>CM056055.1:60052445-60129945 GCA_029574335.1 Rana kukunoris | reverse complement strand
AGTGAACCATCCGCTTTAATGTCCTGCCAGCGCACTGCCTCAATGTGAAGGCACTCAAGCTTTTAGACTGAGACTGCAGGGGAGCAGTTTTGCAGGCACTTTACAGGTGCTATTTTTAGCCCAAAAGTGCCTGAAAACGCCCCAGTGTGAAAGGGGTCTAACTGTAATGCCACGTACACACGATCATTTTTTGTGATGAAAAAAAACGACGTTTTCTGTGAAGTAAAAAACGACGTTTTTGAAATGTCACTTTCAAAGACGATGTTGCATACACACCATCGTTTTTTTCACAAAAAGCGAGGTTACGTTCACCACTCTTTTCCATTGAAGCTCGCTTCATAACTAGCTTCTGGGCATGCGCGGGTTGAAAAACGTCGTTTTAAACGACGTTTTTGCTACACACGGTGACTTTTTGTGAAACAAAAAACGACGTTTTGAAAAACGACACAAAAAATTCAAGCATGTTGGAATTTTTTTTTGGTCGTTTTTTGGAAGACAAAAAACAACGTTTTGCCCACACACAATCAATTTAAATGACGTTTTAAAAAACGACGTTTTTTTCCATCGCAAAAAACGACCGTGTGTACGCGGCATTAGACTTTATGAGATGAAGGGGGGGAAATCGGCTTAACATATCGGCCCAAAAAAAAAAAATCGGCATCATAAATCGGCTATCGGCCGTCACGATTTCTGAATATCGGCATCGGCATCGGCCAGAGAAAAACCCATATCGGTCGACCTCTAGCACCAACCACCCCACTTCCGCATCCCCTAGGCTGGCGTCCGCCAGCCGCGTGTAACTGTGCCACTCGTTCCAGACCTTGGCGTACGCCGCCCATGTAACCCTACTCACTGAACGCCTGATCCATGCTGCGGCGACTCCGACACAATCCCCCACATCCACCCCGGGCAAGGCACCCCTTCCTTTTCCGCATGCGGGGCCAGCTTCCTGAACCTGTCCCACTGGAAGCGAGACAAAGCGTCAGCAAGCCTGTTGTCCACACCCGGAATATGCACAGCATGCAAGAATATGTTTCATTGCAGGCATCTTAACACTAGATGGCGCAACAACCGAACCACCGGCAAGGAAGACGCGGAGATACGGTTGATGACCTGAACCACCCCCATGTTGTCACAATTAAGTCTAATCTTCAAATTTTTGCAGGATTCCCCCCACAGCTCCAATGCAACCACCACTGGGAACAATTCAAGCAATACCAGGTTCTTTACCAATCCCTCCGTGATCCACGCCTCAGGCCACCCCTCCGCACTCCAGTGCCCTTTAAAGAAAGCCCCATAACCTGTGGACCCTGCTGCATCTGTGACAAGGTCCAAATCGAAGTTACTCACCGGGCCCTCCATCCACAGGGACCGGCCGTTGTACTCCTCCAAGAACGTATACCACACCTGTAAATCCGCGTGTAGCTCCTTCGTCAACCTTATGAAGTGTGTTGGCAACTTAACCCCTGCCGTGGCAGCCGACAGCCGTCGGCAAAATACCCTCCCAATGGGAATGATGCGGCAGGCAAAATTCAATTTGCCCAGCAACGATTGAAGGGCTCTCAACTGCACTTTATTGCGCCCCAACATACCTCTAATCTCCAGCCGAAGATTTTCCACCTTTTCCACCGGAAACCTACATTCCATGGCTTCCGAAAACCAACACTATCCCCAAAAAACTCAGTTCTGTGGTTGGGCCCTCCGTCTTATCAGCAGCCAACGGCACGCCAAACCTCTCTGCGATGTGCTGTAGCGTTGCCAATAGGATCCCACACAACCTGGAAGACGGGGGGCCCACACACAAGAAATCATCAAGGTAATGGATTACCGAATCGATGCCAGACACATCTCTGACCACCCACTCCAGAAAGGAACTGAACTTTTCGAACAATGAGCAAGAGATGGAACATCGCATGGGCAAACACTGATCCACGTAGTACTTCCCTTGCCACTGGCAACCCAACAGCCAAAAACTGTCCGGGTGCACCGGCAACAAGCCAAACGCCGCCTCAATGTCGGACTTTGCCATGAGCGCCCCCTTCCCGTACCGCCTGACCCATCTAACCGCTGCATCGAACGAAGTGTACGACACCGTGCATGCCTCCGGGTCAATCGCATCATTCACCGACCCCCCTTTAGGAAAGGACAAGTGGTTAATGAGGCGGAACTTGTTTGGTTCCTTTTTGAGCACCACCCCCAAGGGTGAAACCACCAGCCTGGGCAAGGGCACAACATCAAACGGCCCCCCCATCCTGCCCAGTTCCACCTCCTTGGCCAACTTACCTGACATCACCTCCGGATTCTCCAAAACAGACCGCAGGTTCCTCGCAAAGGGTGGTACCTCCGGCAAAGCACACGGAATGACAAACCCTTCCGAGAAACCCGCGGTGAGCAGCTCAGCCGCCGCCCTATCCGGGTACCTACTTAGAAAAGGAAGCATCCTTTCCCCCTTCACTGGCGTCTTCCCTCTTGTTCCCAGACTCCCCAGCCCGCTTCCCCTTTTTAAAGCACCGGGACAAGCGATGACTACCCCCACACCCCGAGCATTCATGCCTGAAATGACAGGTTCCTCCATAGGTGCAGGAGCCTTCGTTGAATTTCCAACACACCCCCCACCTTTTTCCGGCCGGCGGTCCTGAGGTGGAAGCCCCCTAGCCCCCCCCCCCGGAAAAAACTGGTTTTGTGCCCGTGGCGCCGACATCATCCGCATCCACAGACTTATGTCCTTGTGATCCCATCTTAGGGAGGGGCGGACGGCCCTGTGCTGCGAAACTGATCGTCGTAGCGCAACCACCCTATACCCCCATACACCCGATACGCTTCCCCAATTGCATCCATATAGCAGAACAACCCAGAACAATGCTCCGGGTTCCTCTCCCCTATGACGCTTGCCATTATCGCAAAAGCCAATTCTGGAAAGTACGTGGGATCAACCTGTACCTCCTCTTCTCCTCATCCTCCTTTTTGGAGTCATCCGGCTTGACCCTATCCAGATTGAACTTTTCCAACGGGAGGAGGGAGAAGATTTCAACATAATCCCCTTTTACGATCTTGTCCCTCACCTCCTGTTTTAAATGAGCTCCCAAGGGATCCTCGTAGCACACGTAAACCTCACATTTCGCAGAGTCATCTATGCGCACCACATCAGATCTGACCGCCGCTGGTTTCTTGGCCCCCCCTTTTTCCCCATGCGTGCTGCTGTCCGGGACCGAACTCGGCCCCCCGGTGAGGGGGACGTCCACCACCTCCGGAGGGGGTGCTGCCCCAGGTGCCTCAACCCCTCCCCCCACCCATGGCGCAACCTGCGGATGCGATGGCAACCCACCCGAAAACTGCTGCACCAAATCCCGCAAACCCCTGAAAAATTCCCCTAAACCTGCCACGGGCACAAAACCAGTTTTTCCTGAGACCCCCCCGCTTCGTCCTGCAGCAATCCCCCAACCTGCTCTTCTAGCCATCCGTGTCCCCGAGATGCAGCCGCCGCCCTCAGCCTAGCAAAAATCCTGTCAATGTCCCCCATGCTGCAAAAGACAAACGAGCAAGGAGCAGAGAAGAAAAAACCTGCCTCCTTGCAATTTCCTTCCCGCACTTTGCCTCTCTGTCCCCGCCCCTTCCTTAAATAATACTCCTCCCTTCTCAGCTTCTCCACATGACTTCCTTCCAACCAACCGGCTCCCTCCTACAGCTAACTCTTAGTTGCCCTACCTCCACCTAGTCATGCCCGGCCCTACGTTATTTTGCTTTGCTGTTCTTCCACTCCGGGCCTCCCTGCAGCGTAACGCATCATGCTGCTGTACAGTGACATCAATGAAGGGCGACTTTGTGCACCTGAAATAAAGCCGACACTAAAAAAGGTAACCGTGTGATGCACTGAAATGCACATCACACCGCCCTCTACCGCCAAGTCACTGCAGCCAGAACGAGGAGCTGCCTGCACACCAATCCGCTGCGTTTTAGAGTGCAGGCAGTGTGAACAGGCCCATAGCAAACCTTGAGTTAGGCTTTAATGACAGGCTGTATGCTGAAACCGGGCTGCCTAGCTGGAGGATATTGGCACTTAACCACTTATCTTGGCAGAATGGCACATGTACGTCGCCTTTAAGAGCCCAGCCGTTGATCGCGCACGTGACCTGGTCTGAAGCTCTGTGACCGCGGTCGCGGGACCCGTGGACCTAATCACCACCGGTGTCCCGCGATCGCTCACAGAAGCTGAAGAACGGGAAGAGGTGTGTCATTGATCATCTGTTCCCTTATATAGGGAAAGACGATCAATGATGTCACACATCCAGCCCCGCCCCCTACAGTAAGAAACACATATGAGGTCACACTAAACCCCTACAGCGCCCCTTAGTGGCTAACTGCTAAACTGCAATTGTCATTTTCACAGTAATCAATGCATTTTTATAGCACTTTTTGCTGTGAAAATGACAATGGTCCCAAAAATGTGTCAAAATTGTCCGATGTGTCCGCCACAATGTTGCAGTCACGAAAAAAATTGCTGATCGATCGCCAGCCTTTAGTAGTAAAAAAAATGTATTAATAAAAATGCCATAAAACTATCCCCTATTGTGTAAATGCTATAAATGTTGTGCAAACCAATTGTTAAACGCTTATTGTGATTTTTTTTACCAAAAATAGGTAGAATACGTATCGCCTAAATTGAGGAAAAAAATGTTTTTGGGGGACATTTATTATAGCAAAAAGTTAAAAATATTGAATTTTTTTCAAAATTGTTGCTCTATTTTTGTTTAAAGCGCAAAAAATAAAAACCGCAGAGGTGATCAAATACCACCAAACGAAAGCTCTATTTGTGGGGGAAAAAAACCCGCCAATTTTGTTTGGGAGCCACGTCGCACGACCGCGTCAGTTAAAGCGACCCAGTGCCGAATCGCAAGAAGGGGCAAGGTCCTTAACCACTTTAGCCCCGGGCCTGTTTTTCAGATTCAGTGTTTACGAGACTAAAACATTTTTTTTTGCTATAAAATTACTTAAAACCCCCAAACATTATATATTTTTTTTTTCTAACACTCTAGAGAATAAAATGGCAGTCATTGCAATACTTTTTGTTACACCGTATTTGCGCAGCGGTCTTACAAGCGCACTTTTTTTGGAAAAAATTCACTTTTTTAAATTAAAAAATAAGACAACAATAAATTTGGCCCAATTTTTTTACATATTGTGAAAGATAATGTTACGCCGAGTAAAATGATACCCAACATGTCACGCTTAAAAATTGCGCCCGCTCGTGGCATGGCGTCAAACTTTTACCCTTAAAAATCTCGATAGGCGATGTTTAAAAAATTCTACAGGTTGCATTTTTTGAGATACAGAGGAGGTCTAGGGCTAGAATTATTGCTCTCGCTCTAACGATCGCGGTGATACCTCACTTGTGTGGTTTGAACACCGTTTTCATATGCGGGCGCTACTCGCGTATGCGTTCGCTTCTGCGCGCGAGCTCGTCGGGACGGGGCGATTTAAAAAATGTTTTTTTTGTTTTCGTATTTATTTGTATTTATTTTACCAATTTTTAACACTAAAATAAAAAAAATAAAAAAATTATCACTTTTATTCCTATTACAAGGAATGTAAACATCCCTTGTAATAGAAAAAAGCATGACAGGTCCTCTTAAATATGAGATCTTGGGTCAAAAAGACCTCAGATCTCATATTTAGGCTAAAATGCAAAAAAAAAAAAAAAAAATTTTAAATGTCATTTTTCAAATGACATTTAAAAAAAAATGTCTCTTTAAGACGCTGTTTGGAACTGACGTTTGACGTCACTTCCGCCCAGCAGAGCTACGGGGATGGACGAGGGAAATTTTTTCCCTCACTCGCATCCCCGCTGACCAGACGAGCGCACCCGATCGCCTCCGCCGCTACCGACGGCTCCGGTAAGCGGCGGAGAGCGCGGGAGCGCAGCGGGAGGGGGGGGGGACGCTCGTCCGCCACCGATAACGGCGATCTCGCGGCGATTCCGCCGCGGAGACCGCCATTATCGTTTACCCGACCGCCCACAGAAGAGATGGATATCTCGGTTGTGGCAGCAGCTGCTGCCGTTACCGAGATATCCATCTCTAAAGTGCCGAAGTATACCTGCGGTGGGCGGTCGGGAAGTGGTTAACCTGCATATTGCTCCGGGTCTTAAGTGGTTAAAGCGGAGCTTCACCCTATTTTACAACATTAGCTTAAACATACTGCAGAAATATATTAAGGTAAAAACTGAAGGTTTTTTTTTTTGTACAGTACCTGTGTTTAGTTGCTGTTCCTCTCTGTTTCCTGTCAGTGTAATCTGCGCATATGGGCGGGTATTCTGTGGGTATTCTGTAATTTCCTTTCAGCCGCAATGTCTCCTGGGAGCTTGCGTCATTGGTCCCAGGAGTCATTGCGGAAGCCTGCCGCTTTTTTTGCCATCACAACAGGGTCGGGAAGTTCCAACGCCGCCCCCTGTTGTGATGGCAACCCTGTAGTTTCCGGCGCTGCAAGCTGTATACTACAGAGCATGCGCGGGAACGAGCGGTGAATGCTGGGAGTTCAGCATTCACCGCATCCCGGAAAACAATGTTTGTGGGCTTCACATGCCCACAAGCAAGATGGAAACGGCCGGGAGCTCATTTTATAAATTCTTCTTCCATATGAAAACGGACAGCAGCTGATTGAAAACACCAAAATTGGGAGTATTATGTTAGGACGCGGAAAGTATGCTGGAACACCTCCTATGGCTTCAATGAGCAACGTCCTGGGAGTATTCCAGTCAGGCTTCATAAGTATTTAAATGGCCTACACCTATAGCAAGGGCATTATTCATCTTTAGGCCCCTTTTACAATGCAGTGATTTCACCACGATTTTGCGGCTGTGATTTTGTCGCAATTTCAGGGAATGCCTGTGTAAACTTGAGGTCTATGAACCTCAACTCGCATAAAAGTCGGACCAAAATAGTACAGGGACTACTTTGAAGTCTTGAAATTGCACAGATATGAATGGTTATCACTGGGAATCATGGGGTAAGGCTTGTCATGCGACTCTGTCCAAAGTCGCAGGAAAAGTTGCACAAGTGTGAAACGGTCCTTAGTCAGAGTGGCACAGTTTGTTTTATTTTACAAATACCCCTTACCTGCATAGGCAGGTTTTTTGTAAAGGTGAACTAATTTTCAGCTTTCAGCGCTCCTACACTTTGAATGACAATTACTCACTCATGCTACACTATCCCAAAATGTATTTATTCTTCACTCACAAATAGAGCTTTCTTTTGGTGGTATTTAATCACTGCTGGGTTTTTATTTTTTGCGATATAAGGAAAAAAAAAAAAAGCAAAAATAGAAAAAATTGTTTCTATTGTAAAATTTTGCAAATAAGTAATTTTTCTTCATAAATGTTGGCCAAAATTTATACTGCTACATATCTTTGGTAAAAAATAACCCAAATCAGTGGATATTATTTAGTCTGTGTGAAAGTTATAGAGTCTACAAGCTATGGTACCAATCACTGAAAATTGATCATATCTGATCACACTTGATGTTCTGACGGCCTCATTTCTTGAGACCCTAACAAGCCAGGAAAGTACAAATACCCCCCAAATTACCCCTTTTTGGAAACTAGACAGTCCAAGGTAATTAGTAAGAGGCATGATGAGTTTTTTGAAGTTCCAAGTACAGACGCTATTTAAATTTAGTGGGGAAAGATCAGAGTGTAACTTACTCTGATCTCAATTGTGATTGTTTAGGGCTCTTTGTCTCATTCTGGTAACTGCTTCTGTTACTATTGGGCCTGAATCTGCTACTTCACCCAACTTTCTTCTATTTCATCTTAAGTTTATTGTTTGCCATGTTGGTGAAATAAAGCACAAGAAAAGACATTCACTGTTTGAAAATTCCATCTCTGCTGCTCTCTTTCAACTACCCTAGACATCGAAGCTATAGAGGTAACAGGCCGACCCAATCTAACCAGCGGCTCCTGCGGGGGTAGCGATGCATATACTTGCAACTATAACCCCAAAATACATTCTGCTACTCCTCCTGAGTATGGCGATACCACATATGTGAGACTTTAACACAGCCTGGTCACATACAGAGGCCCAACTATGAAGTAGCACCTTCAGGCGTTTTACGAATGGCTGATAGACAGGGGGCAGGAGAGAGGGGGCAACGCCCATGCACCCTTTATGAACACACTGCCACTGCTTCTCAAGCTTCACTCACTGTGGTCCCTGGTAATAAGGTGGTTGGTCGCTTAGTGGCGTCAGCTTCCCCTTTACCTCCGACCACAACATGTTCTCCGGCCGGCAGAACCGTCACTTTTGCTTGGACTACACGCCGCAATCCCAACCGTGCGCTGCTCTCTTGCTTCTGGATAGGTCCTCAGACAGCCTAGCAGCCAGATGTGCCCGGGATAGGCCCAAACTCCAGCCTAGCAGCCCGGGCAATATGACACACGTCCGCCCAGACAGGCGGCCAGGTGGCACAGAACACTGATCACCTGACACCTGTTAAATTGAATGACAAGTTGTACCGGTGTGATTCGGGGCTCAAGACAAAACTGTTTTTATTTTGTATACAGTAAGATAAGGTTATAACCCCCGTCAGTTTATTTGCATCTGCATCCCATTGTGTTGACTTCCCTTCTGCCAAATACCAAAAACAGGAAGTGAGAGGAAATCCCTCCACAATGAGGGAATCCTGGGGTGTCACCAGGGCCATCTGAGCTAGTGTCCCCATTGGAAGATTTCCCTTCTACTGTTCTGAGTAGGGTGACCACATTTCCAAACTACTATTCATGGACTCCCTTCCCAAAAATCAGCTTGTGCTGTAATGAATCACAGCACAGTGATTGACAAAAGATTTTTGATTTCTCCAATCACAAGCAGGGGGCAGGGATTGTGCTCCCCTAGACATTCCCAGCCAGGACAAGTACTGTTAGTGAGTAAAGTGTTGATGTGGTGGCCTTTTTTGGGGGCATCAGATTGGGCTGGAGGGTGGCTGTGTCATTTTCATTCCGGGACACTGTATTGTCCTGGAATGAAGGTGTCTGTGACAGACCTGCAAAATGCGGGACTGTCCCGGGCAATCCGAAACACGTAGTCACCCTAGTTCTGGGGTCAACACAAAATTTAGGATTTTATTTTATTTTCACGTTCAATGATAATAGGACAAATAAAGAGGGTGACTCTCTCTAATGGGGGCACAGACAGCAAAAAAAACTGCCAGGTTATTAAGGTTGCCACCTTTTCTTCAAGTCAAACCCGAACACTTTAGCGGCGTACAGCAATTTTTTTTTGTATAAACTATACATATATGTGGCTTTTAAATAACATATCTGTAGCACCCCCTTACTTTCAGTATTGGCACTACGCTAAAGTTAGAGGGGAATGGGAGAGTTATTTTGCTCCCGTTCATAATTTGTTAAAATTGATGGGCTGCTGTCATTCCAGAATTGTCCTGTAGGTCAGTCTGCATTCCTGGGGTACAGTCCCACCCCTGGGTGACAAGTGGCGCTAGAGGGGTTCTGGCAGAGCTGCTTTTCCCCAGCAGGCAATTGGAGGAGTTGAACCTCGCGTGTCATGCTGGGAAAGGGTATATTTGTGACAGGGGCCATCTTGTCTCTGTCCTTCTTCCCTGCACAGGGTCCACGTTCCAGGTGCGGCATCCACCTTCAGGGTGCGCGCATCCACGGACCCCGCCGGCATGGCCCACCTGACCGGTCCATGGAGACCCATCCGGATGTTGAAGGGGGCCCCAGTGACTTACTCTGGGTCCCCAACTTTACTGAAAGATCCCAGGCTGTGAGCCGTTCGGTGGCTTGAGGAGAACCCGGAGGCAGGTTATCCAAAAGGGCTTGAATGAACCATCGGGGATCTGGTCACCGGGACCTTACAGGTATATGACAACTGTCAGTCAGTGACCCTTCATTGCATTTACTGGGAGGATTCGCTCAAATCTAATTTGTTCTTTGAAGTACTGAAGTACTAGGCCTGTGGCAGAGGCCCGAGCCAGGCCTGTGGCAGAGGCCTGTTTCTCTCAGCAACCTAAATGTGACGTTTCGGCTGCCAGGCTTGTGGCATAAGTCTTTCCGGGAGCACTTCACCCACTCTGACTGGAGTGGCGGCGAGTTCTACATATAACTGAAAGCAGGCGTGCTTCCTTGTTATCCAGGCTAGGGTGACCACATTTCCAAACTACCATTCAGGGACACCCTTCCTTCCCAAAAATCAGCTTTTGCTGTAACGAATCACAGCACAGTGATTGGACACAAGAGGCAGGATTTATGATTTCTCCAATCACAAGCAGGGGGCAGGATTGTGCTCCTCCAGGCATTCCCGGCCAGGACAAATACTGTCAGTGAGTAAAGCGGTGAGGTGGCACCCTTTTTTGTGGGCATCAGATTGACCCGGGGGGGGGGGGTGGCTGTGTCAGTTTCATTCTGGGACACTGTATTGTCCTGGAATGAAGGTGCCCGGGACAGACCTGCAAAATGCGGGACTGTCCCGGGCAATCCGGGACACGTGGTCACCCTAAGCCTGATACCGCACTGTTCTCTACTGCTTCATTAACCTTTTCTGTAGCGCTAGCCCCGAAGAAGCCGCTGATTAACTGTTGGGATCGGCAAATTAAGTTACCCTAGCGTTGTCTAGGTGTGTGATGCAGGAACAAACCAGTGAGCGAATGTCCAGACAGTCAATAAAGGTTTTTCCAATGCTTTATTTCCAGGCCAACACATGCAATATCAACTTCAGTTAGGCAGGAAGATAAAGGTTGATGAAAGAAGTGGAGAACTTGCGATGTCAGGCCTGGATATGAACAGGGAAAGCCTGCCCTTAGTAGTACCAATTTGTAAACCCGTCGCCACTTCTGTTAAATGGGTGAACAGGGCGATTCCTTCCAGTAGACTCTAGCCCAGGTCACCGGGAGACAGTAAAGTGTACCTGTAGAATCCCGGTCACCAGATCCCCAATCGTGTGGCACTCAGCCTGAGATCCTTTTCAATAGAACTGGGATTCCAGCAAGTCACTGGGGTCCCCTTTCGCCTCCGGTTGAGCCTCGATGAAGCCTGTAAGCTTGGTCAGGTGGGCCACGCCGGCGGGGTCCATGGATGCGCGCACCCTGAAGGTGGATTCCACACCTGGAACCGGGACCCCGCGAAAATTAATGAAGAACACATGACACCTGTCACAGATATACCCCTCCCCAGCATGCTCCGCGAGGGAAAAACTCCTCCAATTGGCTGCTGGGGAAGACCTGGTCTGCCAGAAACCCCTCTAGCGCCAACTGCTGACCAGAGATGATACCACATCCCTAGAATGCAGACCGACCCAGTGGACCTTTCTGGAATGACAGAGGTCACAATTTAGGTAAATCATGACTGGGAGCAACGTAACTCTCCCAGTCCAACTAACTTTAGCGTAGTGCCCATGCTGAAAGCAAGGGGGCGTTACATTTCTATCCTACCTCCTGTTGATGTTGGCCGTGCCAGGCCTCGAAATAAAGCATTTAAAAACCCATTTGATGACTGGACATTCGCTCGCTGCTACTACTCACTGCCACTACCCCTACACACACTACAGGGTAACCTGGCAACCTGTGTCCCAACCCTAGGGTTGAAACAAGAGGGGGGGGGTATGTGATTTGTTGATTTTATGCTGTTTGGATGCTTGCACTTGTTTCCAGCAATATGGAAGAATAAACCAAACTCTTTGTTTTCAACCGTCTTCGGCTGCCTCTCTGTATAGTTCAGTGTGTAGTAAACCCATCCAGGGGGTCACACACCCCCGCTACCAAGCTAACCCCTTACAGTGTCTAGGGGTAGTAGCAGTGAGTAGTAGCAGTGAGCGAATGTCCAGTCACCAAATGGCTTTTCAAATGCTTTATTCCAAGGCCCAACACAGCCAACATCAACAGGGGATAGGAAAGGTTGATGAAGCAATAGAGAACAGTGCGGTATCAGGCCTGGATAAGGAGTAGAGCAGTCCTGCTCTCAGCAGGAGTAGATACACTTTGTCGCCACTCTCGCCAGAGTAGGTGAAGCGCCTCCGAACAGACCCTTGTTATAAGCCTGGCAGCCCGAATGTCACTTTTAAGTTGCTGGGAAGAACAGGTCTCTATTATAGATCTGGCTCGGGCCTCTGCCACAGGCTTAGTACTTCAATACTCAAGAGAACAATTCGGATTGAGCAAATCCTCCCAGTAAATGCAACGAAAGGGGTCACCGATTGACAGCTGACATGTACCTGTCAATTCCGGTAACCAGATCCCCGATGGTTTGTTCAAGCCCTTTTGGATAACCTGCCTCCGGGTTCTCCTCAAACCGATCCCCCACCGAACGGCACACAGCCTGGGATCTTCTCAATAAGTTTGGGGACCCAGTAAGTCACTGGGGCCCCTATCAACATCTGGATGGGCCTCCATGGAGCAGGCAGCTCCGGCCAGGTGGGGTATGCGAGCAGGATCCGTGGAATGCGCGCACCCTGAAGGTGGATGCCGCACCTGGAACGTGGACCCCGCGCAGAGAAGAAGAACCGACCCCAGAACACGCGGCAGCTGCCTCAGATATACCCCTCCCCAGCATGCCCAGCGAGGGAAGAACTCCTCTAATTGGCTGCTGGGGAAAAGTGGCTCCGTCAGAACCCCTCTAGCCCCAACTGCCGCCCAGGGGTGTAATCACACCCCTGGGTCACAGACCGACCTACAGGACAGTTCTGAAATAGCAGCAGCCTGCAATTGGACAAATTATGAATGGGAGCAACATAACTCTCCCATTCGCCTGCTAACTTAAGCGTAGTGCCGTACTGACAGTAAGGGGGCGCTACACCTGGATGCATGATTCCAAACCCGAACTGTTCGGGTGAATCTTGGACAGGTGGTAACCCTAGTTCTAATCACTCTCCTCTCCAAAACTAAAAATGTGTGTTTAATGCACTGCAGGGGGCTTTGCTGGTGTGCATGGGTCCTTCAATAAAAATGTAAGTATGGCAACTTTTCTTGGAGTACAGTTGCATGTTTAACATGAGGTACCACTCTCCGCTATAGTGCCCAAACAAAAAATCATGCGTCTTTGTTAGTTTTAAGCAACACACATCATCCATGGGGAGTTTGTTAACGTATATAAAATTCACTGTGTGAAAAACACAGAGATGTCAATGCATCTGTAAGGCTACATTCACATCGCCAAATAGCAGCGGGAAGGTCGGCCATCGACGAGAATCAGGAGATTTTTGCTGGCGGTTGTAAATGCTGCCTGCACACCCTGTCAGTGGCTGCTGTCAGATTTTTACTCTATACAAATCAATGGACTTACATGCAAATAGAGCCTCCAGTGCAGACAATGTGCATCCAGGGTCAGAGTTTCTGTGGAGTTTTGGCTGCACACAAACTGGCTAACTGTGTAGTTTGTATGTGGCCATAGCACAGAGCGTTGCTGAGTGCAGAGGTGTTGTTTAGCCACCTACAACTACTGCAAACTATCTGCAGATATGTGTTTGTTTGAATGTTGCTTAAAATGCTAACCATTCACAAGGGAGAAAAAAGAATTGGGAACTGCAGGGTTAAATAGTTCAAGCTGTGCGGGGTGCTTTGATTGGACAGGGTTGGTTCTGGCCCAGGTTGGGCTTGTTGGTGCAATTAGCTTACTTAGTGGCTAAAGCCCATGATGAAATATATAAATCAATGCAGACACACAGACCTGTGAAATTATTTTGGTGGAGATGGCTTTGTTTAATATGATTGGTAAGTGATTGTCAAGGACTGTAAATGGTATCTTTCTATGCACACACCTGTGAGTTTTTGATTTGTTGCTATAGGAAATGTTTACCCATGTCATGTTTCTGTGCACATACCTACTTTGATTTTGGCTGCTCTCCCAGTATCATGCTGTAACATTCAAGTGTGGTAGTTTGCCTTGCAGCTTTGTAGGTTTAACTGCTTTTGTATTTGATAAAGTTTGCTTAGTCCTAATAAATGTATTGTCCTTATTCACATGCGTGCTGAGGCCTGTAGCCTGAGAATGTTCTATAAAGACACCCCCCCCCCCCCCCCCCAGGCCGGGCCGTCTTAAACCCCTTCCATACAGGGCATTTTCACCCCCTTACTGCCCAGCCCAATTTTTAGTTTTGAGCGCTGTTGCACTTTGAATGACAATTGCGTGGTCATGCAACACTGTACCCAAATTAAAGCTTTGGTTTTTTTTTCCCACACAAATAGGTTTCTTTTGATGGTATTTGATCATCTCTGCGGTTTTTATTTTTTTGTGCTATAAACAAAAGAAGCGCGACAATTTAAAAAAAATAACTTTTTTTTATTTAACCACTTAAGCCCTGGACCAATATGCTGCTAAATGCCCAGAGGCGTTTTTACAATTCGGCACTGCGTCGCTTTAACAGACAACTGTGCGACGTGGCTCCCAAACAAAATTTGTGTCCTTTTCTTCCCACAAGTAGAGCTTTCTTTCGATGGTATTTGATCGCCTCTGCGATTTTTATTTTTTGCGCTATATACCAAAAAAAGAGCGACATTTTTGAAAAAAAATCAATATTTATTGACTTTTTGTTATAAGAAAAATCGAATAAACTAAATTTTAGTCAAACATTTAGGCCAAAATATATTCAGCCACATGTCTTTAGTAAAAAAAAATCGCAATAAAAAAAAATGGCTACCTAGCAGCAAAAGTGACACTAATACAGCGATCAGAAAAATGCTCGCTTAGTGACACTGCCAATAGGGAGTGAAAGGGTTAACTAGGGCGGTGATCAAAGGGTTAAAACTTTATTAGGGGGGGTACGGGGGCTACCCTGGACCTAACACTAACTGCCTGTCACACTGACACTAAATGCAGTGATCCAGTACATATGTGATCACTGCATTCAGTGACACTGTGACAGGGGGGTGGGGGTGGGTTACTGTGCCTACATGTCCTGGTGTCAGTGTAGTGTTGTGCAGACTCACTGTGTGATGTCTTCTCTCCTCAGCGGTGGTTGAAAATACCACCGAGAGGAGAGATTACATCACTTCCCCTTCCTGTGTTTACACAGGCAGAGGAAGTGACACGCGCGCGGAGGACGCGCGCTGGCTGGGAGCGATCCGGAGGGGGGGGGTGGGGGGACAAAAACGAAGAGCCTCATCCCGGATTGCTCAGATTATAGGTTTGGGAGATTTCTTGCACCTACAGGTAAGCCTTAATCTAGGCTTACCTGTAGGTTAAAGTGGTTGTAAAGGGTTTATAATGCATGCAGTGGTTGTGATTTACAAATGGCTGTGGCTGCTGAACACCTGTTGAAGTGTAAGGGCTCCATGGTCACAGCTAGCGTCTCACACATGTCAAACACAGCGGTGAGAATCCATAGATCGCTGCCACTGGGATTTACTGTTGCTGTAGCACCCTGTTGGTTAGGCAGGGTTGCTAGTAAATTTACCTGCCAGGTATAGTTGCCTTGGCCAATTGATTATTCCCAAATTCTGGAATTTCTGCACTTCTCTCTTCTGTCACTAGATGGCTGGGTATTTGGTGGCATTAGATAAGACAAGGGCATTACAAGGACAGATTGGGAATAGCTGGGATATCTCCCCCAATGGGCAGGAAGCTTTTTGGGTCCCTTGGCCTACTGGGAGAGCCTATTTGGGTGAGGTCAGGTGATCGTTGCTCTGTGCCACCTGGACGGCTGTCTGGGTGGATGTGTGCTGCCCTGGGCTGCTAGGCTGTCTGAGGGCCTATCCAGAAGCAAGAGAGCAGTGCAGCTTGCAGTCCAACCATATGCAGCACTACCCCGGAGGAGCTGCTGGATTGTTTTGGGTCTACGCTCAGTGATTAATGCCTTTAAAGTGGCTCAAAACCCTCCAGAGAGGCCCGGAGCAAAAAGAACAAGCCATAAGCGTAGGGCAGGGCATGACTGGGTTAACAGAAACCTTTACAAGCCAGGGGGGAGTGGTCATGAGAGGTGCAGTGTGCAGAGGAGGAGAAGCTATAAATTCTCCCCCCTCCTTTCCCGGGTAACACAGTCTGGGGAGAAAAGTTCTCAGGTAGGATTGCTGCTGGCCTCTCCTGAGCCAGGCCAGCAACCAGGCCGGGTTATCCGGTGGGGGGGGGGGGGGGCTACAGTCTAACTGGAGCCTCTCCTGAGCCAGGCCGGGTCACCCACGGGGGGAGGGCACCCGCAAGGGGGCGGGGCACCCACAAGGGGGCACCCGCGAGGGGGCGGGGCAACCGCGGGGGCACCCACGAGGGGGCACCCATGAGGGGGCGGGGCAACCGCGGGGGCACCCGCGAGGGGGCGGGGCAACCGCGGGGGCACCCACAAGGGGGGGCACCCGCGGGGGGCGGGGCACCCGCGGCCTCCGTAGCAGTGCTCCCTGGGGCCATCCACCAGGCAGCTCAGGAGGGAAGGGAGCCCAGCCCGGGCCCCCCAGCAAAAACGGGACAGCGGCGGGCCCTGTATGCCCCGCGAGGCATGGGGGGGGGGCGACCAGGGGGCTCCAAAGCGGCAGCTAGGCCTGCCCTACGTGTGGAACAGGCTGCTGCGGGCTCTCACCCCGGTTGTGCACCGGTGGTTTATGTGCTTTGGCGAGGGAGATCGATCGCAGCGGTGACTAGGCCCGAGTCGCCTGGTGGGCCATCATCTGAGGAGCCTGAGATCGTTCGGAGTGGGAGCTGTCGGGTTCCGAGGAGGAGGAGTTCGTGCCCGGGACGCAGTTTACAGCGCTGGAGACAAGTGTTTCGGCTGTTGGGATTGCTTCCAGGCAGCCCGGTAAGTAGTTTTCATCAATTTCTACTGTGTTGCAAAATGCTGGTGTGTTGGTAGGGGGACGGGGGGAGGGTCCCCGTAGTCGTTTGGTAGTGCCCGCAGTGGCGGGGGTAGTGAGGTAAGGCCTAGTGCCTGGGGGAAAAAGGTTGGAGGGGATGCAGGTTTGCATCGGTTGTTTGGTAGGGTTGGTAGCTTTGGTGAGCCAGGCTGGGGGGACAATCCCGATGTTATCCCTGCGGCAGCTTGAGTGCTGGCAGAGGGGGGTATGGCTGGGGGTAGTGACGGTGGGCAATCCAGGGTTAAGGTGTAGGCGGTGGGAGACTCCGCAAAGAAGAGGGATCTGGTCCGGTTGTCGGGCGCAAAAGGGGGAAGGGTATACTTGTTATGAGGCACCCTTGGGTTCACATTTTAAGCAGGAGGCTGGAAGAGCGAATATGTA
Organism: Rana kukunoris; assembly: GCA_029574335.1. Lineage (NCBI taxonomy): Eukaryota > Metazoa > Chordata > Amphibia > Anura > Ranidae > Rana > Rana kukunoris. Next base: position 60,112,785 of record CM056055.1, on the reverse strand, counting down.
GAGATATTTGCGCATTTGCCTCTGGGGAAGTTTAACCTGGTCAGGGTTAAGCCTGAGTCCTAAAAGGAAGATGAAGCAAAGGGAGGTATAGGTTTATACCCAGGACTTTTGCGAAGTGGTCGCAGTCATACTAGATCGGGGTGTGCGTGATCGGTGAGAAAAAACTCTGAACACTGTTCGGCGCTTTTCAGTTAACAGGAGGCGATTAGCAAGGCCTATCGGTGTTCCGGAGGATGGCTCCGTTTGCGATGAACAGTTCAGGCAACGCAGGGCGGTGGGACCGGACATATAGGTGGAGAGACCGAGGGCTTTGGCCTTGGGATGCAGCTCATGTCGGTCCCACGGACGTCCACAACGTTTTCGGGGGGGGGGGGGGGCTGTGTAACCTATTCCCCGGGACAGTCGGCCGGAAATGAAAAAGGGGGTCTGCTGGCAGTGTAATGAGGGTAACTGCAAGTTTGGGGGGCCCTGCCGGTTCAAGCACGAGGGCTCCGGCTGCGATGTAACCATCCCTCTTTCCTGGGTTTTGTGAGCACGGCAAGGTACGTCCCGGAGATTTTACGAGTAAGAGGGAGGACTACGGTGATGGTGTAGAGGATGCGACCGTTTCTCGGTAGCACCCCAACAGGGCGGCTGCCTGGTCGTTGGAGGGGGGTTTTTAGAGGGTTTTAGCATTCCTTGCAAGCTGGGGGTGGCCCCCCCCCATGCCTAACAATTGGCGCTCTGCGCTACGTCACCCTGCGGTGGTTTCGGATACACTGCGGTAGGAAGTAGCTCTGGGCCGAATGGGGTGCCCATTCTCTCCGCCCCCCCTTCATATGAGTTGGTTGTTTTTCCCCTTTGGGGTGGGGCCAAAGAAGGAGCCGAACAAGTTTAGGCTCATTCATCACCTGTCCTTACGGGGGGGGGGTCAACGAGGCTATTAGCGCGGGGTATTGTACGTTATGTTACGCCTCAGTTGATGGGGCGGTTGATTGGGTCAGGGGTATGGTCGAGGGGCAGTGATGGCCGAGCCTGACATCGAGGCTGCCTTTCGGCTTCTCCCAGTACTCCCGGATAGTTTCTGGCTATTGGTCTGTCACTGGGAGGGGGAGTTCAAGAGGGACAATTGGGTACCGGTGGGTTGCTCGGTTCATGTGCCTTGTGGGTACAGTTTAGTTTGTTTCTAGAATGGGTGGGTCGGTATGTGGCTGGAGTGAACTCCTTGGTCCACTATCGGGTCGACTTCCTCAGCGTTTGCCCGGCTGGGTCGCGTATCTGCGCAGTGTTTTGGCCACTCTGGAACGCATTGCGGAGCGATTTGGGGTGCCGCTGGCATCCGAGAAAAGGTAGGGGCCGAAGTCGGTCATAAAATTTTTTGCCATAGTAATTGGCTCGGAGGCAATGGAGTGCAGATTACCATGGGACACACTGGAAAGCCTCACGGCAAAAAATTGGCGAGATATTGGGTTCACAGACAGTACAAATCTGAGCGCGGCAATCGCTCCTGGGAAAACTTATTTTCGTGTGTCTTTTTCTTCCTATGGGGCAAGTCGTTTGCACGTGCCGCTCGGCAAGCACGGCGGGGGGTTAAGTCACCCAAACACTTTGTGGGTTTGTGAAGGAACACAAGGAAGACCTGTCGGTGTGTCACTCTGTTTTGGAGTCCTCTAACAGTACGGCTCTGTGGATGTTCGGTCCGGTCAGCAATGTTGACATGGAACTGTTCACAGATGCGGCCGGGGGTTCGGGCTTTGGTGCATTCTTGCAGGGACAGTGTAGGGTGGGTCCTTTGCCCCAGTCCTGGTGCCAGCAGGGTTCACTAAGAACTTGGTTCGGCTGGAACTGTTTTCCGGTAGTGCTGGCGGTGGAATTATGGGGGCCCTGCCATCCGGTCTGTTTACATGGTGATAATCTGGGGGTGGTACAGGTGTTCAACAGGGTGATGGCTCCTCTCCCCCGGTCATTCGTCTCTTGCGGCACCTGGAGCTGCGCTGTTTCCAGGGGTATACCGGGAGTGGACAAGGTTGTGGCGGACGCCTTGTCCTGGTTTGCGGTGGGGACAGGTTCTGGGTTTGGTGCGTTAGGCAGAGTAGCAAGTGGTCCCCTGTCCAGCGTGTGAGTGGAGGATTCAGTTTGAATCGTCTCACAGAAGGTCGGTAAGGTGAGGAAACATGGGCGGCCTAAGAGAAGGTCTGGTTGGTGTGGCAGTTGCTGGTTTGGGGGGTGGAGATGCAGCTGGCGGGTCCAGAGGTATGGGTCCCTATTCGATATTGTTTATCCAGGAACATAGAGTCTGGGATAAGAAAAGTTGTTCAGTCTGGTATTCTCGTTTGAGTGGCTAAGGTGCCTGGAATTTTACTATGGTTTTTGGGTGTGACAAGCGCTCAAGGGATATAGCCAGCAGGAACGACTCGGCGCCCAGTATCGTTACATCTTAAGAGGTGTTATGCGGAATGTGGGGACATTGTGTTTATCCCGGTATGGGGTTGTGTCGTTTCTGCACAGTGTTTTGGTCTGGCAAATATCTTTGGAGCATTCGGGGTGGGCGAGTTAGTTAGCCCCTCCAAGAAACAGTTCAAGGTGGCTGCTGAAGTGTGGGGGGCTCATGAAGGGGCCACACTGCTTCTAAGCAGATCCAAAACGGATCAGAGGGGGTGAGGTAAGTCAGTGCAGGTGGTCACAGTTGTTGGTTCAGACCTTTGCCCAGTCGGGCTGGTGGGGAATTCCGGCAGGTACGCCCAAAGGTGGGCGGTTCATTTTACATAAGTAGGGGGCTCCAGGGTCACTGTTCGTGGCAGGGTTTGGGCCTAGTGGAGAAAGAATTTCCCTGGCGTTCCCTTAGGATTGGGGCAGCGACAGAGGCTGCACGTGATCGTCTTGATGAGGAAACAGTCAAGGGGATAGGCAGGTGGGAGTCGAAGAGGTTTTGACTAGATGCAGGCCACAATGGTTGGTGGGCCTGGCGTAGGGGTAATTTGGTGGTTGCATCAATGGTTGTATAGGTTGCTTACTGTCTTTCAGGTACAGTGCAAGGATTGGTCTGGATTATGGGCCACTCCTTCGGAGATTGGGGGGGCTTGGAGAGTGTATGTGCGACCGGTGGGTCGACAGCTGGGGGTCCCGAGACTGCAGGCTCGTGTACATTGGTTGCGTTTCCCAGGAATGACGTGGAAGTAGAGTGGTATCGGAAGTGCACAGGTTTGCACGTTGGGACCGACCACTGGAGGTACTGGTTCTCCATGTAGGAGAAATGATTTAGGGGGTGAGGTCAATGCTGGGGTCATGAGGTTCCCGGATACGATAGTGGTATGATCGGTCATGGTGGCTGGGACATCATAGAGGATGGCCAGACAGTGGAGTGGGTGAAAAAAAGCTTGGTGGAAGATAGACAGAGAGGTGGTGGGGGTACTGCGGTCAGTGGTCGTCTCTGAGCCAGCCTGTCAGCTTGAGGCCTATGACCAGGGGTTAGATAACGCAGTGCCAACCAAATGTGGTTTGTAAGTAGAAACGGGGGCCTGGCCGTCAGGCATCTGGGAGTTGGAGGTGTCTACATGAAGATACCCTAGGAGTGATGGAGTTTACTGCACAGATGTTGGTATCGATATGGTGGGGGTTGGGCCCGTAGGATGGGGTACAGCAAGCATTGAGGGTGTGGAGGTGCGCCCAAAGGCAAGGGGTTACCTTTGGGTGCTGGTGGCGGGTGTTTGGACTTTGCAGGAGAAGAAATTACCCCAAATATGGATGCCATTACCCAGAGGTGGTATGGGTTCTGAAGGGGTGTGGTTTCCAGTCTACCAAGGTGTAGCTGGAATGTTGGTTAATGGGGACACTGCGGTCAGTGGTCGTCTCTGAGCCAGCTTGTCGGCTTGAGGCCTATGACCAGAGGTGAGGTACCGCAGTGCCAATAAAATGTTATAATGTTAAAAGGTTTTACAAGTCAGTGTTAGTGGTGCCTGCAAAGTCCAGCACTAGTATGAGAAGAACTGTTTTTCTCAGGAATTATATGGTTTATATATGTTATTTATTATTGGATGTTATCTAAAATAAAGGAGGCTGCTACGGCCAGTTTTACTCCAAGTTACAGTGGTGGTCTCATTATTATTAAAGGTTTAAGGGGGAGTATAAACAGTGTGTCCTAGCAGTAAAGGTTATATCTGGGATACCATAGTCATGTGACACACCTGGCAATAATTGAGTTGTGGACCACTTTAGCTTGTAAGGAGCACAATATACCCCGTTGTACAACAGTAAAAGTGGAGGGTTCCTACGGTATAAAACATAGGCTGCGCATAGACTTCAAGATAACCAAATTAATACTTTGTTTTTTTCCCCCCTCGTCTTCCAGGACAGCCCTGAGATATATGGCTCCTCCCTCCGGGACAGGAAAGACATTCACCAAAATCATAAAAGGCAGTCCTCCAGGCCTTCTCAGTTTTTTTGTGTTTCCTGCCGGACGGGAAGGAGCACATTGGGAACGTAGCTTATTTTCTTTTTTTCAACCAGGAGAACTGAACTTGCCTCCTACAGCACGCCTCTGTCCCTGGGGGTAGAGTGTCGCTCGTAGCCACCGCTGCCTCGGCTCGGCGAGAGTGGGACCCCGGTGAGCGGCAGATAGTTCCTGGCCCTCAAAGCCCCAGAGCGCCCGGTAAGGCGAGAGACGCCATGGAGCCACGATGTGCGATACAGCACTCCCGGGATTGGCACTGGGTGAGGGGGCGGAGCTATTGCGTTCCAAAGAGAAGTGAGATCCTGGGCGGAAGCGCGTCATCAGGGGGCGCCGGAAACATCGTTCCCATGTTTCAAAAAGGCGCGGCAGTGGCTATGTAGGAGCCGGAGCCTTGCGGTGTATAGCAGAGTGCTAAGATCACACCAGAACCATGGAAGCTGCAGCTGTACATCCAGACCCTGGTTCGACTGGCACCGGTGCCTCCCAGGTAAGCTTGGTGATAGCACATGATTTACTCTGGGGAGGAGATTGGTCTATTGGCCAAAATACCCCCCCCCCCCAGGTGGCGAACCTTAATGGTGGTGGGTACGGCACTTCTAGGAGCCAGGCACAGCAGTGTTCAGGCATAGGCTGCTTGTAACTGAGATTTTCTCTGATTTGTCTGTTTTAGGTTAAAACTCAACATCCGACCTAGAAGAAAGTGTGCCGTCTGTGGGACAAAATTTTGCTCCAGTTGGGATAAACCTTTATGCCCAGAATGTGTTAGCAGTCTGGTAAAGGAATACTCAGTTACTGCTTGCCGTCAGTTATTATCCTCTGTTGAGGATGAAATGGCATCCACCTTCCAGTATTTTAAGGGGCTGATAGGATGCAGGGTCCTGCCGCGTCCCTACCTAGAGCATCTAGCATGCCTTCCCTGTCCCAAACTCGAGAGGAGGAGGAGTACAGGGATCAGACTCCTAGGTCTGTTGCTTCCTCTTAGGCAGGATCAGCATCAGATTCTGAGGCAGAAGATGATTCCTCCAGAGCTTCTAGGTACAAATTATCCTTGGAAGATGTAGGAGACCTACTAAAAGCTATTTATAATACCTTGGAGATCCGTGAGGAACAGGTTCAGCTCTCCAAGCACGACCTTATGTACCAGGGGTCCAGTGCAAATAGATCATAAATCCCTGATTGACGCAATTCTGCAGGAGTGGGAACAGCCTGAAAAAAGACCATTCTTTTCAGGCACCCTTAAGCGTAGATTCCCCTTTGAGTCGGATGCGTCTCATCCATGGAACAAAGTTCCTAAATTGGATGCCCCTTTAGCCAGAGTCTCAAAGACTGATCTGGCCTTTGATGATTTGGGGGCCTTAAGGGACCCGATGGATAAGAGAGGGGACTTGCTATTAAAGAGAGCCTGGGATGCCTCTTCAATAAGTCTGAAGCCCGCACTAGCTGCGACTTGTGTAGCTAGAAATTTAGAATGTTGGCTCACCCAATTGCAGACCCATATTCTGGCGGGTACATCTAGACAGGAACTGTTGAAATCTTTTCCGCTTCTATTTAAAGCTGTAGGCTTCTTGGCCGATGCCTCTGAAGAGTCTGTAAAATTGTCAGCTAGATCAGCGGCCCTGGTAAATGCAGCCAGAAGATCAGTGTGGCTGAAAACTTGGACAGGCGACGCCACCTCCAAGTTGAAACTGTGCGGTTTGCCCTTTTCGGGGGACCACCTTTTTTGGGTCAGGCCTACAGGAGGCGCTAGAAAGGACTCGGGACAGAAAAAAGGCTTTTCCTGAGAAAGGAAAAAAGCAGAGGGAAAGCGTTTTTTTCGAGGTTTCAAACAGAACCAACAGAAGGAGAGCCAACCCAAAAAGCACTGGGCAGGTCATAAAGGTAGGGGGGAGAGGAGGAATATTGTTCAATCCTCCTCAAACCACCCCCAAGCCGCAGTGACCCCTGCGTCCCGGTGGGAGGAAGATTGGGGCAGTTTCTCCCACAATGGACCATGGCAACTTAAAGTCCGTTAATTTTAGACATAATAAGGAACGGATACAAGTTGGAGTTTGACAACGCCCCCCCCCCAGTTTTCTGGTTACCCAGCTTCCCAGGGACAGAGAGAAAGCAGAGGCCTTGAGTCTGTCTCTAGGGGAATTGGTAGACCAAAGAGTTCAAATTCAGGTTCCACAAAAAGAACAAGGACAAGGGATGTATTCCCACGTGTTTGTAGTAAAAAAGCCATCGGGGAAATTCAGGATGATCCTGAATCTTCGTCCCCTGAACAAATTTGTAAAGTACAAAAAGTTCAGGATGGAGTCGCTTTTCACAGTGGCAAGGTCTCTGTTTCAGGGGTGCTACATGGCCACCCTGGATCTCAGGGATGCCTACTTGCATGTCCCAATTCATCTAGATTTTCAAAAGTTCCTCCAGGGTGGCGGTGAAGGTGAACTCAGAGATCAGACACTTTCAGTTCCGAGCCCTTCCCTTTGGTCTGTCCTCATCGCCAGGAATTTTTACAAAAGTCCTGGCAGAGGCTCTAGCACCGTTGAGAAGCTAGGCAATAATTGTAATTCCATATCTGGGTGACCTCCTGTTTGTGGCAGGATCAGCCCAGCAACTGGAAAAGGATTTGCACGAAGCACAGAATTTTCTCTCCTCACTCGGGTGGATAGTCAACCGAGACAAGTCTCAATTGACCCCGTCCCAGGAGGTTCTGTACCTAGGTTACAAGGTATCTTCTGTAGAGAGAAAAATCTATCTCCCCAAAGAAAAGATGGCAAAAGTAGAACAGGCAGTGGCCCAGTTAGTCTAACCGGGAGACTTCGGTCAGACACGTTGAGTGCTAGGATTTATGACAGCATGTTTTCCAGCGGTACCCTGGGCGAGGTTCCATCAATGTTTTTTGCAGCAACTAATGCTTCGGTTTTGGACTGGCCAAAGTCAGGACCTGGAGGTACAGCTTCCAATCTCGTCCAGGGTCAAAAGGGCTCTGTGGTGGTGGCGAACGCGCCATAATCTAGACAAGAGGCTAGCCTGGACCCTGCCAGTAGAAACAGTGGTAACTACAGATGCCAGTGCCTGGGGGTGGGGAGCCCACCTGGGGGAGACGGTGGCCCAGGGAACATGGTCTCCAAGAGAAGCAGAACGTTCCTCCAAACCAGAGAGAGCTTCTGGCAGTCCTAAAAACAATCGAGGCGTTCCAAGCAAGTCTAAAAGGGCGACATCTGCAAGTTCGCACAGACAACGCAACAACTGTTGCGTATGTGAACAAACGGGGAGGAACGAGAAGCCCTGCTCTTCAGGACATAACCAACAAAAAATTTTCCTGGGCAGAGACAAACCTGGCCTCGCTGACAGCGGTCCACCTAAAAGGCACCCAGAACTCTCTAGCAGATTATCTGAGCCGCCAACGGGTGAGTCAGGACGAGTGGGCGCTACACGAGGAAGTTTTCGCTCAGATAGTACAGAAATGGGGTCAACCAGAAGTGTATCTTTTTGCCTCCGAAAGGAACAGGAAAGTAATCCAGTTCTTTTCGATCCACCCAGGAGACAGGGCTTATGGGGATGGACGCTTTTTCCACAACATGGAGGTTCAACAGCTGTTATGCCTTCCCTCCAATAAGGATGATCGCAGCAGACCTAATGTTGGTCGCACCTTTTTGGCCGAAAAGACCCTGGTTCGCCATTCTGAAGAAGCTGGCCATTATTCCCCCCCCCCCCCCAATTCGTCTCCCCAGCAGGGGCGGATCTAATCTTGCAGGGTCCCATCCTTCACCCGCAGGTAGACCGATTAAATCTGACTGCGTGGTATCTGAGGAACAGTTGCTGAGAACACAGGGCTTCTCAGAGAAAGTAATAAAAACCCTGTTTCAATGCAGGAAACCTGTGACCTAGAGCAATCTATGCCAAATTCTGGAAGAAATTTTTGTTCTTGGTTAGGAGAGCAGGGAATTGATCAACCAGGGTCCCAGCCATTCTAGATTTTTACAGGCAGGGGTAGATATGGGTCTCTCTCCAAGTACCCTAAAGGTACAGGTTGCGGCCCTTAGGCCGTGTACACACGACCTAATCTGTCTGCTGGAAACGGTCTGCCAGACCATCCCAGCAGACAGATTCGATCGTGTGTACGGGCGAGCCGACGGATTTGAAAGCATGACATGTCTTCTCGCACACACGTCGAATGGTTTCGACGCATGCGCAGAAGTGTTTTACTTCCTGGTGCGGTGACGTGGCGGGGTCAACGTCAGCGTGCCGTCTGCCGGCGGGGATTTTGGTTTGATCGTGTGTACACGATCAAACCAATACGTCCCCAGCAGACAGATTTGTTCAAATTGGTCTGTCTGACCGATTTAAAACAAATCTCTCTGCTAGTGTGTAAGCGGCCTTAGTGTCTTTCTTCAATGTTCCCTTCAGCAGAATCCTTTCATTAAGAATTTTTTCAAGGCCCTGTCTAGGTCTAGACCGGTGAGGGTGTCACCCTGTCCTCCTTGGGATCTCTCCTTGGTACTTAAGGCACTATCAGGCAGTCCATTTGAGCCTCTGGAGGAATCTATCTTGAAGTGGATAACCCTTAAGACGGTGCTGTTGGTAGCAGTCACTTCAGCCAGGGGGGTGAGTGACCTTCAGGCCCTTTCAGTCAGAGAACCATTTTTGTTAATTTTCGAGGATAGAGTTGTTTTGAAAACAGACCCCAGTTTTCTCCCCAAAGTAGCGTCCTCATTTCATAGGACACAAGACATTGTCCTACCGACATTTTCTTCTCCCCCGGGTTCAGAGGGGACATCTCTATACCTGCTAGATGTCAGGAGATGTCTTTTAAGTTATTTAGAGGTATCTAAGGAACTCAGAAAATCTGATTCTCTTTTTGTTAATTTTTCGGGGATTAGGAAAGGGCAAAGAGCATCTAAGTCTTCCAGTGCCAGGTGGATCAGGCTGGCTTTAGTTAAAGCATATGAATTAGAGGGTAAACAAGCCCCATTTGTTAAAGCACACTCTACTAGAGGGGTTTCGAGTTCATGGGCGGAAAAGGCCGGGGCCTCTCCGGAAGAAATTTGTAAGGTGGCAACATGGGCGAGCTATACGACCTTCGCCAAGCACTATCGCCTGGAGTTGATGTCAGAGAAGGATCAGGCATTTGGCCGAAGGGTCCTCCAGGCGGCTCCCCCACCCTGACAAGTAAGTTTCTTGTTTATCATCTCAGGGCTGTCCTGGAAGACGAGGGGGGAAAATCAGAGTTAGGCTTACTGGTAACTCTTTCCAGGAGTCTTCCAGGACAGCCGGGTTTCCCACCCGGTGTTTATTTTGTAACTGGAGTTGGATAGATGTACTGACGATGTGTTAGTATGTTATGTCTTTCAGAGCCTGCAGGAATTCTTGGTTGAACTGAGAAGGCCTGGAGGACCGCCTTTTATGATTTTGGTGAATGTGTTTCCTGTCCCAGAGGGAGGAGCCATATATCTCAGGGCTGTCCTGCAAGACTCCTGGAAAGAGTTACCGGTAAGCCTAACTCCGTTTTTTTTTTTTTTTCTTTTTTTTCTTAATAGCTTCCTTTTACCTTAATGCAGTGCTGTTTTCATGAACTTATTATTTGTTTTTGCTCTCAAGTTGCTGTAATCCTTCTCTGATCTCCACACTTCCTGGTTGTCTGTTTCCTGATAACCACAGTACTGGGAGCTTTCTCTCTGTGGTCACTAATCAGAGGTGTGATGACTGTGTGTCTAAAACCCCTCAGCACCAACCAGTTTCATTTTCCAAACCATCGCTGCCCTGTATTGGCTCTGTACAGCAGAGACACAGGAGACATGCAAAAATGATTTTTAAAAGGAATCGGTTAACTATTGTCTCCTATACCCTGTAAACAGTAATTTCAGCAAAAATTTTTTTTTCCTTTACATCTCCTTAAAAGAACATGAGTAAAATGGTGACTAGGGATGAGCCGAACAGACCGCCCGTTTGCGCGAGCATTTAGAACCCCATTCGAGTCTATGGGACTCGAACATTCGATTTCAAAAGCGCTCATTTTAAAGCCCAATATTCAAGTTAGTTAGAGTGACCACGTGTCCCGGATTGCCCGGGACAGTCCCGCATTTTGCAGGTCTGTCCCGGGCACATTTATTCCAGGACAATACAGTGTCCCAGAATGAAACGGACACAGCCACCCTCCAGGCCAATCTGATGCCCCCACATCACCTCTTTACTCACTAACAGTACTTGTCCTGGCCAGGAAGGAATGCCTGGAGGAGCACAATCTCCGCCCCCTGCTTGTGATTGGAGAAATCATAAATCCCACCTCTAGTGTCCAATCACTGTGCTGTGATTTGTTGCAGCACAAGCTGATTTTTGGGAAGGGAGGGTGTCCCTGAATGGTAGTTTGGAAATGTGGTCACCCTAGTTATAGTTGGAAAACGTCTTTGAGAACCCAGGTCTTGCCCCAGGTTCTGCTGGACCTAAGCGCAGCCTTTGACACCGTAGATCACAAACTGCTACTGACTCGGCTGACTGAGGTAGCCGGAGTCACAGAGGGTGATTTACCATGGTTTTCATCCTTTTTGGGAAACCGATCTCAAACGGTGAAATTGGGACCGTTCACTTCTGGAAAACGTACTGTGTCATGTGGAGTCCCCCAAGGCTCACCTCTGTCACCGGTGCTCTTCAACATTTTATCTTCGACCTCTTTGAAGTCATCAGTAGTCAACAACTACTTTATCACTCTTATGCAGACGACACGCAACTGTATTTTCGCATCTGCAATAGAAAGGATCATCATCTCAGCTTAGAGAATTGTCTCTCTTCGATTGAAAACTGGATGACTAGGAGTTATCTCAAACTCAACAATTCTAAAACAGAACTTCTTCTGTTTCAGGCCAGTCGCAAGAGTTAACTGGCAACAACCTGGACACCTCCACCCATTCTGGGCCAGATCATCTCCCCTAGCGCCAAAGTCAAAAGTCTCGGGATCATTTTTGACACCCACATGACAATGGACGCACAAATAGGGTCAGTAGTCAGCGGATCTCACCATCTGCTGCGCCTACCCCGCAGACTTATTCCATTCATTCCGAAAGAAGGTGTGCCAGTCGTGGTGGGAACAATTGTGAACTCCAGACTGGACTATGCAAATGCCCTCTACCTCGGACTCCAAAGTACCAAATCGCTCGTCTGCAAGTCGTACAAAATACGGCCGCCAGACTGGTGACTGGGAAAAAACCCTTGGAATCAATCTCACCGTCGCTGAGATCCCTTCACTGGTTGCCAGTAAAAGACAGAATTGCTTTTAAAGCTCTCTCTGACTCATAAATGCATCCATGGGAAAGCCCCGCAATATCTTTGCGATAAAATAGAACCCCTCAATCCCAGTCGCAATCTGCGATCCAGTGACCAAAATTTGGTCAAAGTACCCAAAGCCAGACTCAAGTCCAAAGGAGAAAGAAGGTTTGCGGTCCAAGGTCCCAGACTTTGGAACGCTTTGCCAACCAGCATTCGGTTGGAGGAAAACCACCTGACCTTCAGAAGACAGATTAAAACTCTGCTCTTTTGATGTCAAGAGAGACTGATACAACAAGCGCCCAGAGGCGATTTGGTTTGCATGTGCCGCGCTATATACGTTTTTTTCATTCATTCATTCATTCATTCATGTATCAATGGGGAAAAAAGGTTTTAAAAACTGCCGTTTTTTTTTTCTGGAGCAGCGATTTTAATGATGCTTAAAGTGGGGGAAAAAAAAGAAAAATTAGTTAAAATGTCGTACCTGCTGGGTGTCTATAGTAGTGGCACGTGTTTAGAAATGTCCCTGCACAACATGAGATTACTATAAGAAAAAATAAATTTAATACTGTTTGCGGCTTTAATGTAATGTTTGGTCCCTGCAATATGGATACACGGCATCGAGAAAAATAGCACAATTTCCCCGCCACCACTCCCCCCAGGTCATTACAAGACCCAGTGCCAATCCTGACCCTCCTGGGGGTCCTAAGCAAAATGACATGGCACATTAAAAATGAGAAGCGGGGGGCGCTGACAGTGACATGTCGCATTAAAGAAAGTTGAGAAGCAGGGGGGGAGGGGGTGTTCTGCTGTCGTAAATGACTCAGCCAGCGAGTTTAGAAGCAGAGTGAGGGGGCGGAAATGACTTCTTACCAGGTGGGGCCTCTAGTAATTTGGGGGGGCCCTAAGCGGCTTGCATAGTGAGCCTATAGCGATGATCGGCCCTGACAAGACCCTTTAGCCCTATATACTTTGAACAGCAGTCTACAAACAAGACAAGGACAGTAGGTTTAAGTAGAATCTGAACCATGTCATACTGTAATTGGAGCGCAACAAAGAGCCACATGCAAAGTATTGCATCAAAAATTATTAGCCGCCCCTGTTAACAGGGGCAGAAAAATTGAGCCTTAAGCACTGGTGGTGGAGCCCAGAAACAAAGAATTTCTTACTAGCTATCAGCAAGATCAGTGAGGAGGAAAAGGATATTCCATCAGCAGCATAACAGGACAGTCCATCAGCATAGGCAGTCTCAAAGGGATCTGACATTTCAAAAAAATCTGCATCTGCATCAGGTTCTTGGTAGCTGGTGTTGATCCAAGCCTGATTCATTTTGATGAAGGTCAGTTAATCAACTGAGTCGGTGGAGAGGCGCACCCTGTGATTGGTCACAAAGCATCCAGCAGCACTGAATGTGTGTTCTGAAAGAACACTGGATGCAGGGCAAGCCAGTAGCTCAATTGCGTACTGTGCAAGCTCTGGCCAGTGATCCATTCTGAAGACCCAGTAAGCCAGAGGATTTTTGGTGGGGAAGGTGTCCAAGTCGGATCTTGTCCCTAGGTATTTCTGCACCATGTAAACCAGACGCTGGCGATGGTTGCTGGAACCGGTCAGACCTTGGGGCTGCTGACCAAAAAATTGTCTAAACGCATCGGTCAGATGGCCATTTTCTCCACCGCTCCTTCTGTGACTCACCGAGGCCTCAGCAACATGTTGTCCAGGATTTGGTAATCCCTCAGGTTCTGGGAATGCATTGCACGGACCCTTCTGCAAGGCCTCCCGAAGAAGTTTCATCTTCTGCTCCCTCTGCAACGGCAAGATAAGGTCCGCAGCCTTACTCTTGTAACGTGGATCAAGGAGAGTTGCCAGCCAGTAATGATCCCTCTCCTTGATACCAAGAACACGAGGATCCTTACGCAGGCTTTGCAGGATCAGCGTAGGTTTGCTGAGGCATTCGGGGCACAGTCCTCTGGGTCACGGAGGACAGGATCCGCAGCCACCTCATCCCAGCCACGTAAAAGTCCATGGGTTCCTTGGGACCGTAAGTGATCCCTTGAAGGCTGATGCTGAGTGCTAGGCTCCACCTCCATGCTGCTGATACAATCCTCCTCATCATCATCATCATCATCCTCCTCCTCCTCCTCCTCCTCCTTGTCCTGTGTGCTAGGTGGGCAAGCAGGACCACTGTCTGGATAAATGGGGCCTTGAGAGGTGAGGAAGTCCTCCTCTTCCTCCCTCTGTTCTGCCTCAGGGGCCCTGTCCATTATTCCATGTAGCGTGTGCTCAAACATGTGAATAAGAGGGACAGCCTCACTGATGCATGCACTGTCACTGCTCACCATCCTTGTGGCCACCTCAAATGCTAACAGGACAGTGCATGCATCCCTGATCAAGGCCCACTGACATGGGGGAAAAAAACAAGCTCCCCTGACCCAGTTCTGCTGCCATATTGGTACAGGTACTCATTGATGGCCCTCTGTTGCGTGTGCAGCTGCTGCAGCATGGCCAATGTAGAGTTCCATCTGGTGGGCATGTCAGATTAGATGGTTCTTGGGCAGGTTGTATTTCCTTTGGAGGTCTGTCAGCCGAGCAGTGGCATTATATGACCTCTGGAAATGCACACAGATTTTCCTGGCCTGCCTCAGGACATCCTGTAAGCCCGGGTAACTGCCCAAGAATCGCTGCACCACCAAATTCAGGACATGAGCAAAACAGGGCACATGGGTCAGTTTTCCCTGTCGGGAGGGCAGAGAGGAGGTTGGTGCCATTGTCGCTAACAACCATTCCAGGCTTAAGCTGGCGTGGCATCAACCACCTCTGAGCCTGCCCCTCCAGAGCTGACAGAACCTCTGCCACAGTGTTGCTCCCGTCTCCCAAGCACAACAGCTCTAGCACTGCATTGCATCTCTTGGCCTGCATTCCTGTGTAGCCCCTCGTACGCCTACGGAGCACGGCTGGTTCCGAGGGGACATCGGCACAGGAAGAGGCCAGAGGAAGAAGAGGGGGTGGAGGAGAGGTGTCACAACTAGTAGTAGTGTTTTGGAGGCGTGGTGGCGGAACAACCTCCAACACTACTGTACCTTGCCCTGCGTCCTTCCCAGCTGCCAGCAGAGTCACCCAATGCGCCGTGAGAGAGGTAACATCCCTGTCCATGCCTGCTGGACCATGAGTCGTCGGTAAGATGCACCTTACCACTGACCGCCCTGTCCAGCGAGGCATGAACATTGCCTTCCACATGCTGGTAGAGAGCCGGAATCTCCTTCCATGAGAAAAAGTGGCGTTTGGGTACTTTCCACTAAGGTACTGCACATTTCACAAACTCACGGAAGGGGGCAGAATCTACCAACTGAAAAGGTAGCAGTTGAAGTGCTAGAAATTTCGCTAAGCTAGCATTCAACCGCTGGCCATGTGGATGGCTGGGAGAGTACTTCTTTTGGCGCCATGCAGCAGCTTTGGCAGCGAAATTTGTCTGGTACTATCAGTAAATTGCCCGCATGTATTACTAGGTTGTGATACACCTATTTCTACACCTTCAGTCCTATCAGTGCAGGCTTCAGAGAGGACTGAAGGTCTAGTGGGGTTGAAGGTCCCAGCTGATGAGGGGCAAGTGGAAGTCTGCTTTGTTCTTTGGTGTGGGTCTTTCTGGTATGCTTGGTAACGAACTGCATGGCAGGTTGACATATGTCTGGTCAAGCATGTGGTGCCCAAGCAGGTGATGTTTTGGCCACACGAGATGCGCTTGAGACATATGTTGCAAATAGCAACGGTGCGATCTGATGCACATGTCTCAAAAGCCCACACCAAAGAACTTTTGCAGTAACGTTGAGACACAGCAGCGCCCTGCACAGGCATAGCTCTACGATGTAATGCAGTTGGTGTGCTGCTCTTAAGCTGGCCCCTGGAGGGCATCCTGCCTCTTTGGAGATGTGCCTCGTCGTCCTCTTCCTCTTATCGGGCACCCACGTAGAGTCAGTGACCTCATCATCCCCTCCCTCCTCATCACTGTCAAAACCTGGCAGTATGCTCCAGCTGGGGGAACATCACTGCCAGATTGCTGTCCCTCTCGGGCACCCCCTCTCTCTGGGCTCACATCAATGCCTTCCTCTGTATTCCATCATCGGAGCCTTCAAAACGCTGTGCATCTTCATGCAGCATGTACCCAACACTGTACAACAGTTCGGGGGACTCAGGAGGACATGGTGGGACTAGGGAAGGATTGTGTGATGCCATTGTGAAGAGGATGCCTTGGCAGCTGCTTTGCCAGACAAACTAAGCTCGGCCTGGGTGAGATAAGGATGAGGACGGCTTGGTCATCCACTCTACTAATTTCTCTGCATGTTGAGGCTCAACACGGCCAGCTCCCAAAAAGGACGAGCGGCCACGTGCTAAAAAGGATGCACCGTGTCCACCACCAGCGTTGCCTCTAGATGCAGAGCCTGCTTGCCCTCGTGACTCTGTGCCTCTCTACCTTTTAGGTGCAGTAAACTCCAAGTTGGTTTAAGTGAAAAATGTACAGCACAAGTGCAGTAACACAACTACGTTTAGGTGCAAATAAACACAAGTGCAGTAACAAAAGTACATTTAGGTGCTAGTAAACGGCACAAGTGCAGTAACACAAAGGACGTTTAGTTTAGTTTAGCTATTAAACAGCAAATGTGCAGTAACAGCAAATGCATTTAGGTGCTATTAAACAGGACAAGTGCAGTAACACCGAGTACGTTTTAGATGTAAACAGTTACAGCACACAGGCAATACAACACGTTGGAACACTGCAGCTAGCACAATCTCCTGCGTGACAAATAGGAATAGCTGATCGAGCCAAGCTATACTGCCTGCTCTATCTAGCTATCTAAAAAGACTGTCTCCCTGACTGCTCTAACAAAGCCGCAACACACTACATGAGGCCACCCAGCAGGCGGCCTTATATAGTGTGGGGCGTGTGCTAAAGCCCTGAGCCATAATTGGCCAAAGCCACCCAGGCTTTGGCCAATTATGGCTTTGTTTTTTGTGCGCTGTGATTGGCCAAGCATGCGGGACATACAGCATGCTTGGCCAATCAGTGCGCAATGCCGCAGTGAATTATGGGCCGTTGCGCGTCACTCTAATTTGACACGAATGACCTGTTTGGTTCGAATTTCGTCGAACAGACGATGTTCGAGTCGAACGCGGAGCTCATCCCTAATGGTGACGCTCTATTTTGCAGATCCCTGCAGTATTAGTGACAATATTAAAGTTTTGGCAAAAGCTAGACTGCAACATCAAATAGATCTGTGTGAGCTCACAGCAAGGGGGTCTCCAACAAAACATGTATATCGAAATGCCCTCTTACCAAACCTCACCCAGCGCCCCCCTCTCTACAATACAGTATAAAATGGTAGAACAGATTAAGTGTAACATATTATAATAGTAGAACTGATTACTCGGCCAGCGAGCAATACAACCAATATAGTACATATACAACCCTGAACAGATTGTTTGTAAGTGTTATAGCTATAATTAGTTATGGTGGCCTGGCATCTCAGGCCAAACTTCAACACAGTCTCTTGCTAACAGTTGGTGCACTTGTTCGTAGGCATGCGATGGCACGCTAAGAACAATTGGTAATCCAGTAAGGCAGTAACAAACTTAAAGTTTTTCCTGGAGAGTCAAACTATATAAAAAATGGATGTTCAGCCATCCGCCCTTCTGCAAAACGGTACTATTAGGCAAGTGCCCATCTCGCCCAACCGGTTTAGGCCTTGTCCATCTATGGCACACCGTCCAGTCGATCGGCAGACTCCGGTCCTCAGACAGGTCGCAGGGTTACTGGGATCTTGTTCGATGGCTCCAGTAGAACTCTGTCTGAAAGCCGCTCCACCTGGGCGTATGTAGGCCTAGACTGCGGCCTACTACCCATGGAGACACTCCTGCAGTTTCCTCCTGGGTTGAAGAGGCGGTCCCGATGGAGCGTGCCAAACGTGTTCTCTCCCTTAAATTGCCCCCCTCTGCGCGCGGTGCGGAAGGAAAAGCATCTTGGGGTTGCACAGCTGCTCTCAAGTAATTTAGTTCATTACAGGCCAGGGCAAATGGAGTCTCTACTGAACTCAATTCCCCAACATTCACTGCGGTACCAGAACAGAATGTGAACAAGTGGCTGTAACCCAACTCAGCCACTGGAGAAAGCTGAGATCCTTCATGTTCAGCAATCGTAGTCTTTGTATCGCATCAAAAGGGTAATACCCGCTACGCAATCTATGCAGTATATATCACATGGTATTTAAAAAAAAAATATGGTTTAAATTGGACACCTGTCTGCTACTTTTGGTTTGCCATACTAAGATGTTAGTCTGGCAATATCCCCTGCTGAGCTATTGTGTCCTGACCTTGGCTAATTTTTTATTTTTTTTCCCCTATCCAAAGGTTCTATGTTTCAGCCATCAGAGACCAGAACGAGTTATACCCCAATTCATTATTCTTCAAAGGAAAACTCTTCGGGAAGGGCACATAAAGGCAAGCTGAGTAAATCTGACATTGGCACACCTAACAACTTCAAGTGAGTATTTCCTAAAGAGGTCTTCTCCAATTTCGGAGAAATGGCAAGGAGTTTTTAATGAGTTGGAGCTCTTGCAAAGACAAGGGGCCAGATTCAGGTAGCGCCGCGTATCTTTGTGAGGGCGTAGCGTATCCTATTTACGCTATGCCTCCGCAACTTAGACAGGCAAGTGCTGTATTAACAAAACACTTGCTCCGTAAGTTGCGTCGGCGTAGCGTAAATGGGCCGGCGTAAGGGCGTGTAATTCAAATTAGGCAGGTAGGGAGCGTGTTGTATTGAAAGCAACCGTGACCCCACGTAAATGACGCGCTGAATGAACTGCGCATGCACCGGCCATGGACGTATCCCAGTGTGCATGCTCCAAATCACGTCGCAAATAGTCATTGATATTGACGTGAACGTAACTTGCGCCCAGCCCCAATAGTACAATACGACGCTGTCCGGACGTCCATACTTGACATTGCCTGCGCTTCATCTAGCAGGGGTAACTTTACGCCGGTCTGCCACCGTAAATGACGCAAATAGAAACGCCGGCCGCAAATTAACGCCACCTAGCGGCCATCGTTAATATGCAACTAAGATACGACAGCGCAAGACTTGTGCCGCTCGTATCTTAGCTAAATCCCGGCGTATCTGATTTATTGAATCAGGCGCCGAGATACGACGGCGCACATTCGGACTTACGACGGCGTATCTAGAGATACTCCGTAAGTCTTTCTGAATCTGGCCCAAGGCCTCTTGGGCCTAAATGCACAAGATGTCTCTCTTTAAGGCAAACTCTTGTATTTCAGAAATCATACTAGTACTAAATTTGCATGGTATGTCAAATTAAACATCTGTACAATCCCAAGCTGTTAGTGTAGATATGGTCTGTTGGCAAAAATCTGTTGTGCTCATGACTAATTGTAGTGAAGGCTCTACAGGAAGAGAACATATACTGATGGTGGTTGCTGGGGAGGGGGGTGGATGGGTATTAGAAATGCTGTATTTTACAAGGCTATTAAATATAAACTAAAGTAATGAGCTCAAGCGATATTCACAGGTTCCCTCTATTTACTGCATAAATGGATTCATTGGTCTATGCCTATTAAGACGCACACTGATGCTAGTAAACTGAACATCTGTTTATTCCCAAGGAAATAGGGATAGTCTGTCACAAATATATATATATTATCCCATCAAATTACATATCCTGCTCCCAACCTTCTATTTACTGTAAATACGGGTCAGGATTATGCAGGCTTGCTCAGTGTTTTTTCCCTAGGTCGTCTTTCAGGACAGGCACCTTAGAGCGATCCCGGTTACTCCCCTTCCAGGACTCTTCCAAACTTTAAAGCCTTATCCTCCCACTGGCCCCTCAGTTATGGTGTTTCCTCTGGTGGGGAGACATCGCAATGGAACCAGAGCTTATAGCTGGGAGGCTGAGGCAGTTTTTCAGAGGGATAGGCTCAGTGCCGAGGATCCCCTGTATAAATTTTTTTTTAATTTTGGCACCACGTAGAGTGAATGAGCTCTTCTTACAGCGCCGTGCATCTCGGTATCACTTTGGGGAGAAGCTGGTTGCTGGGAGGTCCGTTCTTTCGCGTGTCTAGGGTGGAGCTGTGGGCAGGATCCAGGTCCCGCTTCACACACAGCCTGGAGCTTGGAGGCTGCATCGGACGGCGGGTGACATCAGTTCCGGCAGAAGGGGAGCATTCAACACACTAGGCCACGTCTTCCGGTTCCGGATGTGGCCTAGAAAGACGGACCGGCATTTGGCTGGTGCGGTCACCTTTTGCCTGGCGGGACAGCGTTGTTAGGAACGTGCGTGAAGATGTCGGAGGCAGAGGCCTCTAAGACTGCTTCTGGAGAAGCTAAGGACACCAGCCAAACTAATGTCAGTGGAACCATGGGGTGGTGTTCCCTTTCCACAATCCCTGTTGGCTCCACAGGTGTGTTTTCCCTCCTGGTGGAGGTGGGGAGAGGAGTGGGTTCCCGGTGGTGGCTAGTCTTGGGATAGAAGCACTCCTGGTGATCCCTGTTTTAAAAACGCCGAGGGGGGGGGGGCCTAGCTAACGCTGCTGCTCTTTTCTGTCTTGTTTTAGAAATGCACAAGCAAATCGCTCCATGGCTCTAAGAGACAGTGCCCTGTCTGCAGAAGCACATTGGGGGAAACTTGGGACAAAACTCTCTGTAGGGGGTGTATGGATGCTGTAATGAGAGAGCAAGCAGCAGAACAGGGGGCAGATCTGGCGGCTACAGTTAAGGAGCTTTCAAGCACTTTTCAATCTTTCCAAACACTTTTGCTAGCTTTCAGATGCCCCAGAGCAACCCCCCTACAATGCAGCAGGCGGTTTCACCTGACCCACCAGAATCCCTCACTATTGGTGTTGAGAAACCGGAAGGTTTTCCAGAAGAAATTGAGGTAGAAGCAGGCAGCGCTCTTTCAGATTCTCAGGAAGAATCCGATGTGGAGGGGATGGACGGGGAGTCCTCAAAGACCTCGTGTTGCAAGCTCTCTCTAGAGGAGGTGGAGGATTTTTTAGGAGCTATCCACACCACCCTGGGGATTCAGGAGGAAAAGAAGCCACTGTCCCTGCCAGATCAAATGTACAGGGGCTTGGGGGAACAGAAAAGCAAAGTGTTCCCGGTCCATGACGTTTTGGTCGACACCATCAAAAGGGAATGGCAGGATCCGGAAAGAAAACTCTTAAGAACCTTGAAGAGAAGGTTCCTTTTTGCGGAGGACGAAGCCTTGATTTGGAACAAAACTCCAAGACTCGATGCGGCTTTATCCCAGGTGTCTAGACAAACAGACCTGGCCTTCGAAGATATGGGGGTGCTCTACGAACCCATGGATAGGAGAATGGATTCTCTTTTAAAGAAATCCTGGGACGCTGCTCAGGGTTATCTTAAGCCCGCTATGGCAGCCACAGTTGTGGCCCGCAATATGGAGTATTGGCTCACCCAAATTTTGTCACATATTGAGGCAGGTACCGCTAAGACTAGTCTTTCCTCCTTCCCCATGTTGCTGAAAGGGGTGGCTTATCTGGCAGACGCCTCGGCGGAATCTCTGTGGATGTCGGCTAGATCAGCAGCATTATGCAACTCGGCTAGTAGAGCCCTGTGGCTTAAGACCTGGCAGGGAGACGGCGCTTCCAAAAAAAAACTTTGCGGTATCCCTCTCACAGGGGACTTATTTGGTCCTGGTTTAGAAGCCGTCCTGGATCGCACAGTTGACAGGAAGGCTTTTCCTGTAAAAAGGAGATTGGGAGAGCAACCAAAGAAAAGTTTTCGGTTTCGAGGCAAATCGGAAGCTCCCAAAACAGGTCTCCAGAAGAAAAATTGGAGACAGAAGGGAAAGGGTAGAGGGAGGGCAATTTTTCGCCATCCCTGAGCAGCCCAAAAAAACAGTGAGTCTAGCAGTGGGGGCCTTCCTCCCACAGTGGGAGATGATCTCTTACAACAGGTACATCTTAGGAATCATCCGGAGAGGTTACAGGTTGGAGTTCTCAACCCCCCCTTACCAACCTTCTGAGGTGTGCGGAAAAATCTTCGGCCCTCCTCCTCGCTGCAGGACTTGGAGGAACAGGAGGTGGTTGTCCAGGTCCCGACCCAAGAGATAGACAGGGGCTTCTATTCTCACATTTTTGTGGTGTGAAAACCCTCGGAAATTCGGGCTCATCCTCAACCCGAAGCCTCTAAATGTTTCAGTCAGATACCAGAGATTTCGAATGGATTTGATCTATTCAGTAAAGGCTCTTCTCCCTCCAATGCTTTATGGCTTCAATAGATTTAAAAGATGCGTACCTACACATCCCCATAGCGGAGGACCATCAGAGTTTTCCAAGGCTAGCAGTAAAGACCGGGGAACAGATGATGCATCTACAATTCAGAGCCCTTCCCTTCGGCATATCCACCAAGGTGATGGCGGAGGTTCTGGCTTTCCTGCGACTCAGGGGAATCTTTATAGTCTCATACCTGGACAATCTGCTTCTGTTCGCTCTTTCCCCGGAGCAGTTGAACAGGGACTTGCAGCTAACAAACATCCTGGAAGGCTTATGCTGGCTCATAAATCTGGAAAAATCCAACCTAATCCCGTCCCAGAGGTGTCTTTCCTGGAATTTATTTTGGATTCGACCGAACAAAGGGTTTTGCTTCCCCCAGAAAAGATCAAAGGGTGGACAAAGCCATGCGGTTTCTGCAATGCAGCGGCCAGGTCTCTATAAGAAGGGCCATGTCAGCCCTGGGGTTGCTGACCTCCATGCTGCCAGCTGTGCAGTGGGCGGGCCTACATTTCCGTCCCCTCCAGCTCTTCATCTTGAGGGTTTGGGATCACAGCCAGGAGTCATTGGATTCCCTAGTCTCTGTACCAACTCAGGTCAAACGGTCCCTCTGGTGGTGAAGGGAAGCAAATTTGTCCCCAGGGCCTGGAGTGGATTCTGCCAGTCTCCAAAATGCTACCGATGCCAGCAGCACAGGCTGGGGAGCGCACTTGGGTCCCCGCTGGGTACAAGGTGCCTGGGAGACGGAGGATGTTGTGAGGTCCTCCAATTGGAGGGAGCTGAGGGCAGTACGCCTGGTCCTCGTCTCTTTTCAAGGAGAACTTCAAGGGCATCACGTACGAGTTCGTACGGACAACTCCTCAACAGGCAGGGGGTACAAGGTGCAGTTCCCTCTGGCTGTTAGCGGAAGCCATTCTCAAGTGGGCCGAGATCGATGTCCTGTCCCTGACAGCCCTGCATCTGAAGGGAGATCAAATTTTTTTTTAGACTTCCTCAGCAGAACGCTGAGGGAGGACGATTGGTCACTGAATCAGGAGGTTTTCAGTATGATAGTCCAGAGGTGGGGAATACAATGCGTGGACCTTTGCCTCCAAACAGCACACCAAGGTGGACCTCTTCTTTTCTCTTAAGCAGGTACGATGGAGCTTTAGGGATAGATGCATTAGCTCAGAAATGGGCATTTTCCAGGTGTTATGCCTCCCCCCCCCCCCCCCCTCCGGTCCAGATCCCTGCAGTATTGAGGAAGTTTCAGCAGGAGAACACAACCTTAATTTTGGTTGCCCCGCATTGGCCCAGGAGACTGAGATTCTAAGGAACTTGGCTGTAGAACCCCCCCCCCCTTGGATTCTACCAGTTCGAGACAACCTCACTCAGGGTCCAGTATGCTGCCCTCATGTGGACAGGTGGAACTTGGCAGCCTGGTTTGAGGAGGAGCTGCTAAGGGGCAAAGGGTTCTCAGATCGCCTTGTTGCGACCCTCCTCAATTGTAGGAAAAAAGCACAAAACCTCTACCGTAAGGTATGGAAACTGTTCAATTCCTGGTGCTTAGAAAGCTCCTTCAGTGTACGCAGTACTAGAGTTCCTACAGGCAGGGGCAGATAAGGGGCTAGCCCTCAGCACCTTGAAGGGGCAGGTATCGGCCCTGAGTGTTTTATTTGGAGAAAAATCTAGCAGCGGATCCCTGGATAGTCAGATTTTTTTTTTTTTTTAAGGCATTAAGTAGGCAGAGGCCAGTTGGTATTGTCTTTAGTTTTGCAGGCCCTTACAGGGGAACCTTTTGAACCATTGGGGTCCTGCACCTTGATCTCTCAAGACTGCATTTTTCGTAGCAGTTACGACAGCACGACGAGTAAGTGAACTTGAGGCCCTCTCAATTAGAACTTTTTTTTCCGATTTTTCCAGATCGTATTGTTTTTAGGACAGATCCGGCCTTTTTTGTCAAAAGTAGCCTTGAAATTTCAGAGGCCAGGAGATTATTCGACCTACATTTTGTTCAAACCCGGTAGGGGAAAACTTATTTTTCACAATTTGGATGTAAGGAGGTGTGTCCTTTAATATTTGGATGCATCAGGGAATCGGGGCACATTCTACCAGAGCAGCAGCGACTTCACAAGCAGAGTGGGCTGGTGTGTCTCCAGAGCAGATCTGCAGAGCGGCAATGTGGTCAAGTTTTGCTACGTTCATAAAGCACTACAGACTAGACCTGCTGTCGGCACAAGATCAAGCCTTTGGTCGTAAACTGCCACAAGCAGTAGTCCCACCCTAAGGTAAGGTGCTCGCTTATCCTCTCTAAGGTCCTGAAAGACGACCTAGGGAAAAATGGAGTTGCTTACCGGTAACCTCCTTTTTCCAGGAGTCTTTCAAGACGGCACTGTTACCCACCCAGGTTTTGGAGATTGGAGACTCATAAGAGCGTCAGGTAAGATCAGAAATTGTTGTATGACATTGTCTTGTGTGTCTCCCCAGTTGGCCGGAGGTACTCTTGAAGAACTGAGGGGCCAGTGGGAGGATGAGGCTTTAAAGTTTGGAAGAAGGTGGTGTTTCCTGGAAGGGGAGGAGCCGGGATCTCTCCAAGGTGCCTGTCCTGAGACTACTGGAAAAGGATGTTACCGGTAAGTAACTCCGTTTTTTCCTACTGCAACTTGGCCTGTCTGCGGTACCTCAGGGATCTAAATTGGCAGTGAAGTCTCTAATTTGTACGAAAAGACCTTACCGTCAATTCGTCCCTCAACTTGCATAGATAAGCAGGAGAGCTTCCTATAAAAGTTTTAAGTCTAACACATATAATCAAACAATGACAAAAAACTCACAGAATTCCATCCCTGTGATTGGACTCCAGTGATCATGCCCAGGGTATATCCTGCACCTTGGGTTCAAGAAATACCCTTGTTTCATGACTGACTCTACATTTGGAATCCTTTAGGACAAGGAAAACTTGTCTATGTCCTAAACAATACCCAGGTGCTTCCCTCCCAGCCATGATCTCTCCATCCAGAACAGAGTACCGTGTATTGGCCTGGTATGCAGAGGACATTGTGGTCATGCTTTAAAACGGAGGGAAATATAACCCTGCCCCCAGCTTCTGTACTCTGACCACATGTGGGTCACTTAGCCACAAATGCAAGAAGATAGAATTCCCAGTCAGTAAGCCATTTGACTCCACTAAATATACAGACAGAGTCTGCACTTCTATACATGGATCATACAGCACAACCTTTCACAATCCAAACCAGTACAGCCCATCCAGGCATTCGACTACCACTTTGGATTAGTGCAAGCGACGTGTTCTGCAAAGTTTTAGTGAGCGGTGATGCTAACTCATCAGGCCACTGCCCCTCATAAAGAGACTGTACAATCAGCTTGATGCTGGTCGATAACTCCGCCTGCCGCTGCGTGCACGCCAGAGCCAATGACATATATCTGTCATATACCATCTTACACTCTCTACCAACCTCTCACCCTGGTTGACAAAATCTTGAGCCACTTTACACTGGGTCCTGTTTCCCCCAATATAGTGCTGAATGCTTCCCTTCTGTTCTGGTTACTCCTCAGAGACAAGCGCCCTGAACCTTACTCTGTGTCCACATCTCTGGGAGCAAGCCAATAATATGCCGCACTTGATTCAGAGTATTTTCAACACATACAGGGTACTAGGATTCTATCAACCACTGTGAGATGCTGAAGCACCATGTGATGGCATACTGTACCCTGTTAACCAGCGTTTATTGTTGTAGTCACTGTCTTTACCTATGCAGGTGTATCTCCCACATGTCCAGTAACCGAGAGCTTCTCTATTGGACTGCTAAGATTGAGACACCGCCTCTACGAGGAAGTTTTCACCCTATTGATGTGTACCTTCTAGTCTGGCCAACAGACACCTTATTATGCATAAGTGCCAGCCTCCTAGGTACCAGCACCATATTAATTATGTCAATTCATGTAAACAAAAAACATTTCATTTCCTCCTCCCATAATAAAAAAACATATATATTTTACAACTCTTGTTTTGAAGGATTGGATACATTTATATTCCTTCCTCTAACCCATTGCATTTGTATTAATAGTCCGTTTGCATTCATAAATGACGGGAGAGACTTTGGTAAAATGTTTCACGCGTCTCATTGTTGGGCAAAGTCTTTCAGATTCAGTATTGGTGCAAAAATTGTCCTTACGAAAATAAACCTTCCAAGTATTAATCTGAATCTTTTCTCTCCTGAACGTTTATCAGAACAAATTTTTCGGTGTGGTATGGCAGACAAATTGCCAACCAGATGAACATTCTTTAGGTCTGTTCCAGAATCCCCTCCAATTTCGCTCCACCAAGATTCTGGAAGTTAAATACAAGAGCAGAATCAATTCTTATCCATAATATATCATAACACGGGAACTTGGTGTTCCTGACTTCTGAACAAATTGTCAGAACACCCTGCTTCCTCTAGGATGAACCCATTTTAAAATGGATCCCCATGGTACAAGCAAAAATCTAAAATAATAAAAATGAATTTAAACGTTGCTTCTCAAATTCTAACTTTTAAGCATTAAAAAAACAATGCATTATCTGTACTTTAATATAAATATTACCGCTGTTTTTTTTTTTTTTTTTTAGCTGCTCTAAAAAACATTTTGACATAAAGGGACACTTTGGTTGCTATGGGCAATCTACAGTTTGCAGGGAAAAAACTGTTTTTATTATGTAAATGAGCATGCAGACTACTAGGGACAAGGGGGGTGTGTGTTTTTACATACAGTAATCTTATAGGTTACAGTACTGTATGTAATGTTTGTTTTATAGATTTTAATATGGCGTGGAGATCGGCGGCACACAGGGACACTGTGAATCGAGCAAGCACCGGCTCGCTCACACAGCGCGGATGCATCGCTGGATCCAGGAACAAGGTAAGTAAACGCTGCCTGTGGATTCAGCGAGGCGAGCCCGAGTCTGACTCGGGGGAGGGGGGTTACCAATCGCAGCACCGAAATCTAACCCGAGTCAGACTCTGGAATACCGCCAGGGGGGTTAAGAGACACACACGCACTGCTGCTGGTAAAATGAACATCTGTTTATTCCCAAGGAAATGGGGATAGTCTAACGTCGCAATATATATATATATATATATATATATATATATATATATATATCACACACAGGGGGGTGTATTTAGGTTTTGTGCTGCCCTAGGCCTGACTAAACTCGTGCACCCCCTAATTTAAATATGACACACCCCTTCCTGACAAGGCCATACCCCTTTATATTTAAGACCTGCCTTGGATTCCCTTCCTGTTTGGCTATGGGGTAGGAAGTGAAGGGAAATCTCTGCAATGGGACAGGAATGGTAAAAAATAAACTGACAGGGGCTATAGCCCTCCCTTACTCTATCCAAAATGAAAAATTAAGTGCCTATAGTTCTACTTTAAGCACAAATTTCTGATAATTTTATGGAGAGGACTAAGAAGCTTTAACCATGCCAATGGTTCAGCAGACACCCCCCCCCCCCCCACAGTTGCAGAATGCCGCCCGCCTGCATACCTGAAGCAGTGCGGCCGCTTTATGGGGGCTCTAGACTAATTTGCCTCTCAGCCCAGCCTGCCTCATAAGACTGCCGCTACACTGTTTTTGTGCTGCCCCCCTGCAAAGTGCTGCCCTAGGCCTTGTTGGCCTAGGCCAGGATACAGCGCTGTATATATATGTGTGTGTGTGTGTGTGTGTATATGTATGTACGTATGTGTGTGTATATACATACATACATACATACATACATACATACATACATACATACATACATACATACATACATACATACATACATACATACATACATACATACATACATACATACATACATACATTTTTCAAAGATACTTATCACATCTGTAAATCATCTGGTCCAGCGATGAGCCGAGAGCTCCGATTATGAACATGTGGCATGCATCAAGAGGTAGACAGAGAGCTTACTCTTTTGTGTGCGCCTTTTTATCAACCCCCTCACTCAAGACCACCCACCCTTGCCTGTCCTGATCAAATAACGCCAAGTCACGCTCTCCTCCATGGGGGGGGGGGGGGTATTGCAGTCCTGATGTGTAATGTGCCCTGTACCCAGATGTGATGTGCCCTGTACGTGTTGTGCCCTGACCTGCCCCGTGCCCTGATGTGCTATGCCCTGTACACTGATGTACTGTACCCTGATGTACTGTGCCCTGATGTGCTCAGCTCTGTACCGTGCCCTGATGTCTTATGCCTAGGGTGACCACATTTAACTACCATTCAGGGACAGTGATTGGTTAAAGAGGTGGGATTTATGATTTCTCCAATCGCAAGCAGGGGGCGGGGATTGTGCTCCTCCAGGCATTCCTGTCCAGGACAAGTGCTGTCGGTAGGGCCGTCTTAATGAGAGGCCACACCTGGGCACTGCCCCCTGCACTTTCTGGTCCTTGAGCCCACGCTGCCCTGAACTGGGGGGGGGGGGGCATGATGGCACTGAGAGTGATGGATACACAGGGGAGGCAATCTGCCTCCTACCTACTTGATGTCTGTTTACCTGCACTATCATCATTGTAGGGGCCCCAGAGCATTACTTTTCCAGGGGCCCATGATGCTATTAAGATGGCCCTGGCTGTCAGTGAGTAAAGCAGTGACGTGGCAGCCTTTGGGGGCATCAGATTGGCCTGAGGGGTGGCAGCAGTGCTTTAAGTGGGCCGGAACGCAGCGGTACTCAGTACCGCCACTTCCAAAAATGGCCCTGGAGAGTACCAGCACCTCTCCGTGCGCCCAGTACGTGGGTTTCCCGTAACGGAACGCACTGGCGTAGCGGGGGGGGGGGGGCTCCTGCACTGGGCGAAAAATTGCAGGGGGGCAAAATCCTGGTGTCCGCAGAATGCGCCGCTGCCGCCGCCTTAGGAAAGGCTGCGGCTTTGGCCTAGCTCTGGAGCTGTTGGCCATCTTGGTACACCCGGCGGCGCGCGATCAGCCCTTCCGCCTGGTTGGCTGGTGGAACTGTCCGTCTCCCTTGATGTGGGAGTGGCGGGAAACACCAGCCAACTAGGCAGAAGGGCTAAAAAAAAACAGATAACGGTGCAGGAGGTTGGCGGGCGGTGGAGTGGGAGGCGCTGTACCTCTGTGCTGCGCTGATTGGCCAGGAAGTTTGGACATGTGTTTACAGCGCGGCGGCGGCAGCAAGTTTCTCCATCTCCAGCAAGGTAAGCAAAACACTCTCCTGTACCACAGGGGAGAGAGAGAAGAGGGGGGGGGGTCGGTGTAAATCTAAAGGGGTGCACTGCCTGATCCCCCCCCCACCTATCCACCTCAGAGCCTGTCATTTTAGTAAGACTGCTGGGACTTGTAGTTCTCCATCTTCTCCTGGGGCTCATGGAGATTGGAGAACTACAAGTCCCAGCAGGTTATACATACAATAAGGCTCTGAGGTGGATGGGTGTGGATTGCATGCACCTGAGCCCCAGGAGAAGATGGAGAACTACAAGTCCCAGCAGGTTATAATATAAGGCTCCGAGGTGGATGGATGTCCGGACACCCATCCATCTCGGAGCCTTATATATAACCTGCTGGGACTTGTAGTTCTCCATCTTCTCCTGGGGCTCAGGTGCATGCAATCCACACCCATCCACCTCAGAGCCTTATTGTATGTATAACCTGCTGGGACTTGTAGTTCTCCAAGAGCCCCAGGAGAAGATGAACTACAAGTCCCAGCAGTCTTGCTAAAATGACAGGCTCTGAGTGGAAAGATGTCTGGACAGTGACAATTGGTGGCACAGTGGTGACAATTGGCATGGTACAGTGACTGCATTTGATGGCATGGCACAGTGGTTGCGTTTGTTGGCATGGCACAGTGGTGACAATTGATGGCACAGTGGCTGCATTTGATGGCATGGCACAGTGGTTGCGTTTGGCATGGCACAGTGGTGACAATTGATGGCACAGTGGCTGCATTTGATGGCATGGCACAGTGGTTGCGTTTGGCATGGCACAGTGGTGACAATTGATGGCACAGTGGCTGCATTTGATGGCATGGCACAGTGGTTGCGTTTGGCATGGCACAGTGGTGACAATTGATGGCACAGTGGTTGCGTTTGTTGGCATGGTACAGTGGCTGCATTTGATGGCATGACACAGTGGCCGCGTTTGATGGCATGGCCACAGTGGTGACAATTGATGACACACTGGCTGCATTTGATGGCATGCTGCCCTGTGATTGGGCGTATGTGGTCATGCGCTAGCGCCGGGGGGGGGGGTGAAAAACGTTCTGCCCCGGGGGGGGGGGGAGGCGCCGGCGCCTAATAGAGTACCGGCACCTCTTTTGGCCCACTTAAAGCACTGGGTGGCAGTGGCAGTGTCAGTTTCATTCCGGGACACTGTATTGTCCTGGAAAGAAAGGTGCCCGGGACAGACCTGCGAAATGCGGGACTGTCCCGGGCAGGGGGGCAGGCAGCACAATGTCTTGGGCAGGCCCTGATTGTAGTCCATTGTTTATCTAGCTGTTTTGCCTGGTGTTTCACTTTAAAATGGCATAAACAAAGGCCAGTCTTCATACTATCTTGGTATACCCATGCTATGGAAACTAATAGTAGTGCTATAATTGTAATTCTAAACCACATATTGGGACTGCAACTGTAAAGTAGGTTATTAGTAACCATATTGTATTGATCCAAGGAACTACAATGCTGTCACTATCTCCTATCTGTGTAAATTACATTGGTGTTTAATACTTTCCCTTTAGAACTATAATGTGGGTAAATTCATCATTCTTAAACAAATTATTTAAAAGTCAAACGTCATATAGGTGAAGAATAAATGTAGTGGATGGTTGCTACTAGTTGCTAAAAAATCCACCATGTCACCCTGCTGCCAGACCTCGTATCACTCCTTTTAGCCAGTTTTTTTTTTTTTGCTTTTGTTTATTTGGGAATATAATTTGGGGGGTGGGTATGGGGTGCCCATAGAACAGATCACTTTGCCATCATGGTTGAATCAATAGTACTGTGAGCAAATGATGGACGTTAACATTTTACAATCTCTCCTCCACACAATTTCCTGCAGACTGTAGCTCCCAGGACTTCTGCAAAAAACTTTACTGTAACCTGCTAGTCTCTCTGCCCCATCTTTACAATACACCAGGGGTCACTCTGAATAATCCTAGGTGGTTATCTGACTTGCTGAACACTGATGGGCCAGGGGCCTCCAGTACCCCTTGGCCAGGGCAGGACTTAGGGTGGTGGGGGCCCCTGGGCTTGAGTGTTGACGGGGCCTCCTGGAGCGAGGGGGGGATCATAGTTGTTGAGCGGGGGTGCGCATTAAAGTTGTTGAGCGGGGGGGGGGGGCGAATTGAAGTTGTTGACCGGGGGGGGCATTAAAGTTAAGCGGGGGGGGGGGGGGGTGTGCACATTAAAGTTGTTGGTTGTTGAGCGGGGGGGGGGGGGTGACTCATCTTTAATAAAAAATAAACATTTATAAAAGATATAAGGAAAATGTAAATATTTTTATAAAAAAAGGGGGTTGCCATCCAGGGGCCCTGGAGACCTCTGGGGCCTTTAATAATAATAATTATATATATATATATATATATATATATATATATATATATATATATATATATATATATATATATATATATATATATATATATATATATATATATAATTAGAGCTGCACAATTAATCGTCAAGAATCGTTATCGCAAACTTTTTCCCGTTGCGTTTCTTGATACAGGGTTTCACGATCTTTCACATGAAAATAATTTTCTCTCTGCACTTTGGTATGCAAAGAATTTCCTGTCTGCTCTCAGCCAAAAGTCAGTCTGGGCAACCTGCCAAGTTTTGGAAACATTCTTTATCAGTGTAAAGTTAAGTCTAAACATTGTATCTCTTCAAAGGAATTAACTTCTTCTGTATGTAAATTAGGAATTTTTAACCACTTAAACACCAAACCTTTTTCTGACAGCTCTTTTCAAGTTAAAATCTTTTTTTTTTTTTTGCTAGAAAATCACTTGGAACCCCCAAAGATTATATATTTTTTTAGTAAAGACCTTGGCCTAGAGAATAAAATGGCGGTTGTTGCAATATTTTATGTTGCACTGTATTTGCGCAGCAGTCTTTTTAAATGCATTTTTTTGGAAAAAAAAATTAATTTAATGAATTTAAAAAAAAAAATAGGCAGTAAAGTTAGCCCATTTTTAAAAATGTGAATACCTCTATAAGAGTGGGATTTTCAGGGCAACAATAATAAGGGGTGACAACTAGGTCATAGAAAAATACAAATTTATTACAAAGATAAATTATATTTAAAACCATGCTTGTAGAGAAATGCTGTACATCATCCCAAGCCCCAGGACAAAGCTAAGGGCAGGGACGGTTATTCCAACGCGTTTCAAAATTATCTTCATCAGGGAAAGTTGTACAGTTATTTTCTCTATAACAACAAAACACACAATTAAGTATAGAAGCAAGTAAGCTAAACGAGAGCAAATTACATAAGCTAAACAAAAATAAAAAAGTAACATAATTGTACATATGGATACAGATCAGTACACTGTGGATGCATGCATGAGAAACAAGAGGCCAAAAAATGAGCAGGGGGTCTGGGGGAGAAAGGAGAAAAATGATCTTAAAAGAGAAGAAAAGGACTCACCCTTTCTACACAACACTCCTGCATTTATCCCAGTGCAGATATGAATATCCCAAAAACCACCGTAGCGGCAGAGTCGGATGGTGCCCTATGCGTCCAAGAACAAGCTGTCTCCCATCTCCAGGGACCCCCACACCATGGGGGGTGGAAAAATAATATGAATAATTTCAACTTCCTGATCAGCATTAGAACCAAGATATTCCCAGCTATAATGGTCAAACAGAAACATATGAGCGATTGTTGTTTAGGAGACGCTAAGTAAATTAAAGTATATATATATATATATAAAGACAAAAAAGTCTATATAGAAGCCACCCCCTGTATGAAAAGACAAGAGGGGGGCTATAAAAAACAGGAGAAGAGACTCACCAATTATAGGGAGAAAAAGATACTCCAATCACTCCGGGTTTGGCCAGAAAGCAATTTCAGCAGGAAAAATCCAGAGAGAAAGCTAATGAAAGCTGGATGGGAAAGACTCTGTGTCCTTCCAGTTCCTTCAAATGATAGGAAAAGGTGTGCTGAATCAAAACCCCCCTGACGTCCTTAAATACTTACCTGGGCACAGGTGATAGGCTCCCAAGCTCCACCCCTACCTCATTATCCATAAAGAAAGACATCAAATTCCTATGTGTGAGTGGAATTACTTAATGGTAATTGATGCAGAGAACGTCTTTCCGTCCCTGCACCAATCAAGTACCACGTTAACAAAACAGGCATCATCGCGTCCAGCTGAGATCATGTCAGCGTGACGCTGCCCATGTATGTCTCATTCCAAACGGACATTTCCGGAATTCCACAAGACCGGAAGACCCTGTCTGTCAGTGCGTCATCCTCGGTGTATCCGGCAGGCATTGGTGTCTGCACAGAAGGTCAAACTACACCAGACGTTTATTTATCTTGCAACTTAAAGCAAAACAAAAAACAAAAGACAGAAAACAGGATAAAAAAAAGGAGAAAAACAAAAACAAGGAAGGAAAAAGCAAAAAGAGGAGATCAACTTAGGCACTTGTATGGATCATATGTATAGTGCCATGTTTTCAATGAGGGAAAGATCTCAATATCATACAACGTTTAAATGGGGAGAGTTTGAGAACCAACGATGGTATATGTATCCCTGTGTATCCAGGACATGGGAACGATGATAGGTTCACCTGAAAAAAAGGGGGGAAAGATGGGAGATTGGGGTCCCCATCATTCGCAAAAAAAGGAGAATAAACGTCACCACTGCCGGGGAGAAAGCCCCCGGGACAAAAATCGCCCGGAGGACTGATAGAGCACAAAAGGTGCTATTCTCCCCCGGCAGTGGATGGAGAGAGGTCCCCTACGAGGGAGACATATCCAAGACACAAAAGGGAACCCGCCAATACTCAGCCACGAACGGAAAGGGGCATAACATATCCAAAGATATTAAAAAATGGGGAAAGCCTCAGTATCAAATGGGATGCATCCACATAGCACCATGTATAACCAAATTTTTAATCTACATTGCACCAAGAAAACTCGGAGTGTAGATTGAAAAATATATTTAAATTGGCAACATTGCAAGAAAAAATATACATTTGTAAATAGCAAATCCCAGTTTTCTCAAGTCCCGGAAGTGATATAACCAATTAGAGTCCGGGTATCAAAGGGGCACCCCACAGACGTACAGATCCATCCGGGGAACGATAGGGACAACATCCCCAGGGGAAAGGGGGTGGGGAAAAGAAGGGAGGAGGAGAGGGAGATGAGGAGGAAGAATAGTTACCTCATTGTCCAAAAGAGATATGGATAACAATAGAAAAGATATGATTATATATAGGGGCCTCAAACACCACACTAATGCTAGTCAGTTTTGCCAGAACTAAAGCCCTCAAGAAAGGGCCTAAAACTCTCCATTTCGTTAAGTCCCGGTGGAGTTGTAGCTTTAAGGCGTCGAATCCAGCGCATTTCGCGCTGGAGGAGAACCTTGTTCCAATCCCCCCCGCGGAGAGGGATATGTAGTCTATCCAGGACTGTAAAGTTAACTTTGGGCATATGATACCCATGTTCCTTGGCCACATGTCTCCCAAGGGGCAAATATAAATTGCCTATCCCCATTGAATGCATGTGTTTTTCAACTCTCTTCTGAAGGGGCTGTTTGGTCTTTCACACATAGAATGCGTTGCATTGACACTGCATCAGATATACCACCCCCCCGTGTTTTACAATTGGCATAGTGTTTAAGAGCAAAGGTCTCTCCATTGGGCAATGCCAATGTGGTTCTTCTTCCTATGACCTTGCACTGAGAACATTGCCCACACGGGAATGTTCCAAAGGTCTTGCATGGATCCTTCTTGGTATTTCCCTTTATATTCACTTTGAACCAACATGGTCCCGAGTGAATTGGCTCTTTTAAAGGTAAGTTGTGGTTTATCTGAGATGAGATTCTGAAGAATAGGATCTTCTGTGAGTATGGGCCAAAATTTGGAGATAACTTTTCTTATCCGTGTGTGTTCGTTTGAGAAACACAGAATAATTCTCGAATTCTGCTCTTCGGAATTAATAGGGCGGGGCTTGGTTTTAAAAATCAAGCTCCTCCTATTTATATCTTTAACTCTATTGAACGCTTTCTTAAGGCAAGTTTTTGTATAGCCTCTAGCGAACAAACGAAGAGCCAAGGCATCACATTGATCGTGAAAGTCATTGTCCAAAGAACAGTTTCTCCTAATCCTAAGGAATTGACTATAGGGGATTGATTTTTTTTTTTAGAGGTTCCGGATGAAAACTGGTAGCGTGTAGTATTGTGTTGCCTGCTGTCTCTTTTCGAAAAAGAGTGGAATTGATTATACCTTCTAAATCTTTTTTGATGGTAATGTCCAAGAAGCTGATTTCTGACTGACTATGGGACATTGTAAAGAAGAGATTGAAATCATTGTGGTTCATGAGTTTCAATAACTCAGCTAGACCATCTTCTGGTCCGTCCCAAATAATAAAAATATCAATGTAGCGCTGCCACATAAGAATGTTGGCAGCGCACATAGATGCATTCTCTCCCAGGAGGAAATCCCGCTCCCACTCCCCCAGGTACAGGTTGGCATAGGAAGGTGCGCAGCACGTTCCCATTGCCACACCCTGTACCTGGAGGTAGTGGGAGCCCTGGAAGAGAAAGGTATTATGATGCAAAATAAATTCCAACATAGTTAGAATAAATGTATTAAACTTCCAGTCAGTAGTTGGCCGTTGTTTCAAAACCTGCCCAACAGCCTTCAATCCCAAATCGTGGGGAATGCTGTTGTATAGGGTTTCAACATCTATAGTAACCAACCAAGCATCTCCGGGAATGGTCAGATCCTCAAGCATCTGTAACAGATGTATTGTATCTTTTGTATATGAGGGTAGATCAAGAACGTGTGGTCTTAAATATTGATCTATGACTTGACTCACCCCTTCTGAGATAGAGCTATTGCCGGAGATAATTGGTCTCCCTGGAGGGTCTGAAAGGCTCTTGTGAACTTTAGGCAGGGATATTTTTTTTATAAAAATAAAAATAAAAAAAGTGGGGGTTGCTGTCCGGGGCCCTGGGGACCTCCAGACCCCTAAAAAAAATATAAAAAAATAAACATTTATAAAAAATACATAAAAAAGGGAGGTTGCCATCCGGGGGGTCTGGGGACCTCTGGGCCTTTTAATAAAAAATAAACAAAATATAAACAAAAATAAACATTTATAAAAAAAAAGGGGGGGTTGCCACATGGGGCCCTGGGGACCTCTGAGCCCTTATATATTATATATTATATATATATAAATTGTTTTATAAAAAAGGGGGGGTTGCCATCCAGGGGCCCTGGAGACCTCTGGGCCCTTTAATTATAATATAATAATAATATAATAATAATATAATAAAAAACATATTTTTTTTTAAAAAGGAAGGGTTGCTGTCCTAGGAACCTTGGGACCTCAGGACCCCAATCCAGGGGCCCCCTATTGGGCGGGGCCCATGGGCTTTAGCCCAGTCAAGCCCAATGGTAAGTCCGGCCCTGCCCTTGGCGGCCTAGTAGTTTAGCAGCTTGAGTGAGTTGACCACCTATCTGATGGCTCAATGTGTATACAATATCCTATTGTGTCTGACTAAAGAGAAATGCAAACATTGCCTCCCAATTTATCCCTGAACATAAAAATGTGTATATAAATCTTCAGTTGTACAGGGCAATTCTAAGGCCTCATGACACAGCTGTGTGATCAGCTTGGTCTCAGAATTTTAGTGATGTATGAGGACAGATGGCCAGTAGAGGGAGCCCTTTGTGTAAAACAGTCATGGTTTGCATTTCATTTATGAAATGGTAGATGAGTGAGTAATCATAAGATTTGCCGCAAAGCCATCGACCTCTTCAATACTTTTGGCCTTTTTTTAACACTTCAATTTTCACTGTAATGCTGTAGGTAAGAAATGGGTTTTGCTGCAATGTTCTACTATAAATGTTTTTTAATTACTTTTTTTTTTTTTTTTTCTGCAGGCATATTACCCATGTTGGTTTTAGCTCTACGTCTGGTCTAAATGTAAGTTAAAATGATTAATAACTTTGAACCATGTTGCTTTTTGTTTCGTCTTTCACCAGTTACAGAACATTTGGTCATGGCTTTCCTCTTTCACTGAACTTTTTTCATGTGCTAAACTTTGGTTTTTGTTTCGCCCCCTCCACCTATTTTTCACTGCTTAGCTAGGTGAGGGTAATGTACAGTCGGCCAAATGCTGTGCTGGTAATGGTTCTTCAGCAATGGAACAGAGGCTGCCCAGCACAAGCCTAAGTCCTTGCACCAATAACTGTAGGTAATATCTTTTTGGAATTTCTTGAAGAACTTTAAACGGGAGGGGTTAGGGCATGGAATACCCCAAAACACTGCACAGTAACAATAGGAAACTCAGGCTGCATTCACACCTGAGCCTAGCGTTTTTCCGGTGGTTTTACCACGATTTTGTACAGTGTGCTGCCACGCAGCTTAACTGTCTAGCAGTTGTCACGTGTTATTTATGATCCTTACCCCCTGCTGTTCTGGCTAGTTTGGTTGTTCCCACCCTCCATTTCCTGCTCTAAACCCATTTTGCTTAGAAAAGACTGCAGAGAGTGGGAGCTGTGTAACTTCATTGGAAATGTACCTATGAAAAAGCCTCTGTTCATATCCTTGTTACCTTTGAAGCATTGGGAAAACACCTCTGGAGTATTCATTGAGTAAACTGTCAGTCATTCAACCTGCTGCATACATCCTTACAGACTGGGTCTACAAGAAGCTTGTCACAGGTACAACTGATTGCTGAGACAGAACATCTAGGATCACCAATGTTAAAAACAGAAAAACGCCCAAATACGTTAAATTCAAGTGACAAAAAAGGGTCCAGAATTTGTTTGAGCTTCAGGCGTTCGGTGTCAGGCATTTTGGAGTGGAGATGTGAACCATCTCCATTGAGAATAATGTATTTTTTCCCCTCTAGCATTTTGTAGCTTCATGCTTCAAGCGACAAAACGCTCAGGTGTGAATGCAGCCTTAAGGTTATCCCACTGCTTGCATCCTGTTTACCTAAATAAAGGCCACCTTTTTAGTTTTATTTTGGTGTGTGGCTGTCCATGAACTTTCTTCATTGATTTCAGGACACTCAAGGTTCCCATTCCAAGATTCTGTTGACTGGTGAATGGCCAATACTAAGAGCCTTTTGTGCTGTCCCAGACAGGTGCACACCTTCCAGCTTCTTTCAGATAGTCTAGTGAGGGGGACCATCCTTCTCCAGACCCCATCTCTGTAGTCCCATAACAGGCTCCACTGGAAGATCACTCCCAGGCCCTCAGCCCTGACTCCTCGGCAGCCTCAAGAACAGTCCACAGGCTACCTCAGAGGGGCAGCAGTTCCCCCTAAGGGCTTGCAACCCTACCAGACGGCAGTCTCTTGGGAGGCTTCAGATTATTTTGTACCTTCAGGACACTCTTTCAGGGATTGGCCAGATCGTGATAATCCCTTTTAACTATTGAAGGAACAAAACGACATTTGTATAGCAGTCTACACTATGGAGGTGTTACGAAGAAAATTTACATTGCCCCTCCTAAAGGGCTGCAAGTCATGTAAATGTCATGTATTGCTAGGGCCTATAATTAACAAATACCCACCCCTATGGTTTCCGAAGCAAATACATTTCTTAGAACAGAAAATTCAGGATTTTTATATTCACCACACAAAGTCCTTTTTTTAGTGGAGTTTGTGAAAGGCAAACATGGCA
Source organism: Rana kukunoris (assembly GCA_029574335.1). Lineage (NCBI taxonomy): Eukaryota > Metazoa > Chordata > Amphibia > Anura > Ranidae > Rana > Rana kukunoris. The sequence continues at coordinate 60,073,959 of CM056055.1, read as the reverse complement.
GACCACCTGAGCTTCATAACACAAGTTACTTTTTAGCAATGTCTAGAAACTAAATTTACGCAGTAAGTTGGAGGATAGCATTATGCATATTTGATAAATGGGAGCATTTCCACACTGAAGTCATTTATACTGTTCTGGGGAAACTTCAGCGTTCAATTGACAGCAGTATCAAACAGCTTGGTGGAGTGTTGGGCAATATAAGCCCTTCTGTGAAGGAAGATATGGAAGTTTAGTATAAAAGAAATGAGTAGAAATCCATCTCAAATTTTAGTCCCCATTCGAAGACGGGGTTCCTTTAAGAAACAATGGAAGTTCTAGGTAGTTGGCTTCAAGGTACAACGTTTGGATTTTTCAATTCCAGAAGTTTTAATATAAAGACTGTTTTATGTGAGTAGAAGGTCTTATTGATCATGTACAAACTAGACTGCTACTGTAGATGTCGAAGGAAGCTTTTAATATGGAAAACATGTCTATACCCTAGCAGTAATTTTATTCTGTAGTTCACTGAGCATCACATGTATTTTCTCCATGTCCTCACTTTAATTTTTGTACAGCTGGACTCTGATGTAGACATGAAGGCACTGATCAGTCTGGCAGGTGTCCAGGATGAGCATCTTGACAAGGAGAGTTCTCATACAATCTTCAATATATTAAAGAAGGAAGGTATGATGGAGCATGCCCAGAAAATGCCAGGAAAGATAAGTATGTATAGGATATTTAATTGGATTGCCACTGTCATGTTACCATGCACATGAGGTGTGTGTCTGTATCTCGGGGGGTTTATCTGAATTGGCATCTAACAAAACCATTTCATGGTCAGCTTAAAGCGTTAACCCAGATAGGGTAACTCAATGCCTTCTTAGAGCTAAGCATAGCACACTGTACCTGCTTTTTATAAAAACAAATGTAAATGCCTGTTTAGTGTGATCTTCAGGCCGGTCACATGACTTGTAGCCGCTGTACCTCCTGGACCGCTTCTGCAGGAGGTGCAGCGAACACCCAGACATGGAGCTGAACGGCAGGGAGAAGGGGGTGAGGAGAGGGTTGAGAGCAGGGATGTAGTGATGGAGGGGCATGCACTGACCATGGTGGTTATGGCTCAGTAGCCATAATTCTTGTGGTCAGCGCATAGGGGGGATACAGGAAGTTGCAGGTACAGGGGTTTGGTTTTATTTTGCTTCACCCAGGCAGTGATCAGACAAAACTTATAACCTGTTTTTGGTTACTGCCCTTAAAGTAAAATAAGGCCTGAATGATTACAACAGTTCCCTTGCAACTAGGGCAAACAGACTTTCTGACTAGATGTATAACCTTTTTGGCAGTAATTACAGCCTCCATGTCTTTTGGGGTATGACACAAAAAGCTTTGCACACCTGGTTTGGGGCCATTCTTTGTGGATCCCCTCAAGCTGGCAGGTTTTCAATTTCTCCAGAGATGTTCCATAGGGTTCAAGTCAGGGCTCTGGCTGGGCCACCCTAGGGCATTCAGAGTTGTGCCTAAGCCACTCCTGTGTCTTGGCTGTGCTTAGGATGGATTTCTTTCTCGTACATCACGGGACACAGAGCAGCATATTCATTACTATATGGGTTATATGGAGTACCTTCAGGTGTGGACACTGGCAATCTCAAACAGGAAGTCCCCTCCCTATATAACCCCCTCCCATAGAGGAAGTACCTCAGTTTTTTCGCCAGTGTCTTGGGTGTTGGTCACGGAATAGCTTTGCCTCCACATCCTTGGGATTAAGGCGGGCTAACCGGATCTGTCCAAGGAGCCTCAGTGCCAAAGTGGACAGTACCCGGGCCCCAAACCGTGGGGTTTTGCCTATAATGCTCCTCTCTAGAGGGCTGGACCCTGGGCCCAGGACTTGGAGTTTTCTAAACCAAAAGATCCTGTTTGCCAGGGTGCTGTATAGGTCCAGGACAGCGGTTCCTTCCAGGACCCCAGTGCCTGAAGGTCTACTACGCTACCCACGGAGATGGGAGAAGATTGGACCGTTTTGCAAACGTCCTGCGGCATGGAGCAGGTAAGAGGGGAGCCTGCGGGACTTGGTTCGACAGCAGGCTCTCCAGGGGAGATCTTAAGGGGGGTAGCCTGAGTATGCTCTGCATTGGCACCATGGTCACTATGTCTGATGGACAGGATGCCCTGAAATGTTCCCCCCCCCCCCCCCCCCCATCACTTGATCACCCTACCTATCTATGTATGTTTGCTAGCTACCTGCTGCTCGCTGGTTGAAGATCTTTTAAAAAAACAAAAAAAAACAAAACAGATCTGTCTCTAGGCTAAAGGGACTCCTTAGGGGCCTGTTTTTAGCCTTACCTTGCCGGGATTCAAATCTGCCACCTGATGTGTCCTCCAGCCTGCATTCCTGGGCTCCAGAGTGCGTCTCCTCCTAGGCTCTCCTCCCCCGACAGTCGCGCGTGCATATAGAAAATTTTTGCGCCGTTCGGGAGGGGGGGGCGGGGAGCGTGACTGCAGTGTAGAGTGGGCGTGCCTTCAATTCCCCTAAACCATATTTTTTTGTACTCCTGGCTATAACAGTCTGTTGTTGTAGGCGGAGTCCCTCGGTTTTGTATTATGGCTTCCAAGGGTTCCGGATCAAAAAAAAAAAGAAAAGGCAAAGACAAAGGGGTTCCTCCTCTGGTTCTGATGATATGCCAATACTTTCCCCACAGGTTATTCCTATAGGGGTCACCTTGGATAAGCCATTAAGGGGGTCTGGTGCTGAGGCTGGCCCAGGTCGGCCCAACCCTGTGTTATCACAGAGGAGATGCTAGCCGTCACCCTAGGGGGGGCTAGAGAAAAAAGTTAACAGCTATGATCGCTGGCTCTTTTTCTGGCAAGAAGCGGACTAGATCCCCATCGCCAAAAGGTGTATCCTCGGATGCTGAGATTCTCTCTCCGGAGGAATTAGAATTTCAGGAGGATCGGTTGGACAGAACCTAGAGGAAGGATCTACCACTGAAGAATCGTTTTCAGCCTCCCAGACGGAGAGTCTGTGGGTCCAGTCTTTGACAGACATGGTCCGCTCGGCATTTAATTTGCCATTTCCAGAGCCTCAGGTTCCGGCGGTATCCTCTTTGGGTTCTTTTAAAAGTGCCTTTAAGCAACGCAGCTTTTCTGGTCCATCCTCTGTTAGAGGAATTGGTTTTTCCAGGATTGGGACGACCGGACAGAACTTTTTCTGCCGCCTAAAGCTGACGATAGGGTAGTCTTTATGCACGTCTGCCAGGAAATATTTGTGCTTGCAGGCACTCTTTCCCCTGACCAATTGCTCTTTAAAAGGGGCCCGGATGGCTCAGTCGGTAGAGCATCGGACTTTTGGTCTGAGGGTCCAGGGTTCAAGTCCCGGTTCGGGCACTGCTTTTCAACTACCCGTGAGGTCCTTGAGGCCACATCACCCGGAAAGCGCCCGATCTCGTCTGATCTCGGAGGCTAAGCAGGGTCGGGCCTGGTTAGTGCCTGGATGGGAGACCACCTGGAAGGTTTTCTGTTATTTACCCTATGGAAAAGACGTTTTTCTAAGAAAGGGGCGCTCCCAACTGTGGACGCAGCCATCTCATGGGTGAATAAATCATTAACTGGCCTGAGGGGAAACATACAAATGTTTAAGGTCCCGGTCGATAAACGTTTAGAGACACTTTTTTCAGCATCCTGGGCTACAGCCAGCAGTGGCTGCAATTGGAGTTTTGTCAGGCGTTAAAGAACCAGACAAAACAGATGCTTAAAGACATCCCTGCCCAATAGGCAGAGGAGTTATTGGATATTCCCAGAGCTCTGTGCTTTGCGGTAGAGGTTATAAAAAGACTCCATCCAGCAGGCGTCTCGTTTGTCACTTTTTTTAGTGCATATGAGAAGGCTCTTATGGTTGAAGAACTGGGCGGCCGAGCCCCATGTAAAAGACTACTGGCAGGTTTGCCCTTCCATGGAAAGATCTGGATAAATACATTCAGACTGTTTTCAAGTGGCAAAAGTACCCTTTTACCAGTCAAAAGAAGTTCCGGGGTCCTGCGTTTAAAAGGCAGCTCCCCCCTGTTCCGGGGCCCTCAAATTCCAGGCAGTACGGACCTCCTGCGCGATCAAACTTTTAACAATGGATCGCAAGGACAGGCCTCTGGGGGCAAGAGGCCATGGTATCGATCCCCGACAGAGGGGGTCCGATCATCTGTGGCCACAGGCTACAGATTAGAATTTCTAAAAATTTCCTCCACAAGGAAGGCCTCAATGCGGGCGGCATTGGATCATCTGCTTTACCAGGGCATAATGGTAGAGGTACCGGCCCTAGAACGGGGGCTAGGTTTCTATTCCAATCTGTTTGTCATACCAAGGCCCATCGGCGATGTCAGACCAATTTTGGACCTAAAAGGTTTAAATGCTTACCTAAGGGTTCGCTCTTTCCGGATAGAATCCGTTCGGTCAGCAGCCGCCACACTCCAGAAGGATCTGGCTTCTATAGATATAAAGGATGGTTACCTTCATGTACCAATTCTTTCAGCCACATCAAATTTTGTTTTTACGCTTCGCAGTGATACAGCGTCACTTCCAATTCGTGGCGCCCCCCTTCGGGCTGGCTACGGCCCCCGGGTATTCACGAAGGTCCTAGCTCCAATTCTAGTCAGTCTAAAGGATCCAAGGGATCTCGGTCCTAGCATACCTGGACGATCTCTTAATCATAGATCACTCGCTTCCTTGGTGGAATGCGTAGTAGCCCTCATGGTTCAGTACCTCGAGAGGTTCGGCTGGGTCCTAAACCGGGGAAAGATCAGCATTTCAACCTACAAAGCAGTTGGAATATCTCGGCATGAGATTAGACACAGAACAGAAGATGGTGTTCCTGCCCCTGGTAAAGGTCGAGGCTATCAAAAGATTGATTCAGTTGGTTCTAAGCAAAAGAGAACCAACTATTCGCCTATGTATGCGATTACTAGGCAAACTAATGGCCATGTTCGAGGCGATACCACACGCTTCCACACTCGTGTCCTACAGACAGCAATTCTAGCAGCTTGGTTCTGCCCAGTGGTCTGGAAGGCTGGAGAGCGGTCTTGAACGGGTTCACTCGCCAAGGAACTTGGGCAGAGGCGGAGAGGCAGCTGCCCATCAAGGTCTGGGAGATCAGAGCGGCTCGGCTAGCCCTCCTGGCATAGACATCCAGATTACAGGGGTCCTCGGTGAGAAGTCATTCAGACAATGCCACAGCGGTGGCATATATGTGAACCACCAAGGGGGAACCAAGAGTCAAGCCACTCAGAGTGAGAGGAGCTTGGTTTCTCGGTGGGCAGAGGTTTATGTACCCTGCATATCGGCAACATTCATTCCCAAGGTGGACAACCTGCAGGCGTACTTCCTAAGTCGCCAAACCCTGTCGCCAGGGGAGTGGTCTCTGCATCCACAAGTTTTTCAGACAATCTGCCAGAAGTGGGGAGTGCCAGACGTGGATGTCATGGCATCAGGATTCAACAAGAAGCTAGACAGGTTCATGTCTCGAACGAGGGACCCTATGGCCTGCGGAGCCGATGTGTTGGTTTGCCCGTGGCATCAATCATAACTTCTATATGCATTTCCCCCGCTGCAGTTAATACCCCGCCTGTGGCGCAGGATCATAGCACAGGCCGGTTATTCTGGTAGCCCCAGCTTGGTACCGGAGGGCATGGTACTCACTAGTCCTGAAATTGGCAGCGGGAGGCCCTTGGACTCTTCCTCTATGGTCAGACCTACTCTCACAAGGCCCGATCCTCCACCCTGCATTACGGCGTCTAAATTTGACGGCCTGGCGGCTGAATCCCTGATTCTCAGGGGTAGAGGTCTGTCTAGGCAGGTAATCCCTACCCTCATTAAGGCTAGAAAGCCGGCCTCCAGGGTCATTTTGTTACAGGGTTTGGAGGGCCTACGTAGGCTGGTGTGAGGCTAAGAGATGGGTTTCCCGCAAGTATACCATTGATAGAGGATTAAGTTTTCTCCAGCTAGGAGTGGATAAAGGCCTGGCATTAAGCACGATCTACGGACAGATTTCAGCCTTATCAGTGTGGTTTCAGAGGCCGCTGGCCGCCCACTCGCTGGTTAAGATCTTCGTACAGGGAGTCTTACGTGTTAATCCTCCGGTCAAATCACCACTTTGTCCATGGGACTTAAATCTTGTTCTGTCAACTCTACAGAAACAACCCTTTGAGCCGTTGGCCGAGGTACCTTTGGTTTTACTGACTAGAAAGTCGGTATTTCTGATCGCCATAGTTTCGGCCAGGAGAGTATCGGAATTGGCAGCCTTATCTTGTAAGGAACCATATCTCATTTTACATAAGGATAGGGTGGGTTTCCGTCCTCATCCTTCCTTTCTACCAAAGGTTATATCCAGTTTCCACCTGAACCAGGATGTGGTACTTCCATCCTTCTTCCAAAACCCACCTCTAGAAAGGAGGGGTTGCTGCATACGTTGGATATTGTCAGGGCCATAAAGGCCTATCTTAAAGTTACAGAGAAGGTTCGGAAAACAGATGTGGTGTTCGTTTTACCGGAATGGCCCAAGATGGGTCAGGCAGCTGCTTGATCCACCATCGCAAGATGGATTAAACAATCGTTCAGGCCTGCGCTTTGAAGAGGTTGCCTCCTCCTTTGTCGGTAAAGGCCCATTCTACCAGGGCCATGGGCACCTCCTGGGCAGCACATCATCAGATCTCTATGGCTCGAATATGCAAGGCAGCAACGTGGTCGTCAGTCCACTTGTTTACAAAATGTTATCAATTGGACGTAAGAAGGAATGCGGATACAGCCTTTGGGCAGTCAGTGCTACAGGCCGCGATTCAAGCTCCTCAGGATCTGAGGGGGCTCCCTTGATTTAGATTTGAGATTTACATTTCTTGTTTAAATTGGATTTACTAGTATTTGAGTATACCTCTAAATTAAATCCTTTTTTGGAAGATGTCTCCCTCCCCTCATTAAAGCATTGCTTTCGGACATCCCATATAGTAATGAATATGCTGCTCTGTGTCCCGTGATGTACGAGAAAGAAAGATTTTTTTAATACAGCTTACCTGTAAAATCTTTTTCTTGGAGTACATCACGGGACACAGAGCTCCCACCCCTCTTTTGGAGAACATTTTTGGGAGGCATACTGCTTGCTACAAAACTGAGGTACTTCCTCTATGGGAAGGCGTTATATAGGGAGGGGACTTCCTGTTTGAGATTGCCAGTGTCCACACCTGAAGGTACTCCATATAACCCATATAGTAATGAATATGCTGCTCTGTGTCCCGTGATGTACTCCAAGAAAAAGATTTTACAGGTAAGCTGTATTAAAAAATCTCTTTATCTTGGCTGGTGAACCTTTTTGGTCCAGTCTAAAGTTCTGGAACGTTTTTATTTTCACTGAGGATGTCTTTGTACTCATCTCTATTCACCTTTTCATCAACCTGGAGCAGTTTTTCCAGTCCCTGCGGCTGAAAAATGCCCCCACAGCATGATGTTGCCACCACCTTGCTTCACTGTTGGGATGATATTGAGTGGCGTCTGGTTTCCTCCAGACATGTTTAAAAGTGAGGCCAAACCGTTCACGCTTGTTCTTCAGTCTGAGTCCAGGTCTTTTTTGCAAACCTAAAAGCAGGCTTTCATGTTTGTACTTGGCCACTTTGCAATAAAGCGCTTATCGGTGAAGGCCTACAGGGATTGTCCTTCTGGAATTTTGCCCCATCTCCACACAGGTTTTGTAGCGTGCAGTCAGTGACCATCAAGTGACACCTTACTAAGAACCTTCTCTCACTTGCTCAGTTTGACACAACCAGGACTCTTCCAAGAGCTGGTCATCCTGTCGATCTTCTATTGGAGAATTATGGTGGCCACTGTGCTCCTGGAAACCTTTAGTGTAGCAGATTTTTTTAGTATGTATGTATGTATGTATGTATGTTTCCTAGTTATTGGTCTCTTGCTTTGTCTCTCCTCACAAAACAGGGATGTGTGTGTGTGTTAACACACACACGCTTGTGCTCGCAATCATCGCGACCACTGGTCACGAGCATGGGCACCCCCACAATGCAACGGGCGCACGCCTGCTATCCCGCTTAAAGAGACAAACGTGCAGCTATGACTGTTCGATCTTGCCATCCTGCCGCAGTATGACGGCAGCTGGTCTGCGAGTGGTTGTAAAGCCTTTTACCTGTAGGTGCCCGAAATATCTCCTAAACTTTCAGTTTAGATCTTTACAATGATGCCGTAAACAACAGCGCACTTTAGAAATGGCGACCGTGTAGTTTCTAAAGGAGGCTGTGCTTTGACTGGCGGCTCCCGCACACATGCTGGAGTGATGTCATTGCGGCTTTGGCCAATCACAGCGCTGGAGCTGGGATACGTGGAAGTAACCCCTGGGAGTGAGGTCAGCTGCTAAGCGGTGTACAAGGGTGCCTGCGGAGGCTTTCGATCTGAGATGCGTATTGCATAGTGAGCTTGTATGCTAGGCATACTAGCTCTTTATGCCTTTGTCTTGCAGATGTTTTTAAAAGTGGGGTTACAAACGTTTTAATTCTCGTGCTATCCTATTTAAATTGGCGCGCAGTGAGATGCGGTTTAGCCCTATGATGAAGTCTGCAGAATGAAACCTGACAGAGTGTAATTGCATGCAGACTGGAAGTGATGTAGGCTTTCTAGCCCAGATGTGATGTTGCTGCGAGGTGGTGAGACACCTGTATTACAGCTCACTTGCAGGGAGCGCGTTGATTGATGGGTACTAGACGGTCATGATGCTTGTGTATGTGTTATGGAAAGCCTGTGACATTAAAAATGACAGATGTGATTGGATACCAGGAGTGGAATTTATTTTTGTAAAACAATCTTTTGCAGATCATGTAATTGTGACTCAGTTTAGTCTGAGTGAGCCTTATCACGCTTTTGGGAGGGGTGATAACTTGTGCACACACATTGTGGATGTTTTTAAAATTGTCACTTTGTCATTATGGGGTACAGAGTGTAGATTAGGGGGGTGAAATGGTTTTAAAACAATTGCATCAGGCTGCAACAAAAGTGGAAGGGGTTTGAATACTGTATGTTGTATACTTTAAATATGCTTCAAACACACATAATACAGTATTATATAGTAATTGATTGAATCATCTAAATCCTAAATTTTTGTATTTTGCTTTCCAGCATCTGTGGAAAAGCCCAATACACGCACCAGACTCCGATCTTTGTCGTCTTCTAGCATTACACCATCCAAAAAGAGGAAGAGTCCTAATAAACGGTTTCCACATGCAACTAAAATCGCAACAGCATTACCGGACCATACACCTTTTAACTACATTCAGTCACTGAGCCAAGTCCCTCCATCCTCTTCTGCTCCATCTTCCAGCCACTTCTCATCAATGAGAATCCTCCCATCTACGCCTCCTTATCTAAAAGAGTTGTCCAAGACTTTTTCCTGTATACCTTCTGTTCATCCTCCATCTAAGGATAAACCTGTTTTACCACCTCATCCCCAATTTATTTATGGAATAAATTCCAAAAACCTTGCACCTCATCCCATGTCATCAAGTAACAAAAAAACTCATGCAATGGCTAGTTATTCCTTGCCTCCTAATCCGAATAGCACTGCAACTGAAGATGAGGCTTATCAACATTCTTCCCCTCAGTTTGAGAGAGATTTTACTGCCTCCCTTTCTCATATACCCAGTAATGAGTCTTCTGTTGTAAAATATGAAAACATTCCACCTCTTCCTGATCCCCCTGTGTTTGTTAAAGGTGTCAATTCAGAAACGGTTATCACTACTCCCTTGTCTTCAGAATCTCTACTGAGCACAGAGATTGCTCATAGAACTGTACCATCTGCTCCTTCTATTCCATTTAAGCTAAAATTTGACAATAACCAGACTCTACAGTCCTCCGAAGCACAATTGTGTAAGCGCTTGGACCCACCACTGAATCCTCAGGCTGAGAATCTTAACAATGACTCTGCTTCAGGAGAACTGGTGGTTGCTAGTAAATATCTTGGTCAACAAGATGAACAAACATTCTTCTTGGACCAAATCAGGCAGGGTGTGCAGCTGAAATCGGTAAGGGTTTTATCTCCAGTCCCCCTGTATTTTGTGTGTTTGTCGTCTTCACTACCCTTTTGGGCTCTTTCACACGTGGTGATCTGCCCCGTGAACCTGTGCTTGCTTAGTGGGGGTCGCTCCACTGATCCCCACTGAGCCGGCGGTTGACAGGGTGGTCCCTGTCGGCTCTCCACTCTTGCCTATGGGGGATCAGATGAACACGGACTGCCTGTCTGTGTTCACCCGATCCGCAGACGGATGGGGGAAAAATAGGGTGTCAACTTGAAACTTATGTCTTTTAAGTATTTTTGTACTGAAATGTATGTAATGTTGAAGAAAATGTATAAAAGAAAATGTATAAAAAATGGCAATTGACTTTCCAGGGAAAAAAAACCCTTTAAGTATTTGGCTGTAGCAGAAGGCAGTTTTGTTGGCGAAGGGCTGGAGAGCGGTACAATGTGTATGCGGGCAACAATGAAGCATGGTGGAGGTTCCTTGCAAGTTCTGCAAATGGAGTTGGAGATTTGGTCAGGATCATTGGTGTCGTTAATGCTGAGAAATACAGGCAGATGCTTGTCCATCATGCCATACCCTCGGAGTCGTGTGATTGGCCCCCAATTTATTCTGCTACAAAACTAACCCAATCGTACAGTCAATGTCATTAAGTGCCCTCTTCAGCACAAAGACTAATGCTGCGTACACACGGTCGTTTTTTTGTGATGAAATAAAACGTTTTAAGAAACGTCATTTAAAATGATCGTGTGTGGGCAAAACGTCTTATGTCTTCTGAAAAACAACCAAAAAAAAATTCGAACATGCTTCAATTTTTTGTTTTTCAAAATGTCGTTTTTTTTGTCATAAAAAATGATCGTGTGTGAGCAAAACAACATTTTTAAACCCGCGCATGCTCAGAAGCAAGTTATGAGACGGGAGCTTCAATGGAACAGAGTGCCGTGGAATGTGGTGTACGTAACCGCGCTTTGCAAGAGCATTTTCAGAAAACGATGGTGTGTATGCAACATCGTTTTTTAAAATGAAGTTTTGAAAAACTCGTTTTGTGAGATAAACAAACAACGTTTTTTTAAATCACAAAAAGTGATCGTGTGTGTACGCAGCATTAGTCCTGGAAGTGATGGTTTGGCCCCACACAGAGCCCTAATCTCAACCTAAATTTTATCTGGGATTTCATGAAGAGGCAGCTTGCATGCACAGAAGATCTGTGGTTAGTTCTCTGATGTTTGGAACAACCTGCCGTGTTCCTTTAACATGTGCCTTCAAACCAGCCTGAATTCCTCTAAATACACTTGCAAAGGGTCATCACACTTTTATTAAAATTTCTCTTCTATTCAATAACTTTTCCTTTTTTGTATATAATACTATTTCTTATAGTGTTCTTAATTTACAACACTGTTTTGAGTGAGTACACCCCACACATTTTTGAAAATATTTTATATCCTTTCATGTGACAACACTGAAGAAATGACTTTGCTACAATGTAAAGTAGTGAGTGTACAGCTTGTATAACAGTGTAAATTTGCCGTCCCCTTTAAATGACTCGACACAGCCATTGATGTCTAAACCGCTGGCAACAAAAGTGAGTACACCCTGAAGTGATCCTCAGTTCTTTGCCATGAGGTGCCATGTTGAACTTCCAGTATAAGAGGACGATGACACCCTATTTCATACCTGAGATCTTGTAACACTGAGTCACATGGCACTGGAAGTGGGGAGAGAAAATGGTTAAATTGGGCCCAATTTGGACATTTTCACTTGGGGGTGTACTCCCTTTTTGTTGCCAGTGGTTTAGACATGGCTGAGTCATTTTGCAGGGACAGCAAATTTACACTTATACAAGATGTACACTGACTAGTTTGTAGCAAAGTGTAGTTTCTTCAGTGTCACATGAAGATGTAGTAATTATTTACAAAATGTGAAGGGTGTACTCTTGTGAGATATTTGTGTGTGTGTGTGTGTATTCAGATTTTACCAATGTTGTATAAAAATGACCATTCACTGGGGGTCAATCTGGGCTTGCCATCATTTGATACTAGTTCTGATAACTCAAATGTTCAACCTGAATGGGGTAAAATTGACTAGTGTACTTGGAGTATGCTCAGCTTCACCCTTCTAGACCCATGACTGCTTCTATTAAAGTGGCGTGTTTTTTTTTTTTTTTTTTTCTTCCACACTCCCAATTCCGCAAATGAAAACGTGTTTTCTCACCTGCATTGCAAATTCTGCACCCCCCCCCCCATTTTTGGTGCGTCCTGGCTAATTTCAATTTCAACTTTTTTCTAATCCGCTTTGTCCTAGGTGGGCCAGAATCTAAAAGCAGAAGCAGAGTCCGAGTGCTCCAGCATTGTTGGTGCTTTAAGGGCAGTCATTCAGCGAAGGCACAAAGCTATACATTCCTCAGGTATGGATGATCCATAACATTAGATTGGCTAAATGCTGTATCCTAATTATCTACTATTTGCCATAAGATTTTAACTTGGTGCGGAAACCATTGCAGACTCTACAGATCTAAAGTGGCACAAAATGGAACAATGAACAAACTTTTTACACCAGTATCTGCGTTTTAGTTTGTATGAACTTCCTGCACTTGCCTTTATAGCGGCACTCAGAGGGAAGATCCCTGCCTATCAGATGTGCTGCATTGTATGCAAATATGCTAACAAGATTGACTGGAGGAGAGAGAGCAAAGAAGTTTTCAGTTTTTGCTGCTTTCTTGTCCAGCCAGCAGAAGGGTGGGGGGGGGGTATGCATTTCTTTAGAGGCTGTTGCTGAAGCTCCTCTTTTACATTCCCTCTGTACAGTGGTCATCGACACGGTGCCACCTACAGAAGAAAGGGTTAAATGCAACCTTCAAAATTACCCTAGAACAGGGGTGGGTGGCCTTGGACGAGCAGATCTACCTGAACAGCATGGGATAAACCAAAGATCACAGGCACAATGCCCCCCTTTTTTATTTATTTTATTTTATTTATTATATATATATATATATATATATTATATATATATATATATATATATATATATATATATATAATATATATATATATCTCCTGCTAACACTTGGGTGTAGTGGAAAACGGCTTTTTTATTTTGCTTTCAAAATGTGCTAGCGGTGCAACAATTTCTCAATGGTCCCCCAAACAGGGGTGGCAGTTATGCGGTTTCCACATGAGAAAATGTACTTGGTTCATGTCCAAAAACTTGGTAACAACTTTTTAGTGTGTTTTATGTAGCGGATGGAGGTCAATTCAAATGGAACTGCTCCAAAAAAATGCAAAAGCACAGTATTTCTCAAGTGTGTGAATGGAACTTGAGGGTGCAAATCTGAGGATTTACACAGGGCAGAAGGTCACAGGGTGGCTGCCACCATGTATAACAGTGTAGATCCTAATATGTGCCCAGATGCCAGTTCCCCTTTTCATTATCTCCTGCAGTATACTGCATTTTTAAAACATGGCTGTTTTGCCTGTCCCAGCAAAGGGCCTTGTAGTAGCTAGCTTACCTGGCTGTTCTGGCGCTCTGTTTTCCCTGTAATCTGCCCCTCACATCTATTCGGAGCACCTGTATGTGACCTAGAAAATGCAGACCGGATGGGTGTGAGGGGAGGAGCAGTAGTTGGTGGTCGCACAGCTCAAGCAGCCACTACTGTGGGGAGTTGGTCTGACAGTGGGTGACCTACCAGTCTGCTGCTCTCGATCGATGGGTTGCGGATCCCCACTAGAAAAAGTGTACAGGCCTTGGATCAAATGTTGGACCCAATGGGGTTAACTTGTGAGGGGAAATTGAGCCGTTTTCTTTTGAAGGGAAATTGAAATGCTTGGTGGATGAGGTATGACGCTACTGACTTCCATCAAGTGTGTGTGTGTGTGTGTGTAATATATAAATAAATAAATAAATAAATAAATAAATAAATAAATAAATAAATAAATAAATAAATAAATAAATATATATATATATATATATATATATATATATATATATATATATATATATATATATATATATATATATATATATATATATATATATATATATATATATATATATAGTTGTGCAAATATTATAAGGGTTGATCAAGGACAACTAATGTTCACTTTACAAAGGTTGAATATGGCTAAGTGTACTTATTGCTGTGTTTTTTGTTTTTTTTGTTTTTACCCTTCCCTTTTTCTAGATGATGAAGATGATGTGGAGGAAGAATGGGAGGACTAGACATTCAGTATACTGTGAAATGCATTTTGGCTAAAGTGTCTGTTTTATGCTATTTATGTGGATTTTTAATGTGCTAAAAAAGAACAGTTTATAATAAAGATGACTAATGTACACTTTATAAATTTTGGCATATTTTTGCATAAATATTTGGGTCTTTATCTGTTGCACTTGGCACAGAATAGTGCCATGTTTAATAAATGGTTGCCTTACTCGGTTTTAATAAGCTTTGTTGCGAGCGCTCTACTTTATGTCACAACAGTAAATATAGTGTGCTATATACAGTACTACATTCTATGCTGAATGCAAATTGTCAGTGGTAAGTAATTTTTGTATTGATCCAACAATAGCTTTTTGGGTGTTGACTTTAAAGCACCAGAGTATACAATATATCCCCCCACATTGGCTCTTGCCATAGCTGCTAAGTCTCGCTTTTCCATGATGTCTGGGCTCACTCTCATTCCTACAAAAAATACAATTCTGTCTATCTTCAAACACCCAGTTAGAAGAACTAAATGCCCCATTCACAACTCAAGAAATAGAACCGGTTATAACTACACTACTGTAAAAATGTAAAATTATGCATTTGGTTGGCAAAAATATGGATGCAATCTATACACTGGTGGGAGAACCTATGGGGAAATCTAGAATGAAAAGGACCTGGGAGTCCTAGTAGATAGGCAAAGCTAACAGGATATTGGTGTGCATTAACCACTTGCCTACTGTGCACCTACACCCCCTTCCTGCCCAGACAAAATATAAGCTTCCGGCACTGCGTCGCTTTAACTGACAATTGAGCGGTCGTGCGACGTGGCTCCCAAACAAAATTGGTGTCCTTTTTTTCCCACAAATAGAGCTTTCTTTTGGTGGTATTTGATCACCTCTGCGGTTTTTATTTTTTGCGCTATAAACAAAAATAGAGCGTCAATTTTTAAAAAAATTCAATATTTTTTCCTTTTTGCTATAATAAATAACCCAAAAAATATATAAAAAAAAATATTTTTTCCCTCAGTTTAGGCCGATACGTATTCTTCTACATATTTTTGGTAAAAAAAAAATGCAATAAGCGTTTATCGATTGGTTTGCGCAAAATTTATAGCGTTTACAAAATAGGGGATAGTTTATGGCTTTTTTATTTTATTTTTTACTATTAATGGCGGCGATCTGCGATTTTTTTTTTTTTTTTTTTTTTTTTTTTTTTTTTAATGGGACTGCGACGTTATGGCAGACATTTCGGACACTTTTCTGACATTTTTGGGACCATTTACATTTATACAGTGAACAATGCTATAAATATGCATTGATTACTGTATAAATGTGACTGGCAGTGAAGGGGTTAACCACTAGGGGGCGGGGAAGGGGTTAAATGTGTGTCCTATGAGTGTTCTAACTGTGGGGGGGTGACTGGGGGAGGTGACCGATTGTGTCCCTATGTACAAGGGACACAATCGATCTCCTCTCTCCCTGACAGGGACGTGCAGCTCTGTGTTTACATACAGAACTGCACGTCCCCGCTCAGTTACTGAGCAATCGCATGTGCCCGGTGGCGATAGTTGCCGCCGGGCACTCGCACGGGATCCCCGCAGAGCGGCGGGTGCGCGCGACGCCCGCCCGCGGCTTTAAAGGATAATGGAGTCCTCTGCCCGCCGTCATTTGACGGTGGGCAGATGACAAGTGGTTAAAGGGATTAACTCGAGAGATATAGCGATAATTCTCCTGCTCCACAAGACCCTGGTCTGGCTGCACCTGGAGTATGCTGTCCAGTTCTGGACACCAGTCCTCGAAGGATGTATTGGAAATGGAGCAAGTACAAAGGACAACAAAGCTAATAAATTGTCTGGAGGATATTGGTTACGAGGAAAGGTTGCGAGCACTGAACTTGTTTTCTCTGGAGAAGAGATGCTTGAGAGGGCATACGATTTAAATTTACGAATACCGTACCAGTGACCACGCAATACGGATACCATTTTTTTTTTTTTTTTTTTTTTTTTTTTTTTGTGGAAGGGAGTTTAAGAGGTTTTCTCTTGAACTACAGAGTGTCCTCTACTGTAAGGGTGGCAAGAATGTGGAATTCCCTTCCCAGCAGGGGGCATCGATAGTTACTTTCAAGAAACTATTAGATAAGCACCTGAATGACCACAACATACAGGGATATATGAGGCAATACTGACCTATAATCACACGCATAGGTTGGACTTGATGGGCTATAATGACCAAATGGAAAATCACCAGGCTCAGACTACTTCAAGACATTCAAACCACTCATATCACCATTCATTCAAACGGTCTTTACACAAGCAACAGAATCATTGTCATTCCCTCAAGAGATGCTGAGAGAACACATTGTAACCTAAACTGGAAAACACACCGGCCAATTTCAGACCAATACACTTCAGGTCTCTTGTCTACACCCTTTAGCATAACAAATGGGACACGCCAGGGATGCCCCTTATTGCCAACCATATTTAACCACTTTAGGGCTAGTCGCAGGTTGGCTCCCCTGAGCAAAGCGACGTTTAACTTGCGTTGCTTCACCTTTTGGCCACTAGGGGGTGCGCGGCTCATTGCCGGGGCTGGTGAGTGCCCACGGATGCGACGACCGCTGGGCACCCGCAATTACTTGTGACGGAGTGAGAACCGGAATCTGTGCGTGTAAACACACATCCTGGTTCTCTCAAGGAGAGGAGACTGATCGTATGTTCATACGAAGTATGAACACCAATTCTGTCATCTCTCCTAGTCAGTCCCATCCCCCTCATAGTTGGCGCACACACTAGGGAACACCGTTAACCCCTTGATTGCCCCTAGTGTTAGCCCCTTCATGGACAGTGACATTTATATAGTAATCGGTGCTTTTTTTTTTTTTTTTTTAAAGCACTGATCGCTGTATAATTGTCGCTGGTCCCAAAAATGTGACAAGTGTCTGAACTGTCAGCTACAATTGCGTAGTCCCGATAAACTAATCACCGCCATTACTAGTTAAAAAAATTAACTCCATAAATCTATTTCCTGTTTTGTAGATGATATAACTTTTGCGCAACCCAATCAATATACGCTTATTGCATTTTTTTTATCAGCCTAAACTAAAGGGAAACGTTTTTAAATAAAATTGGGATATTTATTATGGCAAAAAGTGCTACAAGTGTCCTAAAATTGTCGCTCTTTTGTTTATAGCGCAAAAGATAAAAACCTGCAGAGGTGATAAAGAAAGCTTTGTGGGGGGGAAAAAAGGATGTCTATTTTGTTCTGGGTACAGTGCCGCACGACCGTGCAATTGTTAAAGCACCTTGGTGCAGAATTGCAAAAAATTGCCTCATTTGAGCAGCCAAATCTTCCAGGGCTAAAGTGGTTATTGATGGAGCCACTGGCAGAATCCATCAGAACATGCTCTTCAAACACAGGCTTCCAATTTGGTTCTCACACGCCTGCCATAAACTTATTTGTGGATGATTTCATCCTCCTTTTGATAAACCCACTCGCATCTCTAGAACAGGCCCACAATATCCGACCTAAAGGACTTTTGGAGATATTTACTATAACAAAGTAAACTTCAATAAATCTCTAATTCTCAACATGGGAGTACCGCCAAATACCCAATTCATCTTGAAAAAATATATTCTTGTACTTAGAGTACCAAAGGCATTGCATACCTAGGAATTACACTGACACAACTGCATCACTAGCTGTTGCCAATATCAAACTACTAACAACCAAAATGGAAGTCCAACTAAACAACATTTTAAGGAAGGAACAATCTTGGCTAGGAAAAACAGCGGCCTTAAATGTCGATTCTACCACAAATACTATACATTTTCCGCACCCTACCAATCCACATACCTCTCCATTGTTTAAAAACACTTAAACCTCATCTGGAAATATATTTTGAATGGGGGGGGGGGGGGGGAAGCCAGATGTTCCAGAAATAATCTAATCCCACATAAAAAGGTTGGGAGCTGACCTAGTGGACCTAAGTGACTACCTTTTGGGCAGTTAGATTAGACCATCTCAGATACTGGTTTTATGAAAACAACCCACTGTAGGTAGACTAAAAAAAAAAAACAATGAACGACCTAACAGTATTCCACATGGGTGACACCTGAAACCTCTCCTCCCCCCTCTCCACTCCCCCCCCCCCCCATGCAGGTGTGGGAAGCTTCCCAAGGCCAGGTTCACACTAGTGCGACATGACACCAGTACTATCCTGGATCCAACTTTGCCCTGCGGCTTGAAGTCAGAGACGTGTCCGACTTCAATGAACAGGGATCTGACTTGGATCCCCGCCAATACCCGGCACTGTGTTTGGTATGAATCTTGAGGGGGAACGCCACGCCAAATTTGTCATAAAAAAAACTGCGTGGGTGTCCCCCAAAATCCATACCAGACCCTTATCAGAGCATGCAGCCCAGCCGGCCAGGAAAGGGGGTGGGGATGAGCGAGTGGTCCCCCCTCCGTGTGCCCTCAACATGGGGGGGGGGCAGCCCCCCACCCCGAAGGGTCTTTTCCTGACAACCCTGACTGTTGGTTGTCGGGGTCTGCAGGCGGAGGGCCTATCAGAATCTGCGAGCCCCCTTTCCTGACTGGCCAGACTGCGTGCTCGGATAAGGGTCTGGTATGGATTTTGGGGCACCCATGCCGTTTTTTCGATGAGACTTCTACGGGGGATCATCCGGCTAATCCCCCGTAGAAGTCCCATCGTGACGAAACGTACGTAGGGTGCCGTGACATCATCGCGTTCTGTCCTGTACGCAGGCTGAGTTTTTCCGGTCGACTAGCGAGGGGTATCGGATCTTGGATCGAAATTGTTATATGCCGTTCTTGGATCGAAATTGTTACATGCCGTTTTTTCATCGAATAGATGTAAGTGCATTATCTATTAAAGCTCTCCTTTATTTACACGTTATACGCTATGAGAGTCTCCCTTTTTATTATTTACCATCCATGTACCCTCCCTGGAGCCATTGCCGAAAGTCAATTTGGATTCATGCTGTTTGGTTGTGGGGAGACCGGATGTCCCTGTGCTTCATAAGGCTGGTGGAAAACAGTCTTTCTTTGCGGTAAGCAGGCAATCTTACCACATATGTTTATGGTGTTTCCTGTTCCTCCTCATCTAAGTATTATTGGAATTTATCTGGCATTTTTTCTCCTTCTTTTCACATCACAACTTATGAAGAACTATCACTGGACTTTTTATTAGATCTCACTATGATCACTACTAGAGATTTCTAATTATTGTGATTTTCTGTTTTTATTTATTTTGTTTATTTTTCATTTAATTTTCCTGCATTGGTAATCACCTTTAGTTAATATTCACGAATGATTAGTATTTTTGTCTAGCTCAGCTCTTCAATTTTTCACTATTGAGAATAATTCACTCCAGGAGCTCTTAATTGTAATTTCTGTATGCTGGTGATTTGCCTGGTTCCTAGCAAAGTGTGTTTCACATTTTTCCTTGATTAGACTTAGAAGTTTGTTTTCACATTGTTGTATCATTGCAATTTTTATACAATAATTTTAGCGCTGCATTCCTTTTTATTTTTTATGTCTTTTTGATTGTTGTACACGATTTTTGTGCTAGCTGCTTATTTTCAACCTTATCATTGGTAACCAATTCTGATTAGCGCAGCGTCAGCCCCTTGTGGGTTTTTTTTCCATTCCTACTATATTTCTCTGTCCGAATTGACCAATTTTTATCGAAATGTCATGCATTGCATAGAATTGATTGCAATGAGGCTTTCAAAGGTATGGTTATGGTGGACAGATTTTATTACTTCAGATATATTTATGAATGTATTATCGTTCCATTTGCGAAGTATTAGGGTGTGAGTCTCAAGTAGAATGTGGGTTATAACTGACCTAAATTAAGGAGGTTGTTTTTCTATTCCTATGTGGTGGATTGCAAGTGCTGGGTTATTATAAGTTATAATTCCAGTGATCAAGGAAATTAGAAAATTTGGTTCCATAAGCCTTTTATACTCGGACAGTCCCAGAATGTATGTAGCAGATTCCCTATTTGGCTGCAGTTTCTTCAGCATAGTGGTGATTTTTCTGGATAGTATTTAGCAAGTCTATATGGGGGTATAGTGCCATCTGTTTATTATTTTAATCGTCAGTCAGTCCCAGTGTTTGACACAATGGGAGGCTTTATGGATTTCTCTGAAGGCATATTGCCATTGAGCATCTGAGAAAGTGGTACCTATTTTGGTTTTCTATTTTCAAATTGTTGTATTAAAAACTTGTTTATCTTGGGAGCAGTGGGGGCCCTTTAAGAATTTTTATTTTGCTTAAAATGTTGTTTTTACTCTTTACTAACTGCAGTGATGGCGGCCGTCTATAGAGGGTGCTGCAGCGCCACCCCCTCTCGCAAATAACATACGTTTATTGCATTGCATGAATGTATGTTATTATTGCCAGCTGCTGTTGGTCTATTCAGATAGCCGGGCCTTGGGCGCCGGTTACCCGAATAACGGGAGATGGTTGGCTGAGCGGAAGTGCCAGTCTCAGCCAATCAGATCCGCTGATTCTGGTAATCGGTAACCTGATTAGCTGAAGAGTCATCGAGGGTAGGAGAAGATATCGAGGGACATGGAAGCAGAAAGGTAAGTGCATTTTACAGGGCACAGTGGCAAAAATGAAAGGGCACATTGACATGCACAGTGGCAACAATGGGCAAAGTGGCGACAATTAAAGGGCACAGTGGGACAATTGAGGGGCACAGTGGCTGCGTTTGATGGCATGGCACAGTGGCTGCTTTTGATGGCATGGCACAGTGGCTGCGTTTGATGGCATGGCACAGTGGCTGCATTTGGCATGGCACAGCGGTGCGAATTGATGGCATAGTGACTGCATTTGATGGCATAGTAACTGCATTTGATGGCATGGCACAGTGGTACGAATTGATGGCATAGTGACTGCATTTGATGGCATGGCACAGTGGTGACAATTGATGGCACAGTGGCTCCATTTGATGGGCACAGTGAGGCTGCAATTTTTTTTTTGTTTGCTCCTCCCCCAAAATTTGGAGCACCAGCCGCCACTGCTTGGGAGAGATTATAGAATAGCAATGTTTTCCTTTTACATGAGGCTTAGGGTTTGAGTAAAAGTGCCATGCTGTGGTGCTTTGGGGGGGAACGGCTGGTCACGGTGCATTGATCTCCCACGGTGGGGACGGGATCCCCATACCCAACCAATTCTAGCCAAATGGCCTTCGAAGAGGTACCCTCGTACTATCTTAAAAAAAAGTGTAAATAAAATGTAAAATATATTCAACATGCTGACGGATT
>CM056055.1:59675421-60052345 GCA_029574335.1 Rana kukunoris | reverse complement strand
GGAGGCTGTTGCTGAAGCTCCTCTTTTACATTCCTCTGTACAGTGGTCATCGACACGGTGCCACCTACAGAAGAAAGGGTTAAATGCAACCTTCAAAATTACCCTAGAACAGGGGTGGGTGGCCTTGGACGAGCAGATCTACCTGAACAGCATGGGATAAACCAAAGATCACAGGCACAATGCCCCCCTTTTTTTATTTATTTTATTTTATTTATTATATAATATTATATATATATATATATATATATATATATATATATATATATATATATATATATATATATATATATATATAATCTCCTGCTAACACTTGGGTGTAGTGGAAAACGGCTTTTTTATTTTGCTTTCAAAATGTGCTAGCGGTGCAACAATTTCTCAATGGTCCCCCAAACAGGGGTGGCAGTTATGCGGTTTCCACATGAGAAAATGTACTTGGTTCATGTCCAAAAACTTGGTAACAACTTTTTAGTGTGTTTTATGTAGCGGATGGAGGTCAATTCAAATGGAACTGCTCCAAAAAAATGCAAAAGCACAGTATTTCTCAAGTGTGTGAATGGAACTTGAGGGTGCAAATCTGAGGATTTACACAGGGCAGAAGGTCACAGGGTGGCTGCCACCATGTATAACAGTGTAGATCCTAATATGTGCCCAGATGCCAGTTCCCCTTTTCATTATCTCCTGCAGTATACTGCATTTTTAAAACATGGCTGTTTTGCCTGTCCCAGCAAAGGGCCTTGTAGTAGCTAGCTTACCTGGCTGTTCTGGCGCTCTGTTTTCCCTGTAATCTTGCCCCTCACATCTATTCGGAGCACCTGTATGTGACCTAGAAAATGCAGACCGGATGGGTGTGGGGAGGAGCAGTAGTTGGTGGTCGCACAGCTCAAGCAGCCACTACTGTGGGGAGTTGGTCTGACAGTGGGTGACCTACCAGTCTGCTGCTCTCGATCGATGGGTTGCGGATCCCCACTAGAAAAAGTGTACAGGCCTTGGATCAAATGTTGGACCCAATGGGGTTAACTTGTGAGGGGAAATTGAGCCGTTTTCTTTTGAAGGGAAATTGAAATGCTTGGTGGATGAGGTATGACGCTACTGACTTCCATCAAGTGTGTGTGTGTGTGTGTGTAATATATAAATAAATAAATTAAATAAATAAATAAATAAATAAATAAATAAATAAATATTAAATATATATATATATATATATATATATATATAAATAATATATAAATATATATATATATATATATAATATATATATATATATATTATATATATATATAGTTGTGCAAATATTATAAGGGTTGATCAAGGACAACTAATGTTCACTTTACAAAGGTTGAATATGGCTAAGTGTACTTATTGCTGTGTTTTTTGTTTTTTTTGTTTTTACCCTTCCCTTTTTCTAGATGATGAAGATGATGTGGAGGAAGAATGGGAGGACTAGACATTCAGTATACTGTGAAATGCATTTTGGCTAAAGTGTCTGTTTTATGCTATTTATGTGGATTTTTAATGTGCTAAAAAAGAACAGTTTATAATAAAGATGACTAATGTACACTTTATAAATTTTGGCATATTTTTGCATAAATATTTGGGTCTTTATCTGTTGCACTTGGCACAGAATAGTGCCATGTTTAATAAATGGTTGCCTTACTCGGTTTTAATAAGCTTTGTTGCGAGCGCTCTACTTTATGTCACAACAGTAAATATAGTGTGCTATATACAGTACTACATTCTATGCTGAATGCAAATTGTCAGTGGTAAGTAATTTTTGTATTGATCCAACAATAGCTTTTTGGGTGTTGACTTTAAAGCACCAGAGTATACAATATATCCCCCCACATTGGCTCTTGCCATAGCTGCTAAGTCTCGCTTTTCCATGATGTCTGGGCTCACTCTCATTCCTACAAAAAATACAATTCTGTCTATCTTCAAACACCCAGTTAGAAGAACTAAATGCCCCATTCACAACTCAAGAAATAGAACCGGTTATAACTACACTACTGTAAAAATGTAAAATTATGCATTTGGTTGGCAAAAATATGGATGCAATCTATACACTGGTGGGAGAACCTATGGGGAAATCTAGAATGAAAAGGACCTGGGAGTCCTAGTAGATAGGCAAAGCTAACAGGATATTGGTGTGCATTAACCACTTGCCTACTGTGCACCTACACCCCCTTCCTGCCCAGACAAAAATATAAGCTTCCGGCACTGCGTCGCTTTAACTGACAATTGAGCGGTCGTGCGTGCGACGTGGCTCCCAAACAAAATTGGTGTCCTTTTTTTCCCACAAATAGAGCTTTCTTTTGGTGGTATTTGATCACCTCTGCGGTTTTTATTTTTTGCGCTATAAACAAAAATAGAGCGTCAATTTTTAAAAAAATTCAATATTTTTTCCTTTTTGCTATAATAAATAACCCAAAAAATATATAAAAAAAAATATTTTTTCCCTCAGTTTAGGCCGATACGTATTCTTCTACATATTTTTGGTAAAAAAAAAATGCAATAAGCGTTTATCGATTGGTTTGCGCAAAATTTATAGCGTTTACAAAATAGGGGATAGTTTATGGCTTTTTTATTTTATTTTTTACTATTAATGGCGGCGATCTGCGATTTTTTTTTTTTTTTTTTTTTTTTTTTTTTTTAATGGGACTGCGACGTTATGGCAGACATTTCGGACACTTTTCTGACATTTTTGGGACCATTTACATTTATACAGTGAACAATGCTATAAATATGCATTGATTACTGTATAAATGTGACTGGCAGTGAAGGGGTTAACCACTAGGGGGCGGGGAAGGGGTTAAATGTGTGTCCTATGAGTGTTCTAACTGTGGGGGGGTGACTGGGGGAGGTGACCGATTGTGTCCCTATGTACAAGGGACACAATCGATCTCCTCTCTCCCTGACAGGGACGTGCAGCTCTGTGTTTACATACAGAACTGCACGTCCCCGCTCAGTTACTGAGCAATCGCATGTGCCCGGCGGCGATAGTTGCCGCCGGGCACTCGCACGGGATCCCCGCAGAGCGGCGGGTGCGCGCGACGCCCGCCCGCGGCTTTAAAGGATAATGGAGTCCTCTGCCCGCCGTCATTTGACGGTGGGCAGATGACAAGTGGTTAAAGGGATTAACTCGAGAGATATAGCGATAATTCTCCTGCTCCACAAGACCTGGTCTGGCTGCACCTGGAGTATGCTGTCCAGTTCTGGACACCAGTCCTCGAAGGATGTATTGGAAATGGAGCAAGTACAAAGGACAACAAAGCTAATAAATTGTCTGGAGGATATTGGTTACGAGGAAAGGTTGCGAGCACTGAACTTGTTTTCTCTGGAGAAGAGATGCTTGAGAGGGCATACGATTTAAATTTACGAATACCGTACCAGTGACCACGCAATACGGATACCATTTTTTTTTTTTTTTTTTTTTTTTTTTTTTTTGTGGAAGGGAGTTTAAGAGGTTTTCTCTTGAACTACAGAGTGTCCTCTACTGTAAGGGTGGCAAGAATGTGGAATTCCCTTCCCAGCAGGGGGCATCGATAGTTACTTTCAAGAAACTATTAGATAAGCACCTGAATGACCACAACATACAGGGATATATGAGGCAATACTGACCTATAATCACACGCATAGGTTGGACTTGATGGGCTATAATGACCAAATGGAAAATCACCAGGCTCAGACTACTTCAAGACATTCAAACCACTCATATCACCATTCATTCAAACGGTCTTTACACAAGCAACAGAATCATTGTCATTCCCTCAAGAGATGCTGAGAGAACACATTGTAACCTAAACTGGAAAACACACCGGCCAATTTCAGACCAATACACTTCAGGTCTCTTGTCTACACCCTTTAGCATAACAAATGGGACACGCCAGGGATGCCCCTTATTGCCAACCATATTTAACCACTTTAGGGCTAGTCGCAGGTTGGCTCCCCTGAGCAAAGCGACGTTTAACTTGCGTTGCTTCACCTTTTGGCCACTAGGGGGTGCGCGGCTCATTGCCGGGGCTGGTGAGTGCCCACGGATGCGACGACCGCTGGGCACCCGCAATTACTTGTGACGGAGTGAGAACCGGAATCTGTGCGTGTAAACACACATCCTGGTTCTCTCAAGGAGAGGAGACTGATCGTATGTTCATACGAAGTATGAACACCAATTCTGTCATCTCTCCTAGTCAGTCCCATCCCCCTCATAGTTGGCGCACACACTAGGGAACACCGTTAACCCCTTGATTGCCCCTAGTGTTAGCCCCTTCATGGACAGTGACATTTATATAGTAATCGGTGCTTTTTTTTTTTTTTTTAAAGCACTGATCGCTGTATAATTGTCGCTGGTCCCAAAAATGTGACAAGTGTCTGAACTGTCAGCTACAATTGCGTAGTCCCGATAAACTAATCACCGCCATTACTAGTTAAAAAAATTAACTCCATAAATCTATTTCCTGTTTTGTAGATGATATAACTTTTGCGCAACCCAATCAATATACGCTTATTGCATTTTTTTTATCAGCCTAAACTAAAGGGAAACGTTTTTAAATAAAATTGGGATATTTATTATGGCAAAAAGTGCTACAAGTGTCCTAAAATTGTCGCTCTTTTGTTTATAGCGCAAAAGATAAAAACCTGCAGAGGTGATAAAGAAAGCTTTGTGGGGGGGAAAAAAGGATGTCTATTTTGTTCTGGGTACAGTGCCGCACGACCGTGCAATTGTTAAAGCACCTTGGTGCAGAATTGCAAAAAATTGCCTCATTTGAGCAGCCAAATCTTCCAGGGCTAAAGTGGTTATTGATGGAGCCACTGGCAGAATCCATCAGAACATGCTCTTCAAACACAGGCTTCCAATTTGGTTCTCACACGCCTGCCATAAACTTATTTGTGGATGATTTCATCCTCCTTTTGATAAACCCACTCGCATCTCTAGAACAGGCCCACAATATCCGACCTAAAGGACTTTTGGAGATATTTACTATAACAAAGTAAACTTCAATAAATCTCTAATTCTCAACATGGGAGTACCGCCAAATACCCAATTCATCTTGAAAAAATATATTCTTGTACTTAGAGTACCAAAGGCATTGCATACCTAGGAATTACACTGACACAACTGCATCACTAGCTGTTGCCAATATCAAACTACTAACAACCAAAATGGAAGTCCAACTAAACAACATTTTAAGGAAGGAACAATCTTGGCTAGGAAAAACAGCGGCCTTAAATGTCGATTCTACCACAAATACTATACATTTTCCGCACCCTACCAATCCACATACCTCTCCATTGTTTAAAAACACTTAAACCTCATCTGGAAATATATTTTGAATGGGGGGGGGGGGGGGGGGGGGGGAAGCCAGATGTTCCAGAAATAATCTAATCCCACATAAAAAGGTTGGGAGCTGACCTAGTGGACCTAAGTGACTACCTTTTGGGCAGTTAGATTAGACCATCTCAGATACTGGTTTTATGAAAACAACCCACTGTAGGTAGACTAAAAAAAAAAACAATGAACGACCTAACAGTATTCCACATGGGTGACACCTGAAACCTCTCCTCCCCCCTCTCCACTCCCCCCCCCCCCATGCAGGTGTGGGAAGCTTCCCAAGGCCAGGTTCACACTAGTGCGACATGACACCAGTACTATCCTGGATCCAACTTTGCCCTGCGGCTTGAAGTCAGAGACGTGTCCGACTTCAATGAACAGGGATCTGACTTGGATCCCCGCCAATACCCGGCACTGTGTTTGGTATGAATCTTGAGGGGGAACGCCACGCCAAATTTGTCATAAAAAAAACTGCGTGGGTGTCCCCCAAAATCCATACCAGACCCTTATCAGAGCATGCAGCCCAGCCGGCCAGGAAAGGGGGTGGGGATGAGCGAGTGGTCCCCCCTCCGTGTGCCCTCAACATGGGGGGGGGGCAGCCCCCCACCCCGAAGGGTCTTTTCCTGACAACCCTGACTGTTGGTTGTCGGGGTCTGCAGGCGGAGGGCCTATCAGAATCTGCGAGCCCCCTTTCCTGACTGGCCAGACTGCGTGCTCGGATAAGGGTCTGGTATGGATTTTGGGGCACCCATGCCGTTTTTTCGATGAGACTTCTACGGGGGATCATCCGGCTAATCCCCCGTAGAAGTCCCATCGTGACGAAACGTACGTAGGGTGCCGTGACATCATCGCGTTCTGTCCTGTACGCAGGCTGAGTTTTTCCGGTCGACTAGCGAGGGGTATCGGATCTTGGATCGAAATTGTTATATGCCGTTCTTGGATCGAAATTGTTACATGCCGTTTTTTCATCGAATAGATGTAAGTGCATTATCTATTAAAGCTCTCCTTTATTTACACGTTATACGCTATGAGAGTCTCCCTTTTTATTATTTACCATCCATGTACCCTCCCTGGAGCCATTGCCGAAAGTCAATTTGGATTCATGCTGTTTGGTTGTGGGGAGACCGGATGTCCCTGTGCTTCATAAGGCTGGTGGAAAACAGTCTTTCTTTGCGGTAAGCAGGCAATCTTACCACATATGTTTATGGTGTTTCCTGTTCCTCCTCATCTAAGTATTATTGGAATTTATCTGGCATTTTTTCTCCTTCTTTTCACATCACAACTTATGAAGAACTATCACTGGACTTTTTATTAGATCTCACTATGATCACTACTAGAGATTTCTAATTATTGTGATTTTCTGTTTTTATTTATTTTGTTTATTTTTCATTTAATTTTCCTGCATTGGTAATCACCTTTAGTTAATATTCACGAATGATTAGTATTTTTGTCTAGCTCAGCTCTTCAATTTTTCACTATTGAGAATAATTCACTCCAGGAGCTCTTAATTGTAATTTCTGTATGCTGGTGATTTGCCTGGTTCCTAGCAAAGTGTGTTTCACATTTTTCCTTGATTAGACTTAGAAGTTTGTTTTCACATTGTTGTATCATTGCAATTTTTATACAATAATTTTAGCGCTGCATTCCTTTTTATTTTTTATGTCTTTTTGATTGTTGTACACGATTTTTGTGCTAGCTGCTTATTTTCAACCTTATCATTGGTAACCAATTCTGATTAGCGCAGCGTCAGCCCCTTGTGGGTTTTTTTTCCATTCCTACTATATTTCTCTGTCCGAATTGACCAATTTTTATCGAAATGTCATGCATTGCATAGAATTGATTGCAATGAGGCTTTCAAAGGTATGGTTATGGTGGACAGATTTTATTACTTCAGATATATTTATGAATGTATTATCGTTCCATTTGCGAAGTATTAGGGTGTGAGTCTCAAGTAGAATGTGGGTTATAACTGACCTAAATTAAGGAGGTTGTTTTTCTATTCCTATGTGGTGGATTGCAAGTGCTGGGTTATTATAAGTTATAATTCCAGTGATCAAGGAAATTAGAAAATTTGGTTCCATAAGCCTTTTATACTCGGACAGTCCCAGAATGTATGTAGCAGATTCCCTATTTGGCTGCAGTTTCTTCAGCATAGTGGTGATTTTTCTGGATAGTATTTAGCAAGTCTATATGGGGGTATAGTGCCATCTGTTTATTATTTTAATCGTCAGTTCCCAGTGTTTGACACAATGGGAGGCTTTATGGATTTCTCTGAAGGCATATTGCCATTGAGCATCTGAGAAAGTGG
The DNA here is from genome assembly GCA_029574335.1 of Rana kukunoris. Lineage (NCBI taxonomy): Eukaryota > Metazoa > Chordata > Amphibia > Anura > Ranidae > Rana > Rana kukunoris. The sequence continues at coordinate 60,044,711 of CM056055.1, read as the reverse complement.
TACCTATTTTGGTTTTCTATTTTCAAATTGTTGTATTAAAAACTTGTTTATCTTGGGAGCAGTGGGGGCCCTTTAAGAATTTTTATTTTGCTTAAAATGTTGTTTTTACTCTTTACTAACTGCAGTGATGGCGGCCGTCTATAGAGGGTGCTGCAGCGCCACCCCCTCTCGCAAATAACATACGTTTATTGCATTGCATGAATGTATGTTATTATTGCCAGCTGCTGTTGGTCTATTCAGATAGCCGGGCCTTGGGCGCCGGTTACCCGAATAACGGGAGATGGTTGGCTGAGCGGAAGTGCCAGTCTCAGCCAATCAGATCCGCTGATTCTGGTAATCGGTAACCTGATTAGCTGAAGAGTCATCGAGGGTAGGAGAAGATATCGAGGGACATGGAAGCAGAAAGGTAAGTGCATTTTACAGGGCACAGTGGCAAAAATGAAAGGGCACATTGACATGCACAGTGGCAACAATGGGCAAAGTGGCGACAATTAAAGGGCACAGTGGCGACAATTGAGGGGCACAGTGGCTGCGTTTGATGGCATGGCACAGTGGCTGCTTTTGATGGCATGGCACAGTGGCTGCGTTTGATGGCATGGCACAGTGGCTGCATTTGGCATGGCACAGCGGTGCGAATTGATGGCATAGTGACTGCATTTGATGGCATAGTAACTGCATTTGATGGCATGGCACAGTGGTACGAATTGATGGCATAGTGACTGCATTTGATGGCATGGCACAGTGGTGACAATTGATGGCACAGTGGCTCCATTTGATGGGCACAGTGAGGCTGCAATTTTTTTTTTTGTTTGCTCCTCCCCCAAAATTTGGAGCACCAGCCGCCACTGCTTGGGAGAGATTATAGAATAGCAATGTTTTCCTTTTACATGAGGCTTAGGGTTTGAGTAAAAGTGCCATGCTGTGGTGCTTTGGGGGGGAACAGGCTGGCTCCTCAGGTGCATTGATGCTCCACACGGTGGGGGACGGGCCCATCCCCATGGCACTGGAAGCCCTGGCCTTCGCCAAGCCCAACAAGAAGTACCCTACGTACAATCTTATACAAAAAGTGTGGAATAAATGTAAATATATTCAACATGCTGACGGATATACTGAATACAGCCCCCTTTGGCATAATGATACTTATACAGAACTGGCCAAATTACAGATCGGGACTGGGTGGAAAGGCCATGGGATCACACACATTAAACATGTATTTAGGAATGGGAGGCTTAGGCCTTTCGCAGATTTGCGGCCGGAATATGGACTCCTGCCCTCAATGCTGTTTCAATATATACAGCTCCAGCACGCAGTGAGAGCCCAAAGTAGGTCCTCTGAGTGCCATTTGTCACCAACCCCGGTGTTTGATCTCCTGAGTGATGTTGTGGCCTCGAAGGGATTTATTTCTCAATGCTATGCCATCCTGCTACAACACTTCCTGGGGCAGCATCCAGTCATGGTGAGGGAAAAATGGGAGAGGGACGTGGGACAACTGGATGGAGAACAGTGGGAGGAGATATTTCAGGGGGTGGGCTCCTGTTCCTTGAATGTGGCTCAGCGACTAACCCAGCTATACAATATTTTCAGGGTGTACTATACGCCACATAGGCTGCAACTGATGGGGATGCAAGCAGATGACACGTGCACTAGATGTAAGAGGGATCACGATGATCTCATACATCTCCTGTAGAGGTGTCCCAAACTGCACAAATACTGGACTGAGGTGGTGAGCACTGTTAACTCTGTGTTTGGGCTATCCATACCTGTGGACCCCAGAGTCTGTTTACTGGGTGTGTTGGAGGAATATGTGGTGGAGGTATACACAAGGGAGGCGGTGCATAGGGTGCTATTTCAGGCCAGGAAGATGATTATGGTACACTGGAAATCTGAGACCCCTCCGACCTTGAAGGAGTGGATTGATAGGATGGGTGAAATGATACGCATGGAGAAGCTCATTTATCAACTCAGGGGCAGCAACCGTAAATACGAGAACCTCTGGGCTCTGTGCCTGGATACACCGGGGCTTTCACCGGTGGACCTGGTCATGGACAGACTGTTGGGATTAAATATGGGATGAGTGCTATAATGTGGGGGAATGTGTATTTTGGTGGGAGGGAAGACAGCTCGGTGATTGAAATGTCATGTTGTGTTTGCCCTCTGAGAAGTGTACTCTTGGTTTTGAAGTGCAATGTTGAATGCCATATGCTGTACAACACCTTTTCATCAATAAAAACCTTTTTGTTGGATAAAAAAAAAAAGTACCATGCTGTGGAATGCATTAAGGGCAAAAACCATGAGACTATACAATCCCTTTAATAATGGCATGCAATGCCAAGCTGTGATTTCCAAAGCGAGCACAATAATTTCTGTATGGACAGCAGAGAAAGATCATTTTGCCCCTGTACAAATCATTAGTGAGACCTCATCTGGAGCTCCTCCATGCCTCTTATCAGTTTGGTTGCCCTTCTCTGCACTTTCTCCAGTTCTCAACAAGGATATCGGGGAACTAGAGAAAGTGCAGAGAAGGGCAACCAAACTGATAAGAGGCATGGAGGAGCTCGGCTATGAGGAACAATTCACTAAACTGAATTGATTCTCTTGAGAAGAGGAGCTTGAAGAGGGATTGATCAACATGTATAAATACATAAGGGGTCCATATAGTGAATTTAGTGTTGAGTTCTTTACTTTAACTACTTGAGATCCGCGCTACAGCCGAATGACGGCTCTAGCGCGAATCTAAATTGTCAACAAGCCGTCAATTGACGGCTTGTCACTAGCTGTTTCCCGGCGTGCGCTCCAGAGCGCGCTGCGGGGAAACACTGTGTTCCCCGTGTCCCTTGGACACAGCCAATCACAGATCGCCGCGAACGGCCAATCAGAGTGGCCGTTTGCGATGTGATCTGTGCGGCCAATGAGAGATGATCTCATAGATCATCTCTCATTGCCGTTTTACATAGAGACAGCGTTCTGTCTCTGGAGAGCAGGAGACGGATCTGTGTCTCTTGTACATAGAGACACAGATTGGTCACCTCCCCAGTCACCCCCCCTCCACCTACAGTTAGAACACTATGCAGGGAATACATTTAACCCCTTCCTCACCCCCTAGTGTTAACCCCTTCAATGCCAGTCACATTTATACTGTAATTAGTGCATATTTATAGCACCAATCGCAGTATAAATGTGAATGACGCCAAAAATGTGTCAAAAGTGTCCGATGTGTCCGCCATAACGTCGCAGTCACAATAAAAATCGCAGATCGCCGCCATTTCTAGTAAAAAAATAAATAATAAAAAATAATAATTCTGTCCCCTATTTTGTAGGCACTATAAATTTTGCGCAAACCAGACGCTTATTGCGATTTATTTTTATTTATTTTTTACCAAAAATATGTAGAAGAATACGCATCGCCCTAAACTGAGAAAAAAAAGTTTTTTTTTTTTAAATTGGGATATTTATTACAGCAACAAGTAAAAAATATTGTATTTTTTTCAAAATTGTCGCTCTTTTTTGTTTATAGCGCAAAAAATAAAAACCGCAGAGGTGATCAAATACCACCAAAAGAAAGCTCTACTTGTGGGGAAAAAAGGACGTCAATTTTGTTTGGGAGCCACGTCGCACGACCGCGCAATTGTCAGTTAAAGCGACGCAGTGCCGGAAGCTGAAATATCACCTGGGCAGGAGGGGGGTATAAGTGCCCAGTAAGCAAGTGGTTAAGGTCATCACAGAGAACAAGGGGGCACTCTTTACATCTGGAGGAAAAGAGGTTCATTCTCCAAATATGTAAAGGTTTCTTCACAGTAAGAGCTGTGACAATGTGAAATAGACTCCCTCCAGAACTGGTTCTGTTCAGCTCAGTAGATTGCTTAAAAAAAGGCCTGGATTGTTTCCTAAATGAACATAATATAACTGCATACTAACATGTATAGGGAAAGTTGGTCCACTTGCCTCTTGGGGGGGGGGGGGGGGGTTGGGGGCTAGCAAGGAACTTTTCCCCCTGCTGGAGCAAACTGGATCATGTTTTTTGCCTTCCTCTGCATCAACTGTGCGTATAGGATTGTATGATTTATGTTTTTTTGGGGGGGTTTGGTTGAACTAGATGGACCAGTGCCTTTTTTTTCAAACAGACCAACTATATAACAAGTTCTATTGCAATTTAATGTGTAGCAGTACTCCCATAGGGGCTGCTGAGTGATGTGGCCCACCTGTCACCCTACCCAGCCTGGCATTAACTTCAAGACAATGAATCAGTCCATCAACTTTGTTTTTTTTGTATTTTATTGAGGGATTAGAATTTAGATGGGATTAAGGAATTCATGAATAAACAACAAAAACAAGCAGCGCTCTGAGTTAAAGTAATAAAAACTTTATAGCTGAAAAAGTAAAATGGACATCAAATAAATGTGCACAAATTAATATGCCATAATGGACAATTGGGTACATAAAAATAACACCAAATGCATAACATTAAAAAGTGGAAGGAGGAGGAGCCGTATCCCAAATGCAGAGACTAACAGCAGCAGCGATCATACACGAATGTGTATATGGGACTCCAAACAAATGTTAGTTAAAAGGATATTTAGGATTTTTAAAAGAAGGGGGAGGTGGAAACTGTGACTGACATGTTTCGCGTTGTTCAACGCTTTATCAAAGCGTTTGACAAAGCGTTGAACATGTCAGTCACGGTTTCCACCTCCCCTTCTTTTAAAAATCCTTTTTTTTTAAATCCTAAATATCCTTTTGACTAACATTTGTTAGGAGTCCCATATACACATTCGTGTATGATCGCTGCTGCTGTTAGTCTCTGCATTTGGGATACGGCTCCTCGTTATCCGGTCTGTGTGTGCACATTCGATCGGGGTCATCCATCCACCTCTAGAGGCCGCAGGAGTCCTTACATCGTCTGGTCCTGTTGATGCTCACGCCCTCTTCACGTGTCAGCGCTGTTACACTCTCTGTCCACTCAAGTGTCATCTGCACCCTCCTGCCCTCTGGCGTTATCACGACTGTCTCCCCGACGGTCTGTGAGACGGATCCTCACAGGTCAACACCGCACGTGTAGCCTTCTACGGTGGCGTGAGTACATCTGTTCACTTGAGTGATTTTCCACCCCCACCACAGTGGTATCTCATTCTACCATCTGAGGTACTGTGTTTCTATGCATGGGACATCAAGTCTGCTAGAACTGACATCTATACAGCAGCTTAAAGGGGAGGTTCGCCTAAAAATACATTTTTAACATTGCATTTATGACATTAAAGATGATTAGAATCGGCTGTTTTTAAAAATATATAGATATATATAAGTACCGGAATATTCCTAATTGGCCCACTACCCCCTTCTTGGCTTTTTGGCCCGGGGACCTTAGACCCAAGTACCCCATTTCTCAAATGCAAGGATGGTGGTACAGTTTACCCTAATACCAATATATCTTACTCCAGAGGCTCTCATTTACACTCCACTTTAAGTGGTTGACATTAGTCTCTGATTTTCACCACTCCATCACAGGACTCCTTCCACTTTTTAATGTTATGCATTTGGTAGTATTTTTATGTACCCAATTGTCCATTATGGCATATTAATTTGTGCTCATTTATTTGATGTCCATTTTAGTTTTTCAACTATAAAGTTTTTATTACTTAAACTCATAGAGCGCTGCTTGTTTTTGTTGTTTATTCTTGTGTCCATCCTCCTATGGTTGGCAGCCGCACTGAGTCAAGTATAGATTTATTTACAGGTATTACTGTGTCCTGCTTCATATTGTTGTAGCGCTATTGAGGGATTTGTGTTTTGTGTACTTAAAGGATCACTAAAGGAACATTTTTTTTTAGCTAAATAGCTTCCTTTACCTTAATGCAGTGCTGTTTTCATGTTCTCATTGTTCGTTTTTGCTTTGAAGTTGCTGTAATTCTGCTCTGATCTCCACACTTCCTGGTTGTCTGGCTCCTTATGAAAAAACTCATGGCATATTTTCACTGTGGTCTAAGCTGTGTGTCTAAAACTTCTCAGAACCAATCAGATTCATTTTAAAAACAAAACACTGCCCTGGATTTGTTTGTTTTTGTTCTGTGTGTCTTCTCTACTTCACAGAAACATGAAACCATTTTAAAAACAAAAGTGAAACTAGAGGCACATTATATGATTGATTTTTATCTATTTTTAATCATTTCTAAAAGGAATCAGTTAACTTTTATGTCTCTATACCCTGTAAACAGTCATTTCAGCAAAACATTTTTTTTCCTTTAGTGACCCTTTAAGGAATTCATGGGGTGCCCAGAAAAATGATTCTTGCATGGTTTGGGACAATTCATATATTTCCCCTCCTGCACAACACTTGCTGCAGACTATCTTTTCTTCTCCCTCCAGCACAATTCTTTAGGTGCAGCTTGCACATGGCGAGGCCCATCTCTGGTTCCAGTCAGGCCTTAGTAGAAAGTACTTTATTACAGGCAGGGACCATTGGCCCCTATGGTGTAGCAAATAAATTCTGTAGCTAGCTGCCCTCTTTGGTGGACTATTGATCCCAGTCAGCCCTTTGCAGGCCCTGACAGCCCTCCCGAATGCAGCGGCTCAGCTTCCCTGTCAGTAACATCACAGTCTCTCCCACTGGCTCTGCATCCATCTCTCATTGCACACTCCCAGTCCTCCCCGGCATGCCTCTCCCAGCTTTCCCAACTAATCCTGTCACTCAACAACACCTGATGGATCTCTCCTGGAGACTTGCCCAGCAGTATTCCCTGCTGTCCTCTCCTGCTCCGGTTCAGGACACCCCTGGAGGTTCCTTTTTAGCTCCGAGCCCCATGGCCCAAGGTGACCTCCCCCAGACTGGGGGGCTCCCTCCAAGGCCCGACAGCGCAAAACTCCATCTCCAGTTCTTCCACCCAAACAACTCCACCCCAGCTGGCTGACTCCAGGTATTTAAAGCGGAGTTCCACCCAAAAATTGAACTTTCGCCCCCTTACATGCCACATTTGGCATGTAATTTTTTTTGGGGGGGAGTGGGCGCTTCAGGAGGAGTGGGACATCCTGTCCCACTTCCTCCTTCCACCGAGGGGCAGGTAAGGCGAATAGCTTAATCGCCTTACTGCAGCCCCTCCCTGTAGGCGATCGCCTGTCCAATCGGACGGCGCATGCGAAGTGACGCACGTGCAGTGGGTGCCTGGCCGTGAAGTCGAAAGCTGTCACGGCCGGGTGCCCACACTTGGAATGAAGACGCCGGAGAGGGGGGGAGAGGAGCGGAGCCCCGGCCGTCGCGTCGCTGGAAGCGTGGAGCAGGTAAGTGTCTGTTTATTAAAAGCCAGCAGCTACACTTTTTGTAGCTGCTGACTATTAATAAACATAAAAACAGGCTGTAACTCCCCTTTAAGGAGGCCTTGTAATTTCCTGTTTATGTGAAGAACCCTATACTAAGTTACAAGTTCGGTTTTAGGTGTTCTCTGCAACGAAGAAATACTATTTAAGGAATGCAGAAACTGCAGCTTTTCTCATCAGAGCACTCCAAGTGCACCAGCTGATTAATCACTTACCACCGGCCACACACCTGACAGAAGAGAGAACTGCAGCAATTGCACACTTCAGAATTTGTTGTCGGATAATCAGAACGTGCATAGGCTTCATCAGACATTTGCCGTTGGAATTCTCGACAACAAACGTTTGAGAGCAGGTTCTCAGTTTTTCCGACAACAAAAGTTCTTGTCGGAAATTCCGATCGTGTGTAGCCAATTCCGACGCACAAAAATCCACGCGTGCTCAGAATCAAGCAGAAGAGCCGCACTGCCTATTGAACTTCATTTTTCTCGGCTCGTCGTAGTGTTGTACATCACCGCGTTCTTGACGTTCGGAATTTCCGACAACATTTGTGTGTATGCAAGACAAGTCTGAGCCAACATCCGTTGGAAAAACAACCAATGGGTTTGTCGTCGGAAATTCCGATCATTTGTACGGGAAATTCGGGTGAAATCAATAGATCCCTCACAATTGGCCAAGGCAACTATCCCTGGCAGGTAAATGTAGGAGCAACCCTGCTTAGACATCAGGGAGCTACCTACATAAATATTAATATAGGACAGCATGCATTCACAGCTACTTTACAATTCTGTACATTCATTATCTAGAGGGGATTGTTTAAGTCACAAACCCAGAACAAGCATGTTGTGCGTCAGTGCCTGATACCTTATTTCTCTACATGTTGATATGTCATTCATGTTGTTGACTCCAAGTACTGTGGCCAACATATTGGTATGACAGCCATGGGCTAGCATTTTCAGAAAGCGGGTAGCAATGCCATATCTATATAATTCTTCGTAGAGGCGCCTTAAGTTTTTATTTTAAGAACCTCACACATGATCCTAAGAATAAGACCCAGCGAGGGGAAGACTAAAACAAATAATTTTGTGCTACAAAACCTGAATGTCATAATTTCTACAACCACTAGAGGTCAGCAAAATTCCACAAGCATTTAACTCAACATTGGGCTGCACAAATGTTTTGGAGTGAATATGCAAGATACTTATTTTAATTTCTCATTTCATCTAAAAGATTTAAGTTGCATATAATCTACCCCAAATCATACACCCCCAATAATATGTAATACGAGAAACTAGTCAATTTAGTTTCAAAGCTTATGTACTTTATATAATATATTAATATAATAATCTTCAGTGTAAAGGACACCAGCACTGGAAATGTATACTAGGTTAATAGGTCTTCCAAATGATATAATAAATCAAATACTGAACCCATACATTGCAATGAAATCATTGTTTATTGTTTTGTGAAAACACTAAGCTTGATTACTAGTATTTTTAAAGCGGTAGTAAACCCTGCTTGGTCATTTTTACCTACAGGTAAGCCTATAATAACGTAAAATGAATATCTCCTAAACGATGCACGCAGCCAGTGACATCACTGGCACATGCGCTTTGAAGGTCCTGCATACCTTGCTGGAACTTCAGAGCTTTGTGCCAGAACCCGAAGGAACCCACATGCACGCGTGGGAGTAACGCCATTGTGGCTCCGGCCATGGGCGTCCGCTGAAATTTTTTCAGGGGGGGGCGCATCAGCAGCGGCAATACACAGTCGCATTTTACCCTTTCTTCGACCACTAGCGCTAGGCAAGAGTAATGTACATACACACATCGCCATCAACACCAGGGCACCACCATGTCACCAGCAACACCAGGGCACCACCATGTCACCAGCAACACCAGGGCACCACCATGTCACCAGCAACACCAGGGCACCACCATGTCACCAGCAACACCAGGGCACCACCATGTCACCAGCAACACCAGGGCACCACCATGTCACCAGCAACACCAGGGCACCACCATGTCACCAGCAACACTAGGCCACCACCATGTCACCAGCAACACCAGGCCACCACCAGGCCACCAGCAACACCAGGGCACCACCATGTCACCAGCAACACCAGGGCACCACCATGTCACCAGCAACACCAGGGCACCACCTTGTCACCAGCAACACCAGGGCATTACCATGTCACCAGCAACCAGTAGCTCACTTGTTATACCCAAAGACACTCGCGCTGATCACCCCCCTGCGCTGATATTCATTCGCGGGGGGTGCCGGCCTGACACCCCCTGCAGTTCTTAAATTCCAGGGGGGGGCAACCGACCCCCGTTGGCCTATGGAGCGGACGCCCATGGCTCCGGCCACTCCCCTAGTTGGAGCATGTGCACCCGGAAGAAAGACGGGTGTAAGCTTCCTCATCGGTGACAGTACAGGGCTGGAGGGCTTCGTTCCAAGGTGAGAATGTCATAATGTGCTAGTATGTGATGTATTAGTGCAAATTATGCCATTAACTTGCAGATTTTTTTCATTTTAACAACATTTGCGTTTAACAACCGCTTTAATGGAAGCCTCCTTTTGTAAACTCTAATGTACGGTATGTATTGTTAGATCAACTTCTGTTGAACAGAAGTGTTGTGGACAAGAGTGCCACTGTTAGAATACAATGTCCTGGCTGGGTGGAAGGAGGAATCTGTTGTTTTCTTTTCCTTCAGCCTGTTGAGTGAAAGAAAAGATCCTTCTAAAATACAGAAGTGACAGAAACCTAGCAAACTAACTATATACAATATGTATAACTATATACAATATGAGAAGCAAGGATAATGCAAGAAAAAGGGGAAATCGGGACTGGGTACAGGAACAAGGTGAACAGCAGAAAGGGGACAGGATGCAAGGCTAGCTCAAGAGCTGGACGTTCGCTCACTCTAGGTTGCCCAGGTCGACTCTGGTCAGTAGTGTAGCATGTCTGTACCCTGAAAGCGGCTCAGTCTTTTCCCCTCTGGTGGTGCTGGGCAGCGTGGATCTCTCTGGTGGTGCTGGGCACCTTTATTTCCCCATACCTGCGACTATGTCCATGAGTTCTCTGTGCTGCGATTTGGTCCCGGATGCTGTAGGGGGGCACCGTCTGACACCCTCCCTACCAGAGGACCTGTCACCCATGCCCGGTAGCACTCTCCCGTTGGCTGAATGCTATAGCTTTCCCACAAGTCCTGGTTACCCATAGCAACAGCATGTTAGACAGGACTTTGCGCCAATTCCTTTGCATGGTTAACCCTTCCTCTATGGCTGTCTAGTTTCTCCTCCTCAACCGCAGATTACAGGCCCTGTGCTTTGGATACGTGTACCTTCATGCACGCCTATGAACAGACTTCAGACCAGGCGTGGAACAGTTTATAAAACTTTACTGAGCATTCAGTAACACAGTCCAACAGCGCAACGTACATGAAGCAGAGTCCGACCCTAACTATCTAATGCAGGCTGCCAGGTTAATACCTTACCCAAGAGAAAAGTACATTTAGCTCAAGTCCAGTGGTGGTAGATTCCTAGTTTCAGGGAGAATCCCAGCAGAGTGACCCAGATGGGGGGACTATGTACTCCAGGAGGCCTACATGGTCCTTTCTCTGTATTACCATGTGGAAGAATCTCTTGACCCTGAGCCCTTCCTTTGTATTAAGAGGGTCCACAACAGGGGAATGACCTGAAAAGACCTGGGAAAAATCTAAGACACAGTTATCTCTTTTCTATCCTGGGCAGCCTGAACTATCTACATAGCTACACAATGCAATTAATACAACACCAGAAATATGTTCCCAGTACTCTGTGAGCACCTCCTTACATGAGGCGGATATCCAGGCAAAGTAGATCCTTAAAGAACCTGCATTAGAAAAAGTTCTGTCCATCTTGGGTACACGTGGATCTGGTACAGCTTAGCCAGGTGGGGTACATGGACTAAACCTATTGCATCAAGGAATGCAACATCCAGTCCACAGCTTTCCATGTCGGCACTAGGCTGTTTGTACCTGTAACAGACCCAGCTGGCACAGGGGCTTTTGGAGGGGGCTGCAGGGTACACTCTTACCTACTGATTATGGGCCCTGGCATTTGAGGGAGCTACAAGAATGCAGGAAGATGTCCTGTTATACAATGCAAGATTACATTACCCCACATTTAACAGTCAAGGAAGCCATGATGGTCTCTGCCAACTTTAAACTTAGTGAGAAGATGTATGTAAAAAAAAATGTTTAATGAATAAGGAGATGAGTAAGCTCCAGCCAGCAACAGCGGCAGAATCAGGCCTTCAGTTACCTTGAGTGCAGGGAAGCATCTTTTGATTGTGAGCCATGCAGCCAAATTTCCATTCATTGAGAAGGACCATGACATTGATACTTATTTAGTATACTTATAAAAACATGTCATCAGTAACCACTCCAGGGCTGAGAGGCAAAGTCCTGGAGGCCTTTGTGGAATTGGATGGATAACAACTATGAGGCCATAGGAAATGCTATAATTATGAAGTATCAACTGACACACCGAAGTATACCGCAATAAATTAAACAGGCACCCTTTATACATTAGGGACAACGCCATAGGGTCGTGGACACTTCAAAAAAACTGTCTAGTTTTCTGTGATTCAGGTGGATCAATTTAATACTAATACACAGGATCTTAGGGGGTGCTTGAAATAAACCCAACCCCCCCCCCCCCCACATCGGGACTGTGATTATCCATGTAGGAAGGGCTGCAACCCTTTAGTGACACACCCCGAACCCACTCGCGACCACTATTACCCCAATAAGGGACCCCTCTTTCCGCCAACTCAGCGAATGAGAATTTTATGCGGTACAACTCTCTGGCCCCTGATGACGGTCCTCTTTTAAACCAAGAGACTAGAAACGCGTCGGGCATTCTCCATTTTGTCCCACGGAGATTGTGCTTTTTTATTATGATGTATTATATACCGTATTGTTAATTGATTTTACCTCTCCTCTATTCTTTCACTGGGTGCACTTTTCCAACCCCTGATGTTCCATACCTACTCTGCGAGTGTTATACATAGGTAGCGGACCATACAGGTCACTTTCCCTACAATTATCCATTTGTATGTTAGTTTGTCCATTTAATAAAAACCCCTTTTTTTTGTTCTGAGCCTGGCCTTCAAAGACCCGTTTTTTCGGGGGTACTCTCTTCTTTTTTGCAATAAATTAAATCCCCCCCTGAAAGGAAAAGGAGATACTTACACGGATGTGGTAAGCAAACCTACTCCCCACATTATGACAGTGGACTAAAGAACTGAAAGAAGATCCCTGTGAGTTACTAGAGGACCTGTAAATTCAGAATTCTTTCCTACACCTCTCTCCCACATTAAAGCAGAGTTCCACCCACAAGTGGAACTTCTGCTTTAAATCCGACGCGTTTCATCCACAAAGACTTCAACTAGGGTATGAGTCTGAATCCATGCATTGCACAATAATATACACACAGTAATCAATGATTAGACAGACCTGTATAAAAACATATTGACTTATGACCATGCCCATCATGGTGTTTGTTTCTAACTTTCTAACTGTGATACGCCCCTTATGGTAGGACCCCCCTCCTTGGAGATATATATTTGCCTATGATAAGGAATTAAGTGCTTTTAGGGCCTTTATTATGATATCGAAGGTAGTGTTTAGGGATACTATGATTAGTTGCTGCTTTCTTTATAATTGCTATGTGCTCGTTACCTTTAAGGCCGCGTACACACGAGAAGACATGTCCGCTGAAACTGGTCCGCAGACCAGTTTTAGCGGACATGTTCGATCGTCTGTACGGCCTAGCGGACAGGTTTCCAGCGGACAAAAGTTTCTAAACATGCTTAGAAACTTGTCCGCTGGAAACCTGTCTGTCTGACATGTCCGATGGTTAGTACGCCCAACCATCGGACCGAAATCCCGCGCATGCGTCAAATTGATTAGATGCATGCGTGGAAGAATTTAACTTCCGTGTTTGAGCACGTCGTTGTCTTCTACGTCACCGCGTTCTCTGTCCGCGGGGATTTTGGTCTGATGGTGACTAAAAATATCCCTTCAGACATGTCCGATGGGTATGCCTGTATATATATATATATATATATATATATATATATATATATATATATATATATATTATCAACCTAAACAAGTGTTGTTAGTCATAAACTGGTGCTGTGCAGAGAGGCACACTTAGAACCTAATACCTCTAGATGGAACCCAAGCACCTGCCCCCCTTCCAGTTACACAAGCTGCCCATATGCATGCCTTGGTGGGTTTGATGAAATCTTAATTGAAGGGTAAATGATGAAATGATCACCCACAGCACCCCACATATACACAATGGTGGGAAACATATCTTAAAAAAAACGGCATTGTATGTTGACTATGTTCCTTCCCAAAGAATGATTGATCAATGTCAACTCCTATTCTCATTCGACGTTGTGCATGACGTTGGTTGGGGACCTGCCCCACACCTGGATTACCTTACCATTTCACTATGTGTTTTACACCAGGGAGATAGCACACACAGCCTATTCACTGGATACACACTGGATATTCACTGGATACACACACGTAAATTATGCAATTTTTTTCGTAGCCCTCTCTTCTTTTTTGGACACATGCAACATACCAATTTATTTCGGTGTGTGTATACATGTGTGTGTATATATATATATATATATATATATATATATATATACACACACACATACATAACACTCATTAAAAATATATAATTTTTTTTTTATTCCTAACACAAATGTTCTCACTTTTATCACATTCCATAGATTATTTTCACATATCTTTAGACATTTTTTCCAGAACATCATATTTGCAATCATCCCCACGCATTTGGGATGTGTTGTGGCGATTGGGCATGCTATGTGGATGTTTTCTTGGCTGGGGTGGGGTTCCTTGCTTCAGCTCTGGAACAGACAACCAATTTTGGGTCTCATCTTCTTCAATGCTAGCCAAGCACAGTGCTTCAGCCGACCTGTAAGTATAGATTTCTCTCTCCCCATGAGGTCTACATATCCATTTGTATTTAGTTTATTTCTGTATCCAACTCCCGATGAATGGCATATTGCCATGAAACGCGTTGAGTTTCCATGGGGTGCTCAGTCAAGTCTGGCTCATTACCTATTCATTACTCATTACCTATTCACTGGTCCATATACATCTTTTATACATTCAAAGTTTATTGAGTACTATGTAACTATTAATGTTTATGTGTATCTATCTGTTTTTACAGCAGCTCTGTTGCATATGGTGTACTAATGCCTGCTATTAGGAAATACCTTGTATTACATTTTATCAATATTTATTACCTCTCATGTGCTGCCAAGCTGACATATATGTATCCATTATGTTCGTGCCATGTGTGCATCATGTGTATGTATATATGTATATATACTTGTTTCATACAATTTTTACAAATAAATGATGTTTACTAACCACTCTACCGCCGCCACAAGTCAATTGCCTCATTTAATGTGCCACATTCCTTCCTTACGCACTTCTGTAGAAAAAGCAATATTCTTGTAACGAAACTTGGGTTACCTTAAAGACCTTATATAATGACAAAGTCTGTGTCACGTTCAAACTTTAATACCTCAAATAATAACCTATTTGCTTTTTCACTCCAAGAGTACATAAGGCAGGGCTCAAAATTTCAAGTCCTGAGCCACTAGCCAGGCCTTAAATGTTTCTCGCCACTAGTTGCACCACCCAACAAAGTCCCCTGCCCCACCCCTAAGTCCACCCCTAAACACACCCTTGTAAATTACCTCATGAAATTACACTGTTAAATGTTTTAAGCAGAATTTAGTTCCAAAAATAAATATTATTAACAACAACGTTAACAATAATAACTTAAAACATATCAGTACCCATCAGTGCAGCCTCACTGTGCCCATCAAATGCAGCTTTACGGTGCCCATGAACGCAGCCTCACTGTGCCCATGAACGCAGCCTCACTGTGCCCATGAATGCAGCCTCACAGTGCCTATGAATGCAGCCTCATTGTGCCCCATCAAATGCAGCTTCACTATGCCCCATCAAATGCAGCCTCACTGTGCCCCATCAAATGCAGCATCGCAGTGCCCCATCAATTGCAGCATCGCAGTGCCCCATCAATTGCAGCATCGCAGTGCCCCATCAAATGCAGCATCACCATGCCCCATCAATTGCAGCATCACAGTGCCCCATCAAATGCAACGTCACCCTGGCCCATGAATTGCAGCATTATTGTGCCCCATCAAATGCAGCGTCACAGTGCCCCATCAAATGCAGTTTTACAGTGTACCATTAAATGCAGTGTCACCGTGCCCCATGAATTGCAGCATCACTGTGCCCCATTAAATGCAGTGTCACCATGCCCTATCAAATGCAGAGTTGCCATGCCACATCACATGCAGCCTCACTGTGCCCCATCAAATGCAGCTTCACTGTGCCCCATCAAATGCAGCATCACCGTACCCCATCAATTGCAGCTTTACAGTGTACAATTAAATGCAGCGCCCCCGTCCCCTATCAATAGCAGCGGCACTGTGCCCCATGAATTGCAGCATTACCATCCACCATTGCAGTGCCCCATCAAATGCAGTGTCACCATGCCCCATCAATTTCAGCATCACAGTGCATCATCAAATGCAACGTCACCCTGGCCCATCAATTGCAGCTTCATTGTGCCCCATCAAATGCAGCATCACAGTGCCCCATCAAATGCAGCTTTACAGTGTACCATTAAATGCAGCGCCCCCGTGCCCCATCAATAGCAGCGGCACTGTGCCCCATGAATGCAGCATCACCGTGCCCCATTAAATGCAGCGTCACTGTGCCCCATAAATTGCAGCGTTACCGCACCCCATCAAATGCAACTTCATTGTGCCCCATCAATTGCAGTGTAGCAGTGCCCCATCAAATGCAGCATCGCCGTGCCCCATCAATTGCAGTGTCGCAGTGCCCCATTAATTGCAGCGTCGTCGTGCCCCATCAAATGCAGCTTCATCGTGCCCCATTAAATGCAGCATCATCGTGCCCCATCAAATGCAGCATCATCGGGCCCCATCAAATGCAGCATCAACGTGCCCCATCAAATGCAGCATCATTGTGCCCTATCAAATGCAGCGTCACCGTGCCCTATCAAATGCAGCGTCACCGTGCCCTATCAAATGCAGCATCACTGTGCCCTATAAAATTAGTCACCATGTCCCATCAAATGCAACTTCACAGTGCTCCATCAAATGCAGTGTCGCAGTGCCCCATGAATTGCAGCGTCACCGTGCCCCATCAAATGCAGCATCACTGTGCCCCATCAAATGCAGCTTTACTGTGTCCCATCAAATGCAGCATCACCATGCCCCATCAAATGCAGCTTCACTGTGGCCCAATAAATGCAGTTTCACTGTGCCCCATCAAATGCAGCGTCACCTTGCCCCATCACTCCAGACCCACTATTGCCTTGATGCTGGTTCACACATACACACACAGCGGGCATCTCCCACTGTGTGTTACGGAGCTGTTCGGCGGCTCGGTGTAACAAGGTACCACCCCCATAGACCGGCTTGTGTGATAGGCCGATCACTGAATCAATCTACTATTACACGAGCCAGTCTAGGGGGGCGGGACCTTAATACACGGAGCCGCCGAACACAGACCCAGCTCCGTAGCACACAGTGGGAGATGTCTGCTGTGTGCGTGTGATACACAAGAGAAAGAGATGGCTGCAGCTTCACTCCAGCCATGCCGCTCTGTGTCCTTCGGCTGACTGTTTCCTGGCTGATTGCTTCAGCCAGGAAACGGTCAGCCTGCTCCGTCCCTGTACCTCACTCGCCCTGCACTAAATTCCAATGTTTTGCCTTCCATTTCTGTTTTAAACTTAACATGTAACTCCACTTTTGTTGAGAAAAAAATATTCCCCTCTTGGTGATCTATGTACACGGCAAGGATTATAACAACCTCTGTTGCAGATTCCTACCTTTTGTTCTTCTGAAGAAATCCATGTGTTTTTTCTGTGTCCATGTGTGAAAGTGAGTCTAATGGGAGTGGTTTCATAATTAGCAATCAGTTGTGCAGCTGCAGAGCACTCATGAGGAAAGCTGCTGGATCTGCATACCTTTAGATGTGTTCCTATTGGGAGTAGCCCACCAAAAATTAAATTTTTGTTGCAAAAAATGCCTGAAATCTGACTTGTATCTTGGTGCAGACTTCTGGGAAAATCGGTGAGTCGATCAAACAAGCAGGAAATTATATTTCTGGGGGTCATTCTGTGTACAGAACACCTCCAGGTAGCCACATTGTATTGCATTTTTCAGAAAATTACAGCACTGCAGATTAAAAAGAAAAGGTAATTTTTTATTACATTCCACTACAATATGATTTGTGTCGCAATTGTATACGCTGTATTATTTTTTCTTTATTTACAGTTTTTTTCCCACAAAAGTGGCGTTACCCTTGGTTTCTTTGCAAGGTGATAATTTGCAATTACTTTAAGGATATCAGTACGCTCTGTGCTGAATCCACAGCGTAGCAAGTTCTGTGTTCACCATGGAATGTGGAAACTTGATTCGATTATTTGTTTCTATACTTTAATATTTCATAGAAAGCTACATGATACATATCATACATGGAATAAATACACATTTTGCACTCCCAAAGTTACACTCCCTTAGGCACATCTAGATTTATCTGATTATCATCCTATTATTACTTTAATGCCCCGTACACACGATCACTTTTTGTGATGAAAAAAAATGACATTTTTAAAAATGTCATTTAAAATGATCGTCTGTGGGCAAAATGTCATTTTATGTCTTCTGAAAAATGACCAAAAAAAAATTCGAACATGCTCGAATTTTTTATGTCATTTTTTAAAATGTCATTTTTTGTGTCATAAAAAATGATCGTGTGTGGGCAAAACTACGTAAAAAATGACGTTTTAAACCCGCACATGCCCAGAAGCAAGTTAGGAGACGGGAGGTAAAACTACCATTCATAATGGAGTAAGCACATTCATCACGCTGTAACAGACAAAAAAGCAGGAATCGTCTTTTACTAACAAGTAACCAGCTAAAAGCAGCCTCAAGGCAAATAGAACTTCCCCTTTAGAGTGCCGTCACTTTGTTCATCATTTTCCAAAAATGATGGTGTGTACGCAACGTCATTTTTTAAAATGAAGTTTGAAAAATGTCATTTTTTTTCATGAAGGAAAATGACATTTTTTTTCATCACAAAAAGTGATCGTGTGTACGGGGCATAATAGATTTAATTTATATTATCCAACTATTTTACTAGCTTGTTGTGTCTCTGCTTTTGAGTTGAAAATGTTTCCATTATGAGAAAAATTTACCCTTCGTTGCTTCTGCCATAATGTTGTATATTCCTAATTATTAGGCTGCCTAATAAAATCTTCTTAAACAGAAAGGCAGAAAATTGATGGAAACCAGAGGGAAAATAACTGGATTAGATGGAGGTTTATTACAGCAGGACAGGGCAGGGCTCATCATGATGATCTTATTAAAGGATTTGCAGTAAAGCAGCTGAGTGTTTTCAGATTAGTTTTAAAGACTGAATACATGCAGAAAATACAGGCTGCATGAAATATGCAAACCAGGATGCTTATACTGCCCTACCTAAAAAAGTAAAATGATAAAAAAGCAGCTATTTAAAAAAGCATAAAATGTAAACAGACAGTATCAAAAACATTCAAAGTTCATAGAGTCCTTAAAAATATTGTAGCAGCGCTTTCGTCAAACCACAAATTTGACATACCGTAACTTCTTTATAAAGTTCATATAGGGATAATGCTGGTGATGTGAAGGAGTGAAATTGCAATAGATTTTACAATACCGTAGATCTTGATCCATGCACCTTCCACCAATACCAATACACCGCGTGAGGGGGTCTCCCCCTGTGGGGATGCACTCACCACAATTAAGGATAGAGTATGCCTTCAATCCCACAGAGCCTCCACCGCTCGAATCGTAACTTCACCCAATTTTAAGTACACTTTGCAAGGGACCTTTTTTTCCCCCCTTTTTTCCTTGTCAAAATATTTTATTGAATAGTACAGAAGTAGTGTACAAATTTCATAAAGTAAATACAATATCATACAGTCAGGGGTGAGAAGCTCAATGTTAATTAATTGAGAATGTAATAATAACTATTAAATAATATTGAAACAAGATTGATTAAAACTTTAGAAGGTATTTACAGTTCTTCAAAAGGTGTCAAGCCTAGAGGTATTGTAAGAGTAACCTTCTTCTTTGCTTTCTTGAGTAATTCAGATTATCATATAATTAAAAAAACAGGAGCTTCAAATCATAAAGGAAAATTCGAATTATTACCAGAAAATAAAAAATAAGTAAAAAAATAAAGAAAAAGTAAAGAAAATGGAAGGAGAGAAGAATGGAATGGAAGGGGTCTGCGAGATCAGTCCGAGAGCCCCCACCACAACTAGAGAGAGATGTATTTGTTCCTATTGTTCTAGTCACCATGGCAAGAGTACTGTATTATCAAAAGATGATGGCATAGCATATGCGATCCAGGGTTTCCACATTTTCTCAAACTGAGGGATCATGTCCGTATCTATAGCTAGCATCTTGGCATGGGTCATAGTGTTGTTCATTTTAGTCACTGCTTCATTTACCACTAACTTTGAAGATCTCCATGCTTTTGCCAAAGTCTGTTTAGCTGCTATGAAAAGCTGCAATAGCAATTTAAATTGAGAATGCGAAATACCTTCTGGTTTCAAGTTGAGAAGTGCCGTGGCAGGATCTAAAGGAATATTCTTTCCACTTAGTATTGATGCAATCTTGAAAATCCCTGTCCAAAATATCTAAGCTTTCAGACATGACCACCAAGTATGGAAATGTGAACCTATGTCAGAACAACCCCTGAAACATTGTGCAGAGTAATTCTTTGCATATTTAGTAGACATGTGCACAGCAAAAAATTTCGTATTATTTTGTTCCGTTTCGTATCGTTCCGTAGGTTCGTTCCGATTCGTAATTTCGTAAGACGCCCGTTTTCATGTTCGTTCCCATTCGTATTTCGTACGACGCAATTTTTTCGTATTCCGATCATTTCGTATTTTGGTTACCGTTTTATTTTCTTACATGCAGGATGATTCATTATTCTCTTTAATTTATTGTCGTTTCTTGTTAGACAATAATTTTCGTGAATTTTCGTCATTTTGTACTTTCGTAAATATATTGCGGGATTCCCGGCACTTTTAACACGCGGCTCATCCATATTAACTATTGTTAAGCCCCGTACACTTGGTCAGACTTTTTTGCCAACAAACATAAAAACAAACGTTTTCCGTTCGTTTTCAAAAAATTTGTTCGTTTGTAAGCTCCATCAGAAAACCATTTTTGGGTTCAAAAGTCTGGCCAACTGATCTCCCTTCAGACGAAAATCCACGGAAAAGTTTTTCTGGCTTTACTGTACTCGGCAGTCGGCACAAAAGAGAAGCTGATTCACTACACTCACTCACTGCCCATTCAAAAAAACGAATCAAGTACACAAATTTACAAACAGACCAAAAAAAATGGATTTACAAAACACAAATGAAAATATGAACATACGACTGAAAATACGAACAGAAAAAGGATTTAAAATACAGAATGCAAATCATTCGTTATAGATGTAATTTTCGTTCTTTTGCCTTTTCCGTTTTGTCGTATTTTCGTAAGATTATCGTATCGTTCGTTCCTATTTGCGCTTGTTCTTTATGCGGCTCATTCGTAATCCCTTTGTTTTCGTATTTTGGTGCTTTCATTTTATTCGTATGTACACATTATTCCGTGGGTACGAAAATGAACAAATTCGTACGAAAATACATTCGTTACGAACGGGAACCGCCTGTATGTTGGGTGAAGCTGTTTTTGTGGTATTCCATGTCTGATTCCAATCTGAGTTGTCTAGTTCCCGCCCTAGATCCTCCTCCCATTTCCGGACATAAGGTGGATTATCTATTGCAGATTGGACTAATGCATGAGAATATAAGGTAGATATTATGCCTCTCGCATGGGGGTCTTTCTTACAAAACTGTTCAAAACTAGTCAAATGAGTGAAAGATATTTCGGTATCCAGTAAGGGTGTGTAAAAGTTTTTTATTTGAAGATATCTAAATAACTCTGATTGTGGTAGGCCGTATGTTTCTCTTAGGCCCTGTACACACGAGGAGATGGACCGTTTTCATCGGACATGTCTGAAGGGATATTTTGGTCTGATGTGTGTACACACTATCAGACCAAAATCCCCGCGGACCAGAACACGGTGACGTAGAAGACACCGACATGCTGGCAAAAGGAAGTTCAGTGCTTCCAGGCATGCATCGAATCAATTCGACGCATGCGCGGGATTTCGGTCCGATGGTTGGGCGTACTAACCATCAGACATGTCCGACAGACACGTTTCCAGCGGACAAGTTTCTAAGCATGTTTAGAAACTTTTTTCCGCTGGAAACCTGTCCACTAGGCCGTACACACGATCGAACATGTCCGCTGAAACTGGTCTGCGGACCAGTTTCAGTGGACATGTCTCCTCGTGTGTACGCGGCCTCAGGGTAGGGAACGGAATAAATGAGGATGCGTTTACAAATTTATACAAATATAGGACATCCCGCGAAGCCCATTCTTTAGAATCTAGGGAGACCCAATCAGGATAAAAGGCAGGGTTTTTGTAAAATGATAATAAAGGATTATGGAGAGATTGGAATCGGTTTCTAATTTTGAATCTATCCCAAAGGAAAAGAAAATGCTTAACCACTTGACCACTGGGCACTTAAACCCCCTTCCTGACCAGACCAATTTTCAGCTTTCGGTGCTCTCACAATTTGAATGACAATTACTCAGTCATACAACATTGTACCCATTTGAAATTTTTGTCCTTTTTTTCACACAAATAGAGCTTTCTTTTGGTGGTATTTGATCACCTCTGGGTTTTTTATTTTTTGCGCTATAAAAGAAAAACGACTGAAAAGTCTGTAAAAAAAAAAAATAACTTGTTTCTGTCATATTAGCAGGTTATTTCTCACACACAGCATATGCATACCACAAATTACACCCCAAAACACATTCTGCTATTCCTCCCGAGTATGGCGATACCCCATGTGTGAGACTTTTACACAGCGTGGCCACATACAGAGGCCCAACATGCAGGGAATGCCATCAGGCGTTCTGGAACACCCAGACCAATTCTGACATTTCTCTCCTACATGGAAAAATCATCATTTATTTGCTAGAAAATTACATAGAACCCCAAAACATTATATATGCTTTTTTAGCAAAGACCCTAGAGAATACAATGGCGGCCGTTACAACTTTTTATCTCGCACGGTATTTTCGCAGAAATTTATTGAACGCGTGTTTTTTTAAAAACTGTTTTGTGCTTAAAACAAAACAGTAAAGTTAGCCCAATTTTTTTTCATAATGTGAAAGATGAAGTTACGCCGAGTAAAAAGATACCCAACATGTCAAACTTTAAAATTGCGCACACTCGTGGAATGGCGCCAAACTTCGCTACTTAAAAATCCCCATAGGCGGTATTGCAGAGTATCGCGCAGGGTATTGCAGAGTATTGGGTTATTGCAAAGTATCATGCAGGGTATTGGGGTATTGTCGAGTATTGGGGTATTGTCGAGTATTGGGGTATTGCCGAGTACTGGGGTATTGCCGAGTATTGGGGTATTGCCGAGTACTGGGGTATTGCCGAGTATTGGGGTATTGCCGAGTACTGGGGTATTGCCGAGTATTGGGGTATTGCCGAGTACTGGGGTATTGCTGAGTACTGGGGTATTGCCGAGTACTGGGGTATTGCCGAGTATTGGGGTATTGCTGAGTACTGGGGTATTGCTGAGTACTGGGGTATTGCTGAGTATTGGGGTATTGTTGGGTATTGTAATATTCGAAAAAACCTCAGAAATTGGGATTATGTGGGCAATAACGAGGATTTAGTTTTTTTGTCTTTTTCTTTGCCCCTGGGGGTCCCCATTCTATTATTTTCTCCAAAATTTAGGAAATCTATGCCATTCAATTGAACGAAATAGTTCTGTCCACCCTATGAGTATTAGGAGCATGATTTGGTATGACTTAATCGGCTTTTAGAGACATCAGAGCTCTGGGGCACTCCATCTGGGTGATCTGTGGCCTGGACCCCTTTGAGCACAACGTTTTTAACACAATGGGTGAGTTGTCTTGCACCAATGCTTTCTATGGTTTCTGCTCAAATGTTGATAATACAGTGTTGTATACTATATTATATATATATATTTTTAATATTTACATTTTTGATTTACTTTAGATGTAATGCTTACATATGCCTTGATAAAGAATGTTTAACATTCGAAACGCGTCGGCCTTTCTGCTACAACTTACCTCCCAATCCTGGTGATGGTTTCGCATAACGGATAGTATTGCATCGCTTATGTTTTTGTATAAATATGTATTTTTTGATAATTTTGTAATGTGTCTATAATATTTTTTGTAATAAATGATTTAATTCTTTTATATATCTTTGAACTGTTGTATGTGTTGCCCACATAATCCCAATTTCTGAGGTTTTTTCGAATATTTCAATTACTACGGGATGATGGCAACTACATGCCGCTATATATGAGTTGGTATTTTTTCTTGTTGGGTATTGTTGGGTACTGAGGTATTGTTGGGTACTGGGGGATTGTTGGGTACTGGGGGGATTGCTGGGTACTGGGGATTGCAGAGCTGGGATGGATTGAGGGATGGCTGGATCTGTGACTGCATTTGTCACAGATCCAGCCACAGCTCAGCTGCTGACACCCCGCTCCCCCCCTCTCCTCGCACACTGTACAGAGAGGAGACGCAGGAGAGGGCGCGATCACGTGGTAAATGGCCGCGAACAGCGGCAATTTACCGTGATCCGTGATGCGCCGGGTCTTCTAGACCCGGCGAGCACGGACACTTTCGCGAGCGCGTCCCAGGATCGTGTGTCAAGATAACCCCGCCGCGCCGTAGCAGTAAAATGCTTATGGCGCAGTGGGAAAGAGGTTAATAAAGGGGTTTTGTAGCCCTTTACGGTCTTTTGGGGAAGTCCAAAGTAAGTTGCAAATTGGGATCGGGTCACATTCAGTTGCTTCTATTGACACCCATAGTGGGGTTTCAATTTGCGCATGGTATTTGGTGAGAGTTGCTATGTGTGCCGCCCTGTAATAGTATGCAAAATTAGGACATCCAAGACCTCCATTTAATTTAGGGAGATATAGAGTATGTAAGTTTATTCTTGGTTTAGAAGTGCCCCAGATAAATGACGATACTTTCCTTTGTAATATTCTTAAATAAGATGCTGGAATTTGAATAGGTAATACTCTGAATAAATATAGTAGCTTAGGTAGTATCGTCATTTTGACTGCATTGATTCTTCCAAACCATGATAGTGGGAGTTGAGACCATGAATTCATTAGATTCAATACTTGTTTTAGAATTAGAGGATAGTTGTATAAGAATAGTTCTGTCCATGATGCTGTTAGATGTATCCCTAAGTAAAGGATAGATCTATCAGTACATGTAAAGGGTAAACCTATTTTAGCAGAGCTCAGTTCTGTACTTGTAAGTGATATATTTAACGCTATATGCGTTAAAAGGACCGATTTACGTACATTGTCCTCTGCCTGGCGAGAGGGCATGAAGCCAACTAGGTCCCGGTGAACGAGAGTACCAATGATTTTATTGAGGCGGCTTGCTAAAATTTCTGCTAATAGTTTGATATCTGTGTTTAACATGAAAAATAGGGCGGTAATTTGTAGTAAGGGTATCATCTGTATGCGGTTTTGAAATCATGCATATGATGGCCATCAATGATTCTTGCCTAAAGGATTTATTTTCCAGTAAGTCATTAAATGCTTCTGCTAGTAAGGGGGAGATTATATCCTTAAAAGTCTGGTAATAAAAGTCAGAGTATCCATCTGGGCCTGGTCTCTTATTTGTTTTAAGCTCTTTAACGGCTGCTGCTACTTCTTCTCCTGTAATGGGTTTTTCTAATATAATTTTTTGCTTATTGCGGGCACCTCCAACACCATTTTGCTTTTAAAATGTCCCCCTCGCCTCTCAGGCTTGTGGTATCACGAATTGTGACTTTTTGGTTCCGACAGGCTGTCTCTATATCGCGGTTATCTCTCCTCACAGAGCGGAGCTCTAGCCTGACATGTCAGCCACTCTAGCCTCCGCGCATGCACCTCTTTTTCAAAAGTGATCACATCCCCTCTGTTCTCAGCTGCATAAGAGCAGCAACACCTTTTGCTGGCTGTGACTTATCTGTGCACCATATGTTTTCGGATAGGATGGATCCTTTTTACAGAGATCAAACTTGCTTTGTGGGTATGACCACTAACATGTAAATGATTCTCCCAATTAGCCAAGATCCAAGTGCATGAAACGCCTTCCATTTGGGTAGGAGTGGTCAAAAAAAGCCAAAATCGTAAAAAAGCTAAAAATGCTTCTCTGACTTTAAAAGCCCATGTTTTAGCATTAAAGTGGTTGTAAACCTATGACCTTATAACAAAACATAACTCTCTATAGCAGTGGTTCTCAATCTTACTAGTGTCGTGACCCCTTGATAAAATTTCCCAAGTTGTGGGGACCCCTAACAGTAAAATAAATTTCGTAGTGTGGGTTGTCAGCACCCAAGACAAGACAAGACAAATAATTTGCGCTCCTAACCCATGGACATTTAGCGCTCCCTTGGTCCCTTCCACTCGTACAGTATTAAAACCCCTTATGGTATATTTTAGGATGTACCACCCTTTCTCTTTGTTCTCCTTTGTTTGCCTTTTATCTCTATCTCTATCTAATATAAATTTCTTTTTTTTTTACCCTACCCTCTCTCTATCCATCTTTCTTATTATTTCTCTCCATTTTTCTTTGTTCCTCTCCATTGCATGTACTGTATTCTCTATTTTTATTCCTTCTCTTACTCCTTGGTGGGGGGGGGGCGGGATCAGTGGCAGTCTCCAAACCTTGTCAACTGGGCCCCCATCCCCGATGCAAGCGGACAGGGCTGGGGAAACCAGAATACAGGGTAGATGGTCATGTTCTACCCAGGCAGTGGTATCCAACATCTTGGAGATGAGGGCAGCTTTCTTAGCACTACCTTCTTTTGGCATCCCAAATCAGAAGCCAGAGAATACTTCTACTCCTAGCCAACATGGCAGCTGTCGCTTATCTGCAGAGCAAATGCTGATTTTCAGACCACTCTGTCTGGTAGTGGTGTGGCCCCACCTGTCCAGCATTTCTTCTTTGTATAGGTACCTAGGAGAGGGGAAAGGATCTTGTCCTCTGGATCTTGACCTCTCTGATCTATGACATGAAGAATGGGACCTGGGACGGGTAGCGTGAAGAATGAGACCTGCGGTCTTAGCTGCGGTCTGAGCTGTCATCATCATGGTGTCTTGAAGATTTTCTGGACCTCTTGGAGTGGGCAGGGCCACGATGTAAGGAACTCACATTAGACCAGTGAGCGCACTTTTTTTTAAATTGTTATACTCACATATAGTTGGTCACATACCTAATAGGAGTGCGAGGATCTTTGTTGCAAGATAAATGACTAATTGCGGAGTTAGGCAGGAGGATCAGCTGCGGAAATTTAGTAAGAAAGGGAAAAAAAGGAACTATGGAGTTTTTTTACACTTTTTTTTGAGAATAAAAACAAAGGTACCTACCACAGAGCAGTGAAACCTAGCAGGGCACAGCTGAGGAGACTCTGGCAGCTAACCCTGAATCTTAACTTAAATAGGCTCAGGTGGGTGCAGGGGCGGACTGACCATTGAGTCACTCTGGCACTGCCTGGGGGCCCCATGCTACTAGGGGGCCCCATCAGGGTTGCCAAGCTTAGTAAAACCAGGGACAGTATGTAAAAATCTGTGTTTTTTTTACATCTGTCCCTGATATGTCCGAAACTGACATGCTTTTGATGTGAAAATCCAGAGATTTTAGCTGCCCTGCCTCTGCACTGCCTCCTGGCGTGGTGGCCATCTGTAAGCCCGGGGGCCCCATAATCTTCTATTGCCCGGGGGCCCCATGAGTTGTCAGTCCGCCCCTGGGTGGGTGAGCTAATCCCATAAACCACCATTGCGAATTGATTCTGGAAGAAAAGGGCAAATCTGGCCCTTTTTCCAGAATCCAAGATGGCCGCAGTGATGTCGAGTGATATACAAAACAAAAACAAAAAAAACTGTAGCCCACCGCTGATTTTGGGGGAAATAAACAACAACTGCAAGCTGTGACGGTAGTAGAGCATATCTCCGCCATCCTCTCCCTTCTTCTCCCATAAAAGAAATCACCCAATATTCCCCGACTTAGGAATATCCCTGGAATCACCGAATAATCCACACATGAGCCATGGCTTAATGCTGGATGTAACAGGACACACTTTAATGGCAAAACTCTGCCGATTTATATACACAGTTTACAAGCTTGTCATCAATCAAAGAACAATGAAATCTCCACCCCCTTTTCCACACACTGGGGGTTTCCATACAGAGGCATTTCGGCACCACAAAGCTTGACACATCACATTCTTTTGAATTGAATTAACCTTTAGAATACACAATCACAGATCTAAAAGACATTTTGGCCTAGATTCACAAAGCGATTACGCCTGTGTAAATGTTGTTAGACTGGAGTAATTTCGACTTACGGGCGTTTTTACGCTAGTCGAAATCCTCAAACCATGAAAAGACACCTGCGGGCTTCATTTCGACTGTATTACGTGTTAGTACGCCTTCAGATCTACGCTGCCAGAAAATTGCGGCCACTGGGCGGACTTCCTGTTGTTTTTCGCCGTCAGGGTATGCTAATGAGCTTTTGCCTGCAATCCACAAAATTTCGCACTTTCAACGCAATCTCTTACGGCACCTTTAGTCATCTTTTTTTTCCGTTTCACTATACCAGCTTTTTGCTGGTCTAATATTAGACAGCCCATGTTAAGTATGGCCGTCGTTCCCGCGTCGAATTTCAACGTTTTCCGATGTCTTTTAATATTTTTAACGTAAGTCGTCCGGGAATAGGAATGTTCGTAAACGCCGCTACTCAAACAACGAATGACGTCACGACGTGATTTCGCGCAATGCACGGCGGGAAATTCCTGAACAGAGCATGCGCAGTTCGATCGTCGCGGGGACGCGCTTAATTTAAATGCTTCACGCCCCCTAATCACGTATTTCGATTGCGCGGCGGAAAAAAAATACGACACAATAGCGTACGCGCAAAAAAACTACCTGAATTCGGTGTAGAGTC
Organism: Rana kukunoris; assembly: GCA_029574335.1. Taxonomy (NCBI): domain Eukaryota; kingdom Metazoa; phylum Chordata; class Amphibia; order Anura; family Ranidae; genus Rana; species Rana kukunoris. Next base: position 60,016,120 of record CM056055.1, on the reverse strand, counting down.
TGGTGAAATACGGCAGCGTACCGTATTTCGATTACGCAGCGGAATATTACGTCTTTGTGAATCTGCCCCTTAGTAATTATCTCCCAGAGAGAGAAGCCCCCAGGGGATAATTACTACAATGAAGCAATCAGAATAACAATTAACACCTCTACACACTGGACAATGAAATGTATCTCACAAGCCCGACTCCACTTATTTCACTAGTCGGAGCCATTGAAGGGTCATTCTCCTAGTGACCTAGTCAGGACAAATTAAGCCACTTCCAGTATCTCTTGCCATATGTACTCCACAATATCTCATCTTCTGTAATACATGAATTAGGATTTCATGTAGAAACACTTCAGTATTTCATGGTCCATGACACAAGCCTGTCAGGATAAAAGGCACCTGCCCCATCAAAGTGGTTAACAGTGATCTCTAATTTTCCAACACCACTCTTCCTCTTTATTTTAACCTCTTTTTTTCCCCATTCACTTCCTTCCCTTCTCTTTCCTCTTTTTCTCTTCCCTTTTTACATTTTCATGATTTGAAATATAATCAGTTTATGTATAAAAAAATTGCAAACGTTTTTTCAGAAGTTAAGATTTAAAGACCATGATGCTTCAACATTTTGGCTTGTCAACTCCCTAGTAATTTCTGCATTCAATTATAAGATATTGTACATTTTATATGAAATTATGGAAAATATCAGTAACAGCTTTTAGCTTAAAAGCAGAGTCACTGTGTATATATACAGATTATTATCATATACCTTTTTAATAGAGGATGATATCCTATGGTTTTGCTATATATTGCTAAGTCTAATATTGAAACCAGAGATTAAATTTGCAATATTAAATTTGATATACAGTTAGGTCCATATATATATTTGAACACAGGTGCAATTTTCATACTTTTGGCTCTGTATGCCACCAGAATTTTTTAAAATTTAACAATCCAAATTAATTTAAAGTGCAGACTTTCAGATTTAATTCAAGGGGTTGAGCATAAATATCAAGTACACATTTTAGGAACTTCAGCCATTTTTATACACAGTCCCCCCCATTTTCAGGAGCTCAAATGGAATACATTATATAATTATTGAAAAAAAGTGTATATTTCAGTGAAAATGGTGTGTATACTGTATAAAGGACCACATACCTAATGTATGTATAAAAAATGTAAAAAGTAGGGAACATCGAAGATGATCAAATTATCTGGAAGTAACACAAACCAACTTAATATGGATAAAATAACATAATTTTTTCGTACATTGCATATTTAAAAGTTATTATACTAAAAGCACTCCATAATTAAGTGTGTAATAAAGCCACTTAGAACAACAAAAATATAAATAGAAAACACCTTGTGTGTATTGTACCCCCTCCCCTATGTATGGTTGAGACATTGTTGCAAAGATTATCAACATATTGGGGTCAACATATTGGGCCCCTTTGAGAAAGTGATGTTGAGCAGTCACGCAAGGGAAGGCATCAGAGCTGTGGTTACATCACTTCCGGTCCCAGCCGAGTCCGGAAGTTGGAGTATACACTGTGTATCATTGCCGTTTGTGATCAACATAATTGTAAGTTTTTTTTATCCTTAATAAATATCGCTGATTTTAAATACTACACTATGGAGCCCCCCTTTTTCCTCTCTGTTATTTGAGCACCTTAATTGGGAAATCTGATTGTGGTTGGTTGGAACAGGAAAATCGATCGAGTTTATCAGAAACGCTTAATTTTAAGCCAGATGAGGTGAGAGGCTGGGGGAAACGAGGGCACTAGCACAGAATTTAAGAACTTTCACGTTTTTTCATTGGCACTGGATATAAACTACAATATAAAGTGGATTTATGCATTTTGCACCTGGATATATCTGCACATTGCTTGAACTGTTGCAAAGCCTGCCCAGCACAAAGAACTTTTTGGCACACTAGTTGGAATTTTTTGGCACATTATTGAAATTGTTTATTTGCACATACGACTGTTTGGCACCGGATTGTTTTGCATTTGATCAGTTTTAATAGTTTTAATTTATTTATTATCTTTTTATAGTTTTTACCTTTCACATTATTGCTGCACATTTTTTATGGGGGTTTTTTTTGTACCTTTTTGCAATTTTTTTTTGTATTTGCTCATTTGCACAGAAGGTACTGAATTATTAGTGTTTAATTGCACTTATACCTACCAGGACTAAAGAATATTGGTTACCAGCACAGGGACAGTTATTGGTCTGTTCATCAGTCTATTTAATTGAATCATTATTGCTTATTTACACCTCATCTGCATTTGCATATTTGCACATTAGGAACTGAAGAATTTTTGCACGGGAACAGCTATTGTATATTTATTATTTTTATTTAATATTAGATTAATTTAGTAAGCACCACCTCACCCCCTCTTCATCAACATATTGGGGTTAATTTACTAAGATTCCCGGGAGGTACTGTGCACCCTACATGAAATAGTGCCCAATTAAAGTCAATTAATTAAGACTTCAACTGGGCGGACATGCAATTGGAAAGTGCGTTATTTTCGGCGAACATGCTTGTCACATTGGCATATGCGGGAATTTTAATTAATGGGGCTCGAACGTGCAAAATCGAAAGCCCTCATTGAAGGCTTGTATGCAAATTATTGCCCATTAAAAGTGTATGGGGACCTAGATACTGCCCTGGGGACATGTATTAATGCAAAAAAAAACGTTTTTAAAGGAGCAGTGATTTTAACCACTTCAATACAGTGCACTTAAACCCCCTTCTTACCCAGACCAATTTTCAGCTTTCGGTGCTCTCACACTTTGAATGACAATTACTCAGTCATGCAACACTGTACCCAAATAAAAATTGCGTCCTTTTTTTCACACAAATAGAGCTTTCTTTTGGTGATATTTAATCACTCGTGGGTTGTTTTTATTTTTGCGCTATAAATAAAAAAAGACGGAAAATTTGGTGAAAAAATTGCCTTTTTCTTTGTTTCTGTCATAAAATTGAGCAAATTAGTAATTTTTCTTCATAAACGGGTGACAGGGTAGGTCACTGGTGGGTGACGGGTGACAGGGTAGGTCACAGATGGGTGACGGTGACAGGGCATGGTCACTGGTGAATGACGGTTGCACTTCTGATGGCAGTCTCTTTATGTGACAGGTGCACTTTATGGGTGACTGTTGGGTGACTGGTGACAATTGGAGGGGGGCAAAGGGACAGATGTGGTGTTTGTGCAGACACTACAGTAACACAGAACTGTAACTCACTGCTTCTAGCTCTTCTCTCCTCACACTGGAAACGATGTGTGAGGGGAGAAGAGCTGGTAACAGTTAGTTACAGCTCTTTGTTTACACTTAGTGATCAGAGCTGATCACGTGGTACACAGCCCTGACCAATGGCTGTGTACCATTGTCGGTGACGAGCAGTGTTCCCGGGAACACGCTGCCACCGACAGGCACGCGCGGCGCGATCACACGCCGTGCACTATAGGGGTGTTTCCAATGCGTGATCAGCCGTGACTTCATCACGGCCGATCACGTGGTAAACAGCGCATCCGCGCCGCTGTTCACCCCTGTCGGTAACGTGCGGTGTCTCAGTGACACGCCGCTACCGACAGTACAGGGATGCGCGCACGCGATCGCGCGCATTCCCTATTTAAGTGACTGGACGTCATATGACGTGCAGTCAGGAGATTGGAGTCCTCCGCTCGCCGTCATTTGACGGTGGGCGGTGGACAAGTGGTTAATGATGCTTAAAGTGAAACAATAAAATTAAATATTCCTTTAACTTTAGTGCATTGGGGTTCCCCTTAGTCTGCCTGTAAAGTCGCGCAGATTGATGTCCTTTTCTTCCCACAAATAGAGCTTTCTTTTGGTGGTATTTTATCACCTCTGCGTTTTTTATTTTTTGCGCTTCAAACAAAAATAGAGCAACAATTTTGAAAAAAATGCAATATTTTTTACTTTTTGCTATAATAAATATCCCCCAAAAATATATAAAAAAAAACATTTTTTTTCCTCAGTTTAGGCTGATACGTATTCTTCTACATATTTTTGGTAGAAATAATCGCAATAAGCGTTTAACGAGCATTTATAGCATTTAGAAAATAGGGGATAGTTTTATGGCATTTTTATTAATAATTATTTTTTTACTAATAATGGCAGCGATCAGCGATTTTTTTTCATGACTGCGACATTATGGCGGACAAATCGGACAATTTTGACACATTTTTGGGACCATTGTCATTTTCACAGAAAAAAGTGCTATAAAAATGCATTGATTACTGTGAAAATGACAATTGCAGTTTAGGAGTTAACCACTAGGGGGCGATGTAGGGGTTAAGTGTGACCTCATATGTGTTTCTAACTGTAGGAGGGCGGGGCTGGACGAGTGATGTCATTGATCGTCTTTCCCTATATCAGGGAACAGATGATCAATGACAGTGCCGCTGTGAAGAACGGGGAAGATGTGTTTACACACACCTTTCCCCGTTCTTCAGCTCCTGTGACCGATCGCGGGACACTGGCGGTGTCCCGCGGCTGTTGTCATGGAGCTTCAGACCGGGTCGCGTGGGCGCGCCCGCGACCCACGGCTGGGCTGTTAAAGGCGATGTACCTGTACGTGCCTGTGCCCAGCCGCGCCATTCTGCCGACGTATATGTGCAGGAGGTCCAGATTTCGATAATTTCTTTGAGAGAAAGATACATTTCATCTCAACATGAAAAGGATTTATTTGGGGCTGAAGCTTGCATTGGGCTACATAACTCTAATTTTCACTCCCCAAAAATGCTCTATAACCCAGTTCTCATTTTGGTATTTACTATAACTCAGTAAAAAGGGCATGAGAGTTAAAATGAGAATAGTTTGTATGTCTGAGCATGCTCAGTTGTGCTGGCACCTAGTTGTAAAGAGATCGGGAATGTATCTCTTCTCAGACTTTTAACCACTTGCCTCCCGCCATATAGCAGAATGACGGCGGAAAAGTGGTTGTGATATTCTGATCAAACATCATATGCGGCGATCAGAGGTGCTGTGTGTCAGTCTGACACACAACAACTATAATCGTGGTATGAAGCCTCTGACAGAGGATCAGCACGTGAACTACGAAGTGCCGGTAAACGTCTTTCCTCGGTTCGCCCTGCCAGCCTGTCCCCCTAATAAATGCATGTCAGTGCCCACAACAGTGCTGATCAGTGCCCACAACAATGCAAATTAGTGCCCATAAAAGTGCCAATCAGTGCCCTATCAGTAATGTCTGTCAGTGCCCCATCAAAGTGCCAATCAGTGCCACTCAGTAATGCCTGTCAGTAGCTCCTCATCAATGATGCCTATCCAGTGCTGTATCAGTGCCCATCAGTGCCTCCTATCAGTGCCCATCAGTGCCGCCTATCAGTGCCCATCAGTTTTTTTTCATTTATAGCTTAAAAATCAAATACCACCAAAAGAAGGTCTATTTGTGGGAAGAAAATTATAAAAATGTAGTTGGTACAGTGTAGCATAACCGCGCAATTGTCATTCAAAGTGCAACAGCGCTGAAAGCTAAAAATTGTCCTTGGCAGGGAGGGGGGAAAGTGCCTGGTATGGAAGTGGTTAAAGATATTTTAGTGTAAAAATCACTATTTCACACTTTAAAAGCAGATTATCTTTAAAAAATATATTGCATATTTTAGTACCATTTAGGCGATCACGCTCTAAACATATCATGCTCTAAACATTATTTCCATGTGCAATTCTCCAGGTCCTAGCAAGCGTAAAAGGGCTTTCACACTGGAGTGGTGCGCCAGCAGGACGGTAAAAAAAGTCTTGCTAGTAGCATCTTTGGAGCGGTTTGCATACCGCTCCTCCACGTATCCTTCTATTGAAATCAATGGAACAACACGGCTATACCGTTGGCAAAACGCCTCTGCAGAGGTGCTTTGCGGTGGTTTTTAGCCCTTTCTCGGCCGCTAGCGGTCGGTTTTACCCACGCTATCGGCCGAGAAAGAATAGCAGGGCGAATTAGACGGTAAAGCGCTGCTAAAATTAGCGGTGCTTTACCGCTGACGCTGATGCCGCCCCCGCCCCAGTGTGAAAGGGGCCTAAGAGTTTGGGCGCTATCTGTTTTCTGGGAGCTATAGTAAATTTGATTTTGGGAGTATCTTTGCACCAGCGCTATAGTGCATTCTGTTTCAGCACTACCGTCATTGCAGCATTTTAGCACCAATTACCACTAATTAGCGGTAATTGGCACTAATTGGCACGCATCGCTATAGTCAGTGTCCCCCAATATGTCAATTTTGCTGCCATAGGTTCACAGGCTAGGTCAGGGCCTCCTTGAGGCATGTTATTTTAAGAAATTGTGTAATTTTAATGGTTAATTTTAAGCATTACTAAAATGTTTGTTCAATGCCCAGCCCCCTATGCCATTTGTTTGACAATTTCTCTTTTATGCCACGTACACATGATCAGTTTTCTTGTCGGGAAAACTGGCATGTTTTCTCTTGGATGAGAAAACCGGCCGTGTGTAGGCTCTCTAGCAGTTTTCCCGACGAGAAAACCGCTGAGAATCACAACGGGAAAATTTAGAACATGTTCTAAATTTTCTCGTCGCGAATCGCTGCTGTTTTTTTCTCGGCAGTTTTCCTATAGGAAAACACTGCTAGGGAGCCTACACATGTCCAGTTTTCTCGACCAAGAGAAAACCTGTCGTGAAAACCCGGGGAAAAGGGACCAAGCCGGTCCTCGGTTTTCCCATCGGGTTTCTCGGCGGTGTTTTCACCGCCAAGAAACCTATCCATGTGTACGCGGCATAAGTCTAGAAAATGGTCATTATTGTTTTGGTTTCCATTGACTTCAGTGGGATTCGGATTCACAATCTTAACTTCAGTTGTGTCCGCTGAACTTGCCTTGACCTGACGCAGGTATGTTTGGCTCATCATTACTCACAGCCTGTAAGTGAAGTTTCAAAACTGGACACTACATCCAATTTATTTGGTCGTAAGTTTAATTTGTTTTCTTTAGAAAAACTAAAACCACAAATGAGCCATGAGACCTTTCTCCTTTTATTCTCCTTTTGCCTCAATGACACCAAGAGTAATAATTAATGATTTGCAGAAGTGGTTATATTCACAGGAAACTTGACTCACATTTTTATATTATGTTGAAATTGTGATTAAACAGAATTAATCCGTAATGAATAACATCATAATACAAAACATTGTGTGATTGCTTAAACAACTGTGCAAGATCACAATTTAAAAAAAACAAACAAAAAAAACATTACATTCAACAGATTATTTAATTAAACAAACTGAGCACAAAAGAAGATAAAAAAGATTGAAATATCGTTTTCCAAATGTAGACCTATTATGAGTTACAAAATGTTTTCCCAAATAATTACTGGATTAAATTACAACTGCTAGTGATTTAAGCTTATGGAAATATCTTAAAATACCGCCAAAAGTTTTTACTTCAACAATGGTAGTACCGATAATAAGGCTGGGTTCACACCTATGCGAATTGGTTGCGGTTTCAACCGCATCCAAAAACACAGAACATTTCTAAATACATTGGCCCAGATTCAGAGAGAATTGGATTCTCGTAGAGTATCAGAAATACACTACGCCGCCGTTTCTTACCTGGCTCTACGTGGAATCCAGGTAGATTTTGTCCAGTAAACGACGGCGGCGTAGTGTATTTCTCCCGTCGCAATCCATATAGACAAGTAGGGGGCGTGAAGGATTTAAAATAGGTGCGTTCCCGCGGCGATCGAACTGCGCATGCTCCGTTCGCAAATTTCCCGCCGTGCATTGCGCGAAATCACGTCTTTACGTCATTCGTTGTTTGAGTAGCGTCGTTTACGGACATTTCTATTCCCGAACGAGTTACGTAAAAAAAAAAATTAATTAAAATCGACGCGGGAACGACAGCCATACTTAACATGGGTTACGCACCGTTAGACCAGCAAAAAGCTGGTCTAACAGTACGTAAAAAAAACCAGACGTAAGCGATTGCGAAGACCGCTCGTATCTTCGTGGATCGCCGTAAAAACACATTTGCATATCCCGACGCATCAAAACGACGCAAACTCCTCCCAGCGGCCGCAAATATATCGCAGCGTAGATCCGAAGGTTTACGAAGACGTAAGCCTCTCGGATCGAAGCCCGAAGCCGCCGTATCATGGTTTGAGGATTCAAACTAGTGATACGGCGCGCAAAATTTGAAATTACTCCTGTCTAACACCAGTTAGACAGGCGTAATTGCTTTATGAATCTGGGCCATTGTTTTTAATGAGGCTGGTTCACATATGTGCGATGCATTCGCACTGCGCATTGCCGGAAATCCGTATGCGTTGTGGAGGCCTTGCGGTGCGGCTCAGGTGCGAATTCAGTCCCATTATCTTCTATGGGTACGCAGCTGATTCTCAGATGTGTTCAGTTCTCTTCAGGAATTTCTGTCATTCAGCTCAATACATTTCTCCCCCACTCTCCTCTCACCCGGAACTTCTCCCAGGTCTCCAAATTCGCAGCAAAAACTGAACACTTCTCTTATCTATCTGCAGAGATAAAAGAGCTGAAATACACACCGCACAAGTGTGAACCCAGCCTTAAGGGCACTTCCACACTGAGGCGCTGGGGCATCAGGGGTAAAGCGACGCTATTCTAAGCGGCACTTTACCGTTGTTTTAGCTGAGCTTTTCGGCCTCTAGCGGGACGCTTTTAACCCCTGCTGGTGCTTCGCTGGCGAAGCCCAATGATTTCAATGGCCAGGGGCGCTTTAGGAGCAGAGCTCTGTATACAGTACGATGATAACAGTAAACAGGACAGAGAGAGGGTGAATCTCCCTAACAAGAGCACAGGTGTTTTAATCCCTCTCCACTCAACCTTTAATGACGCTTTAAGGTACCCAGGCATAGAATGTGAACAATTTATGTGGTAGAAACAATTGCAACAAAGGACCACACATAATAATTAGAAGGTATAATGGAGCTCCTTTATATTATCTCCACCAGTTATTTCACTGACTTATTGTACTTAAAGCGGATCTCCACCCTAAAGTGAAGATCCGCTGATCGGAACCCTCCCCCCCTCCGGCGTCACATTTGACACCTTTCAGGGGGGAGGGGGGTGCAGATACCTGTCTAAAGACAGGTATCTTCACCCACTTCCGGCCCGCAGTCTCGGGCAAAAGTCGGGTTTTTCCCGTTGTGTGCTGGGAACTCTCGGCTCCCAGCACACAGTGGGAGCCAATCGGCGGGGGCAGCGCGACTCGCGCATGCGCCGTAGGGAACCGGGCAGTGAAGCCGCAGCGCTTCACTTCCTGGTTCCCTCACTGTGGATGGAGGGGGGAGCAGCAGGGTGACGAGTGAACGCTCGTCCTCTGCTGCGGACGCCGCTGGACTCCAGGACAGGTTAGTGTCCTAATATTAAAAGTCAGCAGCTGCAGTATTTGTTGCTGCTGGCTTTTAATATTTTTTTTTGCTGAACCATCCGCTTTAAAAAAAATCTGAATGTGCCATTTAGTCCAGTATACTCCTTATTACCTACCTATTGTATATATACTGTAGTATAGTCCAGTGATCCATACCCTGCAGAAAGTAATGTGACCTCTCAGCATCCTGGTATTCTCTCTTTTTCTGTTTTGTTGCTGGATTTACCCAAATATCTAGGCAACCAAGTAGCAAACAGACAAAAACAATATATTTTGTTTAAAGTAGTTCTAAAGGCAGAAGGTTTTTGCATTCTGTGCATTAGGGCAGTGATCATCAACCCTGTCCTCAGGGCCCACTAACAGGCCAGATTTACAACATAACTTAAAGGGGTGTTCCAGCCAAAATTGTGTTTATTAAAAGTCAGCAGCTACAAAAAGTGTAGCTGCTGGCTTTTAAGAAACACACACTCACCTGCTCCACGATCCAGCGATGCGCCGGCCGGGGGGGTCCGCTCCTCTCCCCCCCTCCCCAGCCATCTCGACTGTCGGCTTCACGGCCGGGCACCCACTGCGCATGCGCGAGCCGCACTGCGCATGCGCGCGCGGCGCGGCTCGCCGCTGATTGGAGAGGCGATCGCATGGGACCTGACAGTGTCCCATGTGATCGCCTACAGGGAGGGGCTGGTGTAGGCGATTAAGGCTTAATCGCCTAACCAGCCCCTCGGCGGAAGCAGGAAGTGGGACAGGAAGTCCCACTCCTACTGAAGCCCCCACTCCCCCCCCCAAAAAAATTACATGCCAAATGTGGCATGTATGGGGGTGAGGAGTGGATTAAAAAAAAGTTATTTTTTAGGGTGGAACTCCTCTTTAAATACATGACAGGTGATATCATTTACTGCTCAGTGATTGCAGTATTCCAGTCTGCATCTCTCCAAGGTAATACATAAAACCTGGCCTGTTCTTGGGAGCAAAAAAAATAAAATCTCTTGGATAATGACTGAAGAAAAGTTAGCTAGCATTTTGAATGATACTGTTTTGAAATTTGAAACGATCTGGGAACCTTGGGCCAAATATATAGGTATTTCTCTTACTCAGGATGCCTCTTCGATTTCCGCAAACGCTGTAAATTAGGTATATAGCTTGTCTTATCCCCTTTCCTCCCTCTCTTCTTTGTCCCTTTTTTTTTTCTTTTCTCCAAATTTTTCCCGCTTTCTTTTTATTTTTCTCCCCTTCTTTAGGGGAGCCTAGTGATGTTTTGTAAGGGGATTTATCTAGCAACATAGGGCTAGATTCAGGTAGATGAGAGCATCTTTGCTCTGGAGTAACGCTTCTCATTTGCGTTACTCTGCCGAAATTTTAGGAGCAAGTGCTGTTATTCAGGAAGCACTTGCTCCTAAAGTTGCGGCAGCGCATCGCAAATGAGCCAGCGGAATTCAAATTGGGCGGGTACGGGGCGTGTAGTATTCTAACTATGCGCGATCCCGCGGCAAACGTACTGCGCATGCGTCGAGTGTCAATGCATCCCAGTGAGCATGCTCCAAGTTCTGTCAGTGAACGTCAATGACGTCACCTCCCCATTCATAAATGTTTTACGCAAACGACGCGATTTGGTTTTTTTCCGACGCAATGACGACGGCTATACCTAACATAGGATACTCCACTAGGGGGCTGCTTTATCTATACGCCGCATATCGCTTCCGGAAACGTCGTAAAGTCACTGCGTCGCGCCCGAAAAAGATCGTGAATTGCCAATTTCCGCTCATTAACATATTTTTTGAGCGTAAATCGGCGGGAACGCCCCCGGCGCCATTTTTAAGTTGAAGTAACGATGCGATGGCGAAATTCAATTACGCCGATCGCATCGGAACTCCAACCCGGCGTTTCTTGTTTTCTGGTTACAGAAAACAAAAACGCCGGCTTAAAGTGACAGTTAGGCGGCGTACACACGACCGAGGTTCTCGCTGGAAACCAGCGAGAACCTCGCTGGAAGCTGCATTCCAGCGAGGACCTCGGCCGGGAAGCCCGTCGAGCAGAAATAGAGAGCACGCTCTCTATTTGCTCGACGGCCCGCCTGGAAGAATGGCTGGTTGCCATTCCCGACGGGCGGGTCGCCGATTTCGACGGCCGGCAGGGAACCTCGACGGGCGGAACGATGTGTTCTGCCCGTCGAGGTTCCCTGCCGTGTGTACACGGCCTTAGGCTGGCGGATCCATTGATCTGCCAGCCTAACTCTACCTGAATCTGGCCCATAGGCTTTGGTTCAGAGTGTAACTCAGTATGTCGAAAGGATTTCGCTCCTGGTGTAGTTTGAACCCGATAGGGGCACCAGGAGATTATAAGTATCCTTATTTCTATTGAGTTAGCTTATATAAGGAGTCCTTTCTCTTTCTTACATCAATATATAATTTTTTTTAATTGTTTAACTTTTAATACTCACATATTTTATTACAATGTATGATCTTTTTTTAATTTTTAATTTAATATTTTTTCTCTCCTTCTCAAACCCGAAGGGGGGAGATTTTCTATCTCCTTCTCTCTGTAAGTCTTTTTTAGTTCCTGCTGACATTTACTAGGTTATGTCCATATTGATATGTATTGTGATTTATTGTAATTTTTATTTTATTTCTAAAAATAAAATAATTTGAAAGGAAAACCTGGCCTGTTAGTGGGCCCTGAGGACATGGTTGATGACCACTGCGTTAGGGTAAAAAAAAATCTTCTGGATGCAGCCCATCCCTTAGGCCGCGTAAACACCACCAAATACATCTGTTCAAATCGGTCTGACAGACCGATTTGAACAGATATGTCTGCTGGGCTGTTTTGGTTTGATCAATGTACACACGATCAAACCAAAATCCCCGCCGGCAGACAGCGCGGTGACGTGGCGATGACGTTGATGCCGCCACGTCAAAGCACCAGGAAGTAAAACACTTCCGCGCATGCGTCGAATCCATTCGACGCATGTGCGTGCAGATATGTCTGCTGGTTAGCGTACTAACCAGCAGACATGTCGGGCGGACGGATTCCCAGCAGACAGATTTTAAAGCATGCTTTAAAATCTGTTGGCTGGCCAAATCTGTCTGTCCGCCCGTACACACGATCGAATCTGTCTGCTGAAACGGTCTGTCAGACCGTTTTCAGCAGATAGATTTGATCGTGTGTACACGGCCCAGGGGCGGACTGACAACTCATGGGGCCCCCAGGCAATAGAAGATTATGGGGCCCCCAGGCTTACAGATGGCCACCACGCCAGGAGGCAGTGCAGAGGCGGGGCAGCTCAAATCTCTGGCTTTCCACATCAAAAGCATGTCAGTTTCGGACATATCAGGGACAGATGTAAAAAAAACACAGATTTTTACATACTGTTCCAGGTTTTACTGAGCCTGGCAACACTGATGGGGCCCCCTAGTGGCATGGGGCCCTCGGACAGTGCCCGAGTGAGTCAATGGTCAGTCCGCCCCTGACGCGGCCATATACTTACCTAAATCCCATATCGATCCAGCAATGTGCATGAGAGCAGCGGCTCTCTTGGGTCTCTCTCTCCTCATTGGCTCGCACAGTAGTGGGAGCCATTGGCTCCTGCTGTCAATCATAGCCAGTGAGCTAATAAGGAGATAGTGAGGTGGGGCCTAGCCGCGCTATGTGTGTGAATGGACATGCCAGCTCGAGTGCCCCATTACAAGAGGCTTGATATTGGGGGCAATCAGTGAGGGGAAGGAGCCAGGACTACCAGCAGGGGGATCAAAAAAAAGAGGATCAAGGCTGCTCTGTGCAAACCATTGTTTGTTATTAAAAATAAAAATAAAAATTCCTTTAAAATCACTGTCTGCCCTAAGCACTGACCTGTACACCCAATATGATAAAAGCGACCCTTCTAGAATCTCCCCACAATCTAACTGAGAGGGAATAACACCACTGCTCTCCCTAAAGCAGAATTAAAATCCTGCTTATCTATGAGTTAGAAAGTGAAAACGGGTTACTATACCGACCTATGAACTGTTCATATAAAACAAACGTATTATGCCACGTACTCACGATCACTTTTTGTGATGAAACAAAACGACGTTTTTCAAACTTCATTTTCCAAAACGACGTTGCATACTCACCATCGTTTTTCCAAAATGCTCTAGCAAAGCGTGTACACACGATCAAACCAAAATCCCCTCCGCCAGATGGCGCGGTGACGTGGCGGTGACTTCCGCGCATGCGTTGAAACCATTCGGCGCGTGTGCGAGAAGACATGTCTGCTGGTTAGTGTACTAACCAGCAGACATGTCGGGCGGACGGGTTCCCAGCCGACAGATTTCAAAGCATGCCTTGAAATCTGTCGGCTGGCCAAATCCGTCTGCTCGCCCGTACACACGGTCGAATCTGTCTGCTGGGACGGTCGGGCCGACCGTTTCCAGCAGATAGATTTGATCGTGTGTACGCGGCCTAACAGTGCGTTAAAAACAGGGGTTTAGTTGCACGCATTTGCAAATACATGTGTAAGCTGCAGGCCCACGTATAATAAAGCCTTTTATACTTTGGATAGCACTAATGAGCAGGACATTCTGATTCCTCTTGTACCAAATTGTAATGTAACTGTAATGTCTGCCTTTATTTTGTTAAGCGCTGCACAAACTGTTAGCGCTATTTAAATTCTGTATAATAATAATGTATATTGTACAGCAGGATCATAAATGTCAGATGGACCACGAAGGGCATCTCCCTGCAGCTGATTGCACAGCACGTTAGTACAGTGAGGAAGTGGGGGCAGCACAGATTGAGTAAAAGGATTATGCCAGCGTGTTTTTATGTACAGGAAAAATGTCTGAAGATGCTTTCAAAAGTGTTTAAAAAACCACATGCAGTGTGGCCATATATGGAAGAGTGAACTAACCACTTTTTTAAATTTCAGCAACTATTCCAAATTGAAGGCACAACTAGTTCAAAAGCGAGTTGTGTGTGAGAAATTTACTTTTGGAATCTTGAACATTTTCCTTAAACGGCCAACAACACTGCTTATATAAATAAAGATTTAGAAAAAATGGAGGTATAGTTAGTTTTTAATTTAGTCTCATTTATTTTCATATTTTTTAACAATATTTATATAGTAATATATGTTATGTGTTATTCGTCACTAAAGATTAGATAAGTACTGATATATATATATATAGATCTAGATCAGGGGTGTTAAACACAAGGCCCGCGGGCCGAATGCGGCCCTCCAGGCAATTTCATGTGGCCCTTGCACCTCTCCTGCAGCAGTAGGAGAACTCCAGCCCTCCTCTGGTCCTCCTCTAGACCCCTACTTTCTACTTTTAAGATTCATCCCAGCAGCAGCATAAGGAAAGGGGGGTGCACTGCGATGTAAGGGAGAGTGGGGGACTCAACTTCTGATGGTGGGGTGGCTCTTGACATCTAATGCAAGGGGAGGGGATGCGCTGGATAGCTAATCTTACAGATACAACTGGCCCTTTTGAGGGCAATCGTAATGCTGATGCGGCCCACAATGAAATGGAGTTCGACACCCCTGATCTAGATCTAAGCTGTGTGTCTAAAACTCCTCAGAAGCAATCAGATTCATTTTAAAAAACAAAACACTGCCCTGGATTTGTTTGTTTTTGTTCTGTGTGTCTTCTGTACTTCACAGAAACATGAAATCAGTTTAAAAACGAAAGTGAAACTAGAGGCACATTATATGATTGTTTTTTAATCATTTTTAAAAGGAATCAGTTAACTTTTATGTCTCTATACCCTGAAAACAGTCATTTCAGGAAACATTTTTGTTTCCTTTAGTGATCCTTTAACCACTTCCCTACGGCCGTACCACTATATGCGGCCGCAGGGTGGTTCTAAATCTCCGGGCTGCCGTGTTTTCATGGCAGCCCCTTTCTTTGTTCCCGGAGCGCGCAGCGGGGAACTTGTGTACTGGCCGTGTCCCTTGGACACAGCCAATCACAGATCGCCGCGAACGGCCAATCAGAGTGGCCGTTTGCGATGCGATCTGTGCAGCGAATGAGAGATGATCTCATATGTAAACATATGAGATAATTTCTCATTGCCGGCTCTCACAATGACAGCGTCCTGTCAGGGAGAGAGCAGACCGATCTGTGTTCCTTGTACACCCCCCCAGTCACCCCCCTCCCCCACAGTTAGAACACAATGCAGGATACACATTAACCCCTTCCTCACCCCCTAGTGTTAACCCCTTCCCTGCCAGTCACATTTATACAGTAATTAGTGCATATTTATAGCACTGATTGCAGTATAAATGTGAATGGTGCCAAAAACGTGTCAAAAGTGTCCGATGTGTCCGCCATGATGTCGCAGTCGCAATAAAAATCGCAGATCGCCGCCATTACTAGTAAAAAAAAAAATAATAAAAAATAATAATTCTGTCCCTTATTTTGTAGGCGCTATAACTTTTGCGCAAACCAGTCGCTTATTGTGATTTTTTTTTTTTACCAAAAATATGTAGAAGAATACGTATCGGCCTAAACTGATTTTTTTTTTTTTTTAATTGGGCTATTTTTTATAGCAACAAGTAAAAAATATTGTATTTTTTTTCAAAATTGTCGTCCTTTTTTGTTTATAGCGCAAAAAATAAAAACCGCAGAGGTGACCAAATACCACCAAAAGAAAGCTCTATTTGTGGGGAAAAAAGGACGGCAATTTTGTTTGGGAGCCATATCGCACGACCGCGCAATTGTCAGTTAAAGCGACGCAGTGCCGCAAGCTGAAATTTCACCTGGTCAGGAAGGAGGTATACATGCCCAGTAAGGAAGTGGTTAAGGTAACTTTTAAATGACTTTCACATTCGTTTACACATTTTTGTTATTGTATAATTGTGCATTTGCACTTTTCCAGTCAAATTTGATAAAAACTCTGCTATAGGTTTGTATGTTCCCATCCACACAGCATACTTTAAAAAAAAAAAAAAACATATATTTTTTAATATTTCTTACTTTTCTAAGTGTTTGGAGCAGGCTGCAATTTGCTCAGAACATCTGGACAATTTGACAGGATTTTTATTCCTTTTCTACTTACAAAGAGGGACATGCTGTGTTTTCCCTCATTACTAAAGGAAAAAAAATTTGGGCTGAAATGACTGTTTACAGGGTATAGAGACATAAAAGTTAACTGATTCCTTTTAAAAATGATTAAAAATAGATAAAAATCAATCATATAATCAACCTACAGTTCTAGTTTTGTTGTTGCTGTTATTTCCTCTCTCTCTGATGTACAGAGCCAGAGTGCCAATAGAGGGCAGTGATGGTTTGTCTAAAACCCCTCAGCACCAACCCAGTTTCAGTTTACACAAAGTAATCGCACCTCCTTGATTAGTGACCACAGTGAGAAAGCTCCCAGCACTGTGGTTATAAGGAAACAGACAACCAGGAAGTGTGGAGATCAGATAGAGTTGCCACCTCATACCTTTAAACCCGAACACATATTAATTACACATGTTGTGTGGCTGATTAGGTTGGTAATTAAATTCAGCTAGTGCCTTATCTGCATTAAGTCAGCCTCAGAACCTGTGTAATTAATATGTGTTCGGGTTTAAAGGGATGAGGTGGCAACACTAAGATCAGAGCAGAATTACAGCAACATCAAAGCAAAAACGAACAATGAGGACATGAAAACAACACTGCAGTAAGGTAAAGGAAGCTATTTAGCTAAAAATTTCCTTTAGTGACCCCTTAACATGTATGCTCATTAACATGTAAGCCCAGCCTCTAGATGTTTATCCCTCTGTTCAGACTGCCAGTGTTCTAGTTCAGCTTACAACTGACAATGAGATCTGCCAGCATTGTATAGACAGGGTTAATTATGGTAACCATTAACTCACAGAATTTTCATAAAAGAGCATGTAAGAGGCGATTAGCATTTTTTTAAGTTATGCTATGCAAATGAGAACATGTATAAATTAAAGGTATTATCCCAATTTAGCTGAAAAATAGAAAAACACTTTAAATATGGAGATTTGTAGCTTGGAGCTCACAGAAGCTCATTGCATTTACTCTGTCTCTCTATTAAAGTGCGCCTGTGTCTGAACTATGGGTGGGCAGTAAAGGAGCTTTAAAGCAAGCCATCAGCTTACTTTATCCTAAACAATACTCTCAGATCACAACAAAGACTCTGAAGTTGTTTCAATTGGTTTCTAAGGTCTCTTTTAGATGGCTGTCCATTCCAAAGTGGAAGTTGTATAAAAAGAGGTGCCCTACAGTGCGTATTCAAACCTGCAAATGCACCTTTAAAGTGTACACAGAAGAGCATACGAACCATATGGTTTCAGAAAGTATTCTCACTTTATTCTATAACTGACAAAGACTTTTGTATTGTTAAGAGATAAGGTTAGATCAAGTTTACAACTGGCTAAAGGCCCATACACACGGTAGGACATCCAACAAAATTTCCCTTGGATTTTTGTCCTAATTGATTTGTCCCGTCACACCCATAGCATACACACAGTCAGACTTTTCTGCAAACTTTTCTAAAACTTTCCCATTGTCACGTGGTTTTTCTGCTCTTTTCTGCTCTTTACCGCCACCCTTTGGTTAACTTCTGCTATTGTTGGTTGATTTTAACATTGGTTCTGAGCATGCGTATTTGCACTTTGTACAAAAGTTGGTTGGATTGCTGTACACACGGTCACACAAAGCACCATCAGACTTTTGTTGCCAAAAAGTTGGTCCGTTCGCAGACCCAACTTTTTGTTGGATGAAACCTGAAAAAGTTGGTCTGATGGAGCGTACACATGATCAGACAAATTTGAAAAGTTGCAGATTTTGAAGTTGGTTGGCCAAAAGTCTGACCGTGTGTATGGGGCTTTAGACAACGCAGCTCAACCCGTTGGGTTGAACGAAAACAAATTAACCGCTCAGGTCGGAGCCGCTGTACTAACAACCCAATGTTGTGCTGTGATACAGGGGGACGCCCGGTACTCCGGTCATCGCTCTAAGCCATTGGCTGATGCAAAACAAAGTCTCTAGAACATAACCCTACACAAGGCCTATGCGCACAATGATGATTGGATTAAGGTGTCTTTGTTACTTGTGTGGATATAAAAGCTGGGATATGTTACTATCACTCAAGAACTGAAGTAGTGGTTTGGATAAGCTATGAAGCATCTTTAACAGTACACAAATCCAGTGGAAAGTGACTTATTATTATTGCCTATATGTCATACGAAGAATTCAAGATCACTAGCAAGCCGCTTGTAAAAGTAAATAGTCTATTGGTCTCTCAAAACCCTGAAATCAGGGTCTTCTGCAGCCCTGGAACCCTTCAACCGGCATAGGTGAGAACTTCTGAGTACTCAACAATGTGTTTAAACCAAACACCTTAAAAGGGACCACAACTAAAATAACAGGGAAATATACCTGCCGTCCAAGACACATTACCTGCATCCTGTTCAAATACTGTTCAGCCTGATTAGTAGAATTGGGAGCCCTTGTAAGGTACTTAAAGCTCTCTGGCTGCTGCCTTGTTGCAATTTTTGTGTTCCAGTGTTTTGCACTCCTCATTTTCCACAATGGTGTCCTATATGTGGTTTGTTTTCACGTTATACTATGCCTATATGTCCTATATCCTGTATAGGGATGAGCCAAACACCCCCGCGTTCGGTTCGCACCAGAACCGTCGAACAGACCGACCGTTCGCGCAAACATTTAGAACCCCATTGAAGTCTATGGGACTCGAACGTTCGAATTCAAAAACGATAATTTTAAAGACCAATATTCAAGTTATTGTTGGAAAACGTCTTTGAGAACCTGGTCTTGCCCCAGGGAACATGTATCAATGGAAAAAAAGTTTAAAAAACGGTTGTTTTTTCAGGAGCAGGACTCCTGAAAAAAAGACCGTTTTTAAAACTTTTTTCCATTGATACATGTTCCCTTGGGCAAGACCCGGTTTCTCAAAGACGTTTTCACAGGCAAACTATAGATACTCAGCAGGTACAACATTTAAATTAATTATTTTTTTAATTATTTAAACATTATTAAAATCACTGCTACTTGTTGCTATAAAAAAATGAAAAATTCCTTTAAATATTGTACCTGCTGGGTGTCTATACCTGTGATAACGTCTTTAAATAGCACAATCACCTGCCTGACAGTAAATTAGGAATAGCTGATCTAGCTAAGCTATACAGTGTATAAATATATGTACAACTCCTAGGGATGTATATATATTCTCTACACACTGTAAATTAAGCTAAAATGACTAGCCTGCCTGCCTGCTCGATCTAGCTATATAAAAAGACAATCTCTCTGTCTCTCTGACTGCTCTCATTAACAACCGCAACACACTACACGAGGCCGCCCAGCAGGCGGCCTTATATAGTGTGGGGCGTGTGCTAAAGCCCTGAGCCATAATTGGCCAAAGCCACCCTGGATTTGGCCAATTATGGCTCTCCGTTTTTTGCGCGCTGTGATTGGCCAAGCATGCAGGGTCATAGTGCATGTTTGGCCAATCATCAGCGCGCAATGCCGCAGTGAATTATGGGCCGTTGCGCGTCACTCAAATTTGGCGCGAATTTCGTCGAACGTACGGACAGACAATGTTCGAGTTGAACATACGTTCGTATCGAACGCAGAGCTCATCCCTAATCCTGTATAGCCTCAAAACTGTATCCTGGCCTAGGCCAACAAGGCCCAGGCCTAGGGCAGCGCTTTGTAGGGGAGCAACACGGAAAGAGTCCCTGACGGCTTGTGCTACACTGTTAGTGCAATGCAAACTCCTTCTAATTTTGACTGTCTTATCAGCCTGGACCACAAACCTTTCTCACTGTGCTATATGTTTTCTGCTTAGTCCTCTCCATAAAATTATCAGTGCCCACTTCCATTGCTTTTCTTCTAATAGCAGCTTCCACGTTATCTTCTTCTATGGTCAGATTAAATGAGACAAAATAATGGCATGGCTGTATGATCATTCTTTTTATTACGCTTGTGTTTTTCTTGAATTTAGTGAAAAGTGTATTGCTATATACACAGCCTTACCTATTCAGGGTGAATAGCAGTTGTCTTTCCTGATGAAATACAAAATGAGAACCTTTCTGCAAAATTTAAAGCTTGTGTACACTGGAAATTCTTCTTTTATCATGGGTCAATGATTCCTAACACTATGTTAAACAAGCTCCTGTCATTGTCTATACATTTAGACATATGTAAGTCAGTCATCTTAGCCATAGACAGGCAAATAACTTACCGAGAACATAAAATAGTAAGGCATCAGGCAGTCTTTAAATTTATAGTTAATTCACCAGGACCCAGATTTCTAACCAGCTTTGCCAATAGGTGATTGCAGCAGGTATACTGTATAGTGAAATTCTGGTTCTCTGGTCTCTATGCAAAATGGAATGATCAGTGTTAGGGCAGCCATCAGAAATTTTTGGGCCACTTACACAGCTTAAGGCCTAACAGCCCCCCCCCCCTCCCCCAGCCTGACAACCAACATTCCCCAGGACTTGCCCACGGGCCATTCTACCGAATCCCCTCAATCCTGTATATATGTCAGCCCCCATCACACCTATATATATATATATATATATATATATATATATATATGTCACTCACCCCCCACACACACACACACCTGTATAAATGTCAGCCCCCCGCACACCTGTATATGCCAGCCCCCCACACACCTGTATATGCCAGCCCCCCCCACACACACCTGTATATATGTCAGCCCCTCCACATACACACCTGTATATGCCAGCCCCCCCCACACACATCTGTATATATGTCAGCCCCCCTCACACACACACACCTGTATATATGTCAGTACTGAGTTCAGTTGAGTTCAGAGAGTTTGAAGGATATCTATCTTCCAGTATATGTTGTAATATCCACAGTATGTGAATACAGTTATGTTACCAGGAACTGAAGGGTTTTGATTCATCTGTGAGAGAATTCAAACCCTCTGTATGTATTACTGTATTGCAGTCAGACTGCATATACAGTGTGTAGCGCCCCCCTTTCCTTTCAGTGCGGGCAGTAGTCTAAATTTAGCAAGAATGGGAGAGTTACCTTGCTCCCATTCACACAATTGTACAGATGGTGACCCCTGTTATTTCAGAAGCGTCCTCTGGGCCAGCCTGCATTCTAGGGATGTGGTATCATCTCTGGTCAGCAGTTGACGGCAGAGGGGGTTCTGACAGAGCAAACTTTCCCCAGCAGCCAATTGGAGGAGTTTTCCCTCGCGGGGCATGCTGGGGAGGGATATATCTGGGACAGTTGTCATGTGCTCAGGCAGTTCTGCGGGGTCCCGGTTCCAGGTGCGGCATCCACCTTCCACCACTGCCAGCGTGGCCCACCTGGCCAAACTCACAGGCTATGCCACACTTCAATCGGAGGTCAGAGGGGACCCCAGTACTCTACTTCCCAGTTCTTTTGAGGAGATCCCAGGCTGGGTGCCGTACGATTGGGGGATCGGCTTGAGGAGGACCCGGAGGCAGGTTGTCCAACAGGGCTTGAACGAACCAATCGGGGATCTGGTGACTGGGATGCTGACAGGTACACTTTGCTGTCACCCGGTAACCTATGCTAAAGAAAATCTACTGGGAGGATTCGCTCCGTTCACCCATCTAACTTACTGAAGCAATCGGCCGGTTACAGAGGCCTTAGAGCCAGATCTGAGATAGAGAGATCTGTTCCTCCCAGCGATCCGAAGCGACACCTCGGCTGCCAGGTTAGTGTGGGGAACCTGTCCATGGGCACTTTACCCACTCCATTCGGGAGTGGTGACGAGTTCAACTGTTGCTATTGTTGAGGGCAAGTCTGCCCTGTTCACATCCAGGCCTGATACCACAAGGTTCTCTTATCCTTCCTTCCTCAGCTTTTTCTTTCCTTAAAGCGGAGCTCCACCCTAAAGTGAAGTCGCGCTGATCGTCACCCTCCGGTGTCACATTTGACACCTTTCAGGGGGGAGGGGGGTGCAGATACCTGTCTAAAGACAGGTATTTGCACCCACTTCCGGCCACACGTCTTGGGCAAAAGACGAGTATTTTCTGACATCCCGTCCATCCCCCGTTGTGTGCTGGGAACACTCGGCTTCCAGCACACAGCGGGAGCCAATCGGCGGGCGCAGCGCGACTCGCGCATGCGCCGTAGGGACCCGGGCAGTGAAGCCGGAGCGCTTCACTTCCTGGTTACCTCACCATAGATGGAGGGGGGAGCAGCAGGGTGACGAGCGATCGCTCATCCTCTGCTGCGGACGCCCCTGGACTCCAGGACAGGTAAGTGTCCTAATATTAAAAGTCAGCAGCTGCAGTATTTGTAGCTGCTAGCTTTTAAAATATTTTTTTGAGCGGACATCCGCTTTAAACTGAAGATGATGTTTGCCTTGTTGGCTGCAAAATAAAAAGACACTGAAGGAAACTTTATTGACTGTCTGGACATTCGCTCATTGCTCCGCTGCTGTTATTTCATCCCTAGACATCACCAGGGTAACTTGGTGTGCCGGTCCCGGTATTTAACCAGCGGCTCCTTCGGGGGAAGCGCTACAAGTGATAAATATGCTGCTCTTTTAATGTTTTTTTTTTTTTTTTCATTTCCAAATGCTGCAGCAAGGGATAAAATATCCAGTGCTGGTAGCACTTTGTAAAGTCAGACCTCTGCTCACACAAGTAGTGGCCTGTATCTCTGGTGGTCCAACACATCCCCTGCCCACTGCTTCAATCAACAGAATTGCTTAAGGAGCTACTAATTAAAAAACTAAAAACTAAATATATTTATTACTCGTATACTGTATGTGTATTTTTTGTTTGTAGTTTTCTTAATTTTTGTATTCTGGTTTTCACTTAAGCCCCACCACATTTTCCTTGACTACAATTATAACTAAAGCTGAATCACAAGCACCATCATATTCCTAGATTTAGAAGTATTAGTAAATGTTTTCCTTTTCCTTTTTTTCCCTCCTTTCCTCCCCACTTGATGAGGAGTGTGAGGGGAAGGGAAGACAAGGGGATGGAAGGGGAGGGGAAGGGGAAAGGTAAGAAAAAGGGGAGAAAGGGAAGGGAAGAGAAAAATAAAAAACAAGTTACACTGAATATAAATAAGCACAAGGGGAAATATGAGCACAACAGATGAAGGGAACATTTTTTAAATTCTTTTAACAAGTCACACTTTTATGGTATGACACAAACACATAAATACAATAAATGGGGGGGGGGGGGGGGGGGGAGAGAGAGAGAGGAAAAAACACAAAAAATACTAACATAGTAGGGAAAGGAGAGAGGAATGGAACCCATGCCTTTTCCCCTCCTTTTTTTTTTTTTTACGTCAAGGTTTTTTAACACTTCCCATGTTTTTACCATCACGATATAAAAAATACAGTTAAATAATGGAAAACACATAAAACACAAATACAATAGAGGAAAAGGAAAAAGGGGGGGGAGGGGGGAAAAGGAGGAAAAGGATAAGATCTGGTTTTCTCTTTGATATATAGACCTCATGAAACCCCCTAATCTTGTATTGGGGAGAGGGAAAGGAGGAGAAGAATAAACAATGTTATGTTATATTAAGGAGGGGGAATAAGGGGGAGGGGGGGGCAGGGAGGATCGTAACTCATAACCTGTAAAGAAAAATGTCTTCAAATAAAGATTAATTAATAAAAAATTAATAAAAATCAATCTCTAGTTTAAAAGAAAACAAAAAGCTTAAAAGCTTAATTAGTTTCATGGGGACAGTACCTGCTGTGCATGAGCATTAAATATATGATAGATACCAGCACTGGTATTGTGTCACCAACTCTGTCCACTCTTGGCAACTCACAGAATGCATAGCCACAGTTTCATCACAAGCTGCATTTTGTGAATGGCCATATTTAAATGGGGTGGAGACATGTTTCCAGCTCTGTATATCATACATGCACTGCTAATGTCTGCAGGGGCTTGATGCATGATGAAAACATTACTATCTGACAAAATTGAATGGAGTCTTTTTAAGCTTTTTGAAGAAATCATATATTAACTTAGTACACAGCATAGGTAAAAAATGCTGCCGCCCAGATTTAAGCTTAGAGTATAACCACAAAAATGTTATCAAGAGATATGGTGAAAAATCAGAACCACGAAAACTCACTAACTGAAAAAAAAGATGAAATTTCAGTTTTAATTACAATTTGTACATATTGAATAATAATGTAAAGCAAACTCTAAGCTTCTACTGTGGAAAACATGTTAGAGGTTGTTCTCCCAGTCACAGGTCTGCGTGTGTAAAGCCCAAGCTCTTTTTAATAAAACATTAGAGCCAAGTAGCTCAAGAAAAAGGAAAATTTATATGAAATACTTACCGTAATTTTCCTTTCCTGATGGACTCCATGGCAGCCTACGTGTGGGTTAATCCCGCCTCTCATACCTCATAGGACCCCTCTCCCATAAAGCTTTGCTTCTCACCATAGACTGTGTTCCGTAATATAGCCTACTCCAGCAAAGGGAGGGAACTCCTGCTGCCATGGAGTCCATCAGGAAAGGAAAATTACGGTAAGTATTTCATATAAATTTTCCTTTTTCCTGACAGACTCCATGGCAGCCTACGTGTGGGAAATAACTAGCCATACACACTACACACCATAAACAAATTTAATTGACATTGTCAACAGATAAAACATGTAAACCAAAATTAACCGACGATAAAGAAGCCGGTTCTACGCAGTAGTGCGTCATAAACGTATTTAACGACGACCAAGAGGCCGCTCTGCAGATCACTTCTGGGGACACGTGCCGGGCCGCCGCCCATGACGTGGCTATGCCCCGAGTAGAGTGTGCGGTTACCGCTTCCGGAGGAGCCAAACCTTTCACCTTGTAAGCCCCCTGGATAGCTTGGACAATCCATGCTGTGATGGTTCTAGAGCAGGGGTGTCAAACTGGCGGCCCTCCAGCTGTTCCGAAACTACAAGTCCCATCATGCCTCTGCCTGTGGGAGTCATGCTTGTAACTGTTAGCCTTGCAATGCCTCATGGGACTTGTAGTTTTGCAACATCTGGAGGGCCGCCTGTTTGACACCCCTGTTCTAGAGGAAGCACGCATTCCCTTGTTTTTTCCATGGAAGGAAACAAATAGATGATCGGATTTGCGAAAAGAAGCTGTGGCTTCCAGATACTGCTTCAACACTTTTCCGACGTCCAAAGGATGAGCATCCGAGTCCTCTGAACTCCGAAAGGTTGGAAGGACTATCTCCTGGTTCTCATGAAAGACCGATGACACTTTCGGTTTTGAACCTAGCATAGGAATCAAAACGACACGATCTGGGAAGAACGTAAGGAAAGGTTCTTTACATCCTAATGACCAAATTTCGGACACCCTCTTCGCTGATGTTATAGCAACAAGAAAGACCACTTTGAGGGAAAGATCCTTAACTGATAATTGATTCGAGTTTTGAAGGCTCTTAAAGGCCTCAGCCTTATGGCTCCTCTAAAAAATTGTCTGACCAGAGAGTGAGTAGCCCAGGATACACCTGTGAATGCGGAGATAGCTGAAACTTGGACTCTTAATGAGCTGACGGATAAAGGAAGATCAAGACCTGTTTGGAGAAAGCCTAGAATATCCTTGATACTGGGGATAGCAGGAGAACCACCCATGGAAGAGGTGTAGTCTGAGAACTTTGACCAGATTCTTTGGTAGATTTTATTGGTGCTTGGCCTTCTAGCGTTTAACAAGGTAGCGATGGCTCTGCTTGGACATCCTAATGTTTCCAACCTTCTCCTTTCAAGAACCATGCCATCAAGTGCAGGTGGGTTGGACATGGATGAGGGATCGACCCTTGCAACAGGAGATCCGGTCTGGATGGAAGCTGAACTGGATCCCGGAAGCTCAATTGGGACAGTAACGGAAACCACGGCCTGTTGGGCCAAAATGGAATTATTGCCACTACCTCGGCTTCTTCCCACCTGAGTCTCGCTAGGAATCGAAGGATGACTGGGACTGGAGGGAAGGCATAAGCTCTGCTGAACCTCCACTGATCCGTTAGGGCGTCTTCCCCGAAAGCCTGGGGACAGCGGTATCTGGTGTAATACTTCTCCAGTTTGAAGTTGCGTGGGGACGCAAACAGATCCACTTCCGGTGAAAAATCCAGTGACATGATCCAACTGAAAACATCGTTGTGGAGAGACCACTCGTTGTTGTCGAGAGATGTTCTCGAGAGGGAATCCGCCTGTAGATTCTGAGCTCCAGGGAGATATACAGCTGACAAATTCGACAGGTGTGTCTGTGCCCAAGACATGATTGGATTTACCTCCTTCAGTAGAGACAGACTGCGAGTGCCACCCTGTCTCTTGATGTATGACACTGCCGATGTGTTGTCCATCCTTAGGAGGACTGAGGACCCTTTTATTAGGTGAAGGAAGGCATGTAGAGCGCAAAGGGCTGCCCGAAGCTCCAGGACATTGGAGACGACTTTCTGGGACGGGAAGTCCCACTTCCCTTGGGCTACCTCCTTCAGGCAGAGAGCCCCCCAACCTGTGTTGCTGGCATCCGATGTGATTGTGATCCAAGAAACAGGGGCTAGAGAATGGCAATTGAGGAGGTTTTTCCGAAGTAGCCACCAGGGAAGACTCTCTCTCATGTGCGATGTTATCCGAATCATTTGGACTTGTGACTTGGAGTCCCACTGCTGGAGAAAACCCTTCTGGAAGGGTCGCATCTTCCACTGTGCCCACCTCACCATAGGGACTGTGGAGACCATGGTACCTATTATGTTGAGGCATTGCGAGGCTTTGAGAAAAGGTGTTTCTAGAGCACAACGAATCCTGTCCCGGACTACAGGGATTTTCACTAGGGGCAGCGATATGGTACTCAGAGCTGTGTCGAATTGGGCACCGAGAAAGATTAGAGATTGTGTCGGTTCTAGATGACTCTTCTCTTTGTTTAGTAGCCAACCAAACTCGGTCAGAATGGATATGACCAGGTCTTTGTGGGATAACAGCTGCTCCTTGCTTTGTGAAAGTAGTAGCAGGTCGTCTAAGTAGTGATGCAGACGAATGCCTCTGATTCTGATCAGAGCCACTACTGCCAGCAGGAGTTTCGAGAATACTCTTGGCGATGTTGTGAGCCCGAAAGGGAGACAAGTAAACTGGAGGTGAATATTGCCTACAGCAAACCGGAGATACTTTTGGAATTCCACTGCTATAGGGACGTGAAAGTAGGCATCTTTCAGGTCTATGGACACCAGCCAGTCGCCTGGCTGAACTGCTTGACGGATCGTGAGGAGCGACTCCATCTTGAATTTCTCTTTCTTGATAAAGGTGTTTAGATGTGTCAAATCTATCACTGGTCTCCAGGAACCTGACTTTTTTAGGACCAGAAAAAGAGGTGAATACATCCCTTGGAATCTCTCGGGTGTTGGGACGTGTATAGCAGCACCTTGAGCCACAAGTGAGCTTGTGTATGACAAGAGGACTTGTCTTTTCTCTTCTGAGCAAGGCATGATTGTGGGAATGAACTGCAGAATAGGAGGGGCGGTAAATGTCCAAGAATGACCTATAGATACGGTCTTGACGGACCAAAAATCCTTTATCGAGGCTGCCCAGATGTGCTGGAATTGAAGGAGGCGAGCCCCGACTTTTTCCGTCTGGGCCGATTCTATATCAAAAGGACTTAGGGGCCTCACGTCCACCAGAGGAAGAGCTTTTTGCGGACCTTTGACTGGAGGGCTGTTTTTTTCGCCAGTTCTTCCTGAAATCACGCCCAGGTCTGTACCGACGGGCCTCCCTTGCCCGATCTTGATTCTGCCTGGGAAAAAATTTTCTCTGTCCATAGGGACGTCGATCCTGGGGAAGGAAGCTTGACTTACCCCCAGTGGCCCGGGAAATGGCACTGTCCAACTTATTCCCAAAAAGGGAGGACCCTAAAAAGGATATTTTGCACCAGGCCTGTTTAGAGGCAGGGTCAGCCACCCAAGGCCGTAGCCACAAGGCACGTTTGGCAGTAACAGAGGAGAGCATAACCCGAGACACTAGGCGAATAAGGTCAAGGGAGGCCTCCCCCAAAAACACAGAGGCCATTTTTAATTCTTGGACTGGAATGCTTCTGGCCAAGTCTTCAGAGGCGCAGGACAACACAGAGTCCATCTCATCTGTCCAGGCCTCCATTGCCTTTGACAAGGCTGCAAGGGCTAAGGCTGGTTTACAAGCCATGCCTGCTGTGATGTAGATGCGTTTTAGATCAGTGTCTATCTTCCTCTCCAAGCCATCTTTGAAGGAAACAGTGTTTTCCAAAGGGAGAGTGACATGCTTTACCAGTCTCATTAGGGCTGCATCAATTAAAGGGGCTGACTCCAAATGTCTCACTTCATCACTCTTGAATGGGTACAACTTTGCTACTTTAGAAATTAAGGAATTTTTCTTATCTGTGCCAGACCATTCTTCTGTAATTACATCTCCAAGTTCACCAAGAAGGGGAAAGTTTGGACGGTCTTTTCTGAGCTGTTTAAAGAACTTCCTTTGCTTGGAAGGTGATTCTACTGTATCTTCCCATTTTAAAGCGTCTTTAACTGCTTTCACCAAGGTTGGGACCAGAGAAAAATCAAAGCCCGCTGCATAATTAATATTTTCCTCTTCACTCTCTGAGGACACACTCGGGGAGCGGTAAAGCTGAGAGGGCCCCGAAACCTCAGGAGTATCCTGAATAGGGACTGGTGATGGTTCAACTGGAGGGACAACCGCTTGGACAGAATCAGAGCCGTTCAAAGATTCTTGGACTACTCTTCTGACCAGGGCTTCTACCTGCTGGTCTTCACCTCCTCTTTCCCTTACAGCACGGGAATAATATGGCTCACAGAGGGATTTTCCTTCTGGGACCTGAGCTCTACATCCCCAACAGGAATTTCTTCCGGAGTGACTGGAATGGCGGTGAGAATGGCGACTGGACTTAGATCCAGAACCGTCTCTGTGATGTTTAGACGATGATCTAGAACTTCTAGAATTTGAATGATGACGCTGAGAACGAGCTTCAACATTATCTTCACGTGCTAGCGACAAAGAAACAGACCTAGAGGGGCTGGGAACAGATACAAAAAAAAAAGCTATTTTTAAAAAGTGACCAAAAAAAAAGAAACCTTATTGGAAAAGCAGGTAGAGGGAAATAATTCCATCCTACCTGCAGCGTAAGGTTTGGCCACAGGGGGGCGATGACACATCAATGGCAATGAAACACACAGTACTGCAAAGACCAATGACAAAAAGAGAAAAAAGAGACAAATGAGTCTTAACAATAACGAGACATACCTAAGGAGGAAGGACAGGACAGTGACCCAGCACTGATTCTTACCTCAGGACAGAAGAATGCTACCTAGAGTGCTGTGTTTCAGGACTGTGTCAATGAATAGCTGCATCTGACAGCTCTTTGAACCTGCCGCCCTGCGATGACGTCATCGCGCTTCCGCCGTGCTCAACACGCGCCTGCGCTGTGTGCGGCGTCACCCCCATAGACCTCGCGCGCATGCGCGATCGCGGCCAGCCGAACAGAACCGCGCATGCGCAACCAAGCCTCGTTCGCAAACGAGACCGGCGCATGCGCAGTACTACCAGGAGGCGGCGAGGCTGGAACGCAACATACACAAACCGGCTGCCATAAGTAAGTAACTGTAGAATATACATTACCACCGAGGAGTCCCATGATCCTGCCTGGAGCTGGAGCCACCGCTGCTCACGCTGTGTGGTCTGACACATAAGGCCTCCTGCTAATAGCCAGGATAAATGGCCAGTTACTGCTTTACCTACCAATGGCAGGTTAAAGAAAGCTTTTTGAGGGTAAACACTACAGACTTGCATACGTCCATCCTGCTAATAGCAGAGACTTGTGGACTATAGAGGGAAAAATCACCAGGACTTCTGGATCAGGGAAAAAAACTTCTTAAGGTAAAAACAACCAAGGTCCTAGGAGGAGGACAAAAAAGGAACACAGTCTATGGTGAGAAGCAAAGCTTTATGGGAGAGGGGTCCTATGAGGTATGAGAGGCGGGATTAACCCACACGTAGGCTGCCATGGAGTCTGTCAGGAAACCACTATTAGGGCTCATTTCCACAGCCACTTTTCTGAGCGTTTTTTGCAGCTTAAAAACGCCTGTCCATGTTAGTCTATGGCCTCATGCCCACCATGAAGTTTTTGAGCTGTAGATGGCTAAGCTGCAAAAAAAAAACGCGGGACCAGTGCGTTCTGAAGCTCCAGCAATAGAGCTGTAAAAACGCCAGGCATTAAAAAACGCTCAAAAACGCGCATAAACGCGGCCGCGGCGTTTTTAAAGCTCCAGCTCCAAAAAAAAAAAAAATTTTTTTTTTTTTGTTCTTTTTATTTTTAAATAAACATGGACAGGCATTTTTAAGCTGTAAAAAACGCTCAGAAAAGTGGCTGTAAAAACACCAGTGGAAATGAAGCCTTAGGCCTCGTACACACGACCGAGGAACTCGTCGTAAATGAAACATCATTTTCCTCGATGAGTTCCTTGTCAGACTTGTCGAGAATCTTGACAAGCTTTCTTTGCGTACACACTGTCAAGACAAAATATCGTCGTTCTCTGGCGCGGTGACGTACAACACGTACGACGGCACTATAAAGGGGAAGTTCGATTCCACTGGCACAACCCTTGGGGCTGCTTTTGCTAATCTCATGTTACTGCATGTTAGCCCTGGTTCACACTGGGCTGCGGGAGTGAAGCCGTGCGAGTTCAGCTGAACTTGCACGATTTCACTCCCGCTGGCAGTCCCGATTTTGGCCGCGATTTAAAGGGGTGTTCCAGCCGCAATTTTTTTTTTTTTTAAAAGTCAGCAGCTACTAACAGTGTAGCTGCTGACTTTTAATAAGGACACTTACCTGTCCTACTTGTCCTACTTGCCCGCTCTGATGGCCCCCCCAATGCCGGTCCCGCGATCGCTCCAGGTCCCACGCCGCCATCCACACTAGGGGAAAATGGCAGTGAAGCCTTACGGCTTCACTGCCCATTTCCTACTGCGCCTGCGTGAGTCTCCCGCTGGCTTGTGAATGGGTGCGCTGCTCTCTGAGAACACACACAGTTCCCAGAAAGCAGCGCGCCCCATTCACAAGCAGAAGAAGCAGAAGAAAAGACACAGCGGTGTGGAAGAGGCAGATTACGGACTTCCGCATAGCAACAGGTATTTCGGGTGAGTATTTTTATTTATTTTTTAAGACTTTTGGCCAAATGTGGTTTTCCTGGGTGGAACTCCACTTTAAGAGACATCTGTGCATGTTTCTGCACAGATAATCAATGTAATTTGCGGCCCGTAATCACAAAAAGTAGTACAGGAACTACTTTTTGAAATCGGTGCAGCGCCGCAGATGCGGCGTCGCACCGATTAGGATGGTGTCATTGCCGACAATTGACGGCAAATGCCGCCGATTTAAAATGCGATTTCACATGTGAAATCGCATCTCATATCGAAGCAAATCGGACCCAGTGTGAACCTGGGCTTAAGTCAAAGTTTGGTAAGAGACGATTTGTGCTTTTCAGTCTGTTACAGCGTGACAAATGTGCTATCTCCATTACGAACACTACTTTTACCGAAGGTGCGCTCCCGTCTCATACTTTATTCTGAGCATGTGTGGGTTTCTAAGCATACACACGAAAGTGTTTCTCGTCGTAAACCAGCCCGACAAGAAACACGATGAGGAAATTGAGACTCCCGACGAGGAAAAGATCCACAACAGTTTTCTCGACGAAAAACATACACATGACCGTTTTCTCGGCAAAAAAGCTCTGCCGCCAAGTTTCTTGATGGATTCTGTCAAGGAAAACGGTTGTGTGTACAAGGCCTAAGAAGACACATGATATTTGCTAAAAGGTCAGTCCACTTGAAATAGAGATTCTATTTCTGGTAGATGTTCGACTTACACCCTGTTCCAAAATATCCAATGATATTTTTCAAATTTCTCTAAATAATTGATGTAAACAAAAGTCAGCATAATTCTATTCTATTAATAGTACAATTCAATTTTTTATTGAACAAAACTCCTAATAAAAGTTTTTTTTTTTTTTTTTTCAAAATAAAAAACTTACAATGCACTGTTCCACTGTGTTTGCAGCATATTTACTGAAATCAAAATCTATTTCAATTAAACTTTGAACAACATTTTAACTTTTTAAACATTTTAACAGGTCACGTTACATTTTAACATAGGACCCCTTTTTTGATAGCAGCTTCACAAGCCTTGCATCCATTGAACTTGTGAGTTTTTGGACAGTTTCTGCTTGAATTTGTTTGCCAGATGTCAGAATAGCCTCCTAGAGCTGCTGTTTGGATGTAAACTGCCTCCCAACCTCATAGATCTTTTGCTTGAGGATGCTCCAAAGGTTCTCAATAGGATTGAGGTCAGGGGATGATGGAGGCCACACCATGACTTTCTCTCCTTTTATCCCCATAGCAGCCATTGATGCAGAGGTATTCTTTGCAGCATGAGATGGTGCATTGTCATGCATGAAGATAATTTTGATTACGGAAAGCGTAATTCTTCCTCCTGTACCAGGGAATGAAGTGGTCAGTAAGAAACTCCACATACTTTGCAGAGGTCATCTTTACACCTTCGGGGACCCTAAAGGGGCCGACCAGCTCTCTCCCCATGATTACGGCCCAAAACACGACTCCATCACCGCTTTTCTGACGTCGCAGCCTTGTTGGAACAGGGTGGCTGTCCACCAACCATCCACTACTCCATCTGGACCATCCAGGGTTGCACGGCACTCATCAGTGAACAGGACTGTTTGAAAATTAGTCTTAATGTATTTTTCTGCCCAATGCAGCCATTTTTTCTTGTGAGTATTGGTTAGTGGTGGCCGAATAGAAGTTTTATGCACAGTTGCAAGACTCTGGAGGATGCTACACCTTGATGTCCGTGGGACTCCAGAGGCACCAGCAGCTTCAATTGTCTGTTTGCTGCTCTCTTGATCGATGCATGGATCTGGCAGGAATCTTCCTCAATGTGCCTTTATCTGCACGAAACCCATCTGTGCTCTGACTCAGCCACAAATCTCTTAAAAGTGCGATGATCACGCTTAAGTTTTCGTGAAATATCTAATGTTTTAATACCTCGTCCAAGGCATCGAACTATTTCACTCTTTTCGGCAGCAAAGAGATCCTTTTTTTCCCCATGTTGCTTGAAAATGGTGCTCTGCTTAATAATGTGGAATACCCTCCTTTAGTGGTTTTTCCTTTAACTGGCAATCTAATTATGACAGGTGTCTGAGATTGTTTTCAGGGATCAAAAGAGCCCTGAGACACAATGCCATCCATGAGTTAAACTGAAAAACAAAATATTTTGATCTTTGTGACACTGTAATAGAATTTGCATTATAATTTGGAACAGGGTGTAATTGAAATATGTTACAAAGCCAAACATCATTCTTTGTAGCATCTAATGCATAGTTTATGCAATCAGCTTTTTACTAGTTCTGGGACTAGTTTGGACAAGCAGGTGTACTTTGTAAGGTTACTAACAA
The DNA here is from genome assembly GCA_029574335.1 of Rana kukunoris. Classification (NCBI taxonomy): domain Eukaryota; kingdom Metazoa; phylum Chordata; class Amphibia; order Anura; family Ranidae; genus Rana; species Rana kukunoris. Next base: position 59,982,311 of record CM056055.1, on the reverse strand, counting down.
AAGAAAAGCATATCCATCAATACAATGTGGAACTCTTGAGGTATTAAAATGGATTTAAACCCTTAAAGTGATTGTAAAGGATTTTTTTTTATTCAAAAACAAACTTGTCATACTTACGTGCTCTGTGCAGTGGTTTTGCACAGATCAACCCCAATCCTCTTCTTCTCGGGTCCCCCTCCTGCACTCTGAGCCCCGCTTGCTGTGGGGGCACAAGTGTGTACTCGCTCCTGAGCTTGTCACAGATAGCGCAGTTCAGCTCCCGCCCCCCAGCTCCTTTATCACAGTTCAGCCCCTGGCAAACTTCCAACCCTAGCACAAATCCTCCCCTCCCCTTACCCCCCCCCCCCTTTTTGTGTTTTTCACAGCAAGGAGCTGGGCAAGTGATATTTTTACTAGCAGTTCTTTCTATAAAGGGGTTGTAAAGGTTCATGTTTTTTTACCTTAATGCATTAATGCATTAAAACATCTGACAGTTACAGCCCCCCCCGGTTTACTTACCTGAACCCGTTCATCTGCTGCGCTCGCCCTCAACGTCCTCTTCTCCGCTCAGTCTGGCTGGCCGTTGATTGACTAGAGTGGATGAATTGATAGCAGCGCAGCCATTGGCTTGCACTGCTGTCAATCACATCCAATGACGCAGCGCACTGGGGGGGGGGGCCAAGTGATACAGTGAGTGGCTATGGCCGCCGGCTGTATCATGGGAGCATGCCCGCAAGAACTAACCCCCATGGGAGAGCTCCCATGAAGGGGGTTAGTTCTTGCAGGGAGGAGCCGAGACAGCCACCGAGGGACCCCAGAAGATCAGGTTTGGGGCCACTCTGTGCAAAACGAGCTGCACAGTGGAGGTAAGTATAACATGTTTTTTATTTTAAAAAAAATCCTTTACAACCCCTTTAAGTGCACAGAGCCTGCTCAGCTGTTGGTTATTAATTACCCACCACTCATTGTTTCCACAGTGACTTACCTGGTTACCATTACCATTATCATAAGTCCAGCCTACAGCCAGCCCCTTTTGGCTATTTAAACAGCTTTGCTCATTCCCTTTGTGCCCTTGTGTGGTCAATATCTCCAGTGTGTTCCTGTGTATGACTTGGCCTGGCTGACTTCTGTTCTGATTCCTGCTCTTGATTTTTGGCTCCTGACCAGGCTGACTTCTGGTTCTCTGATCCTGGCTCTTCTGAATTCCTGCTCTGGATTCCAAATTCTGGCTTCTGTTTTTGACTACGTTCCTTAACTGTTTTTTGCTATTACATTAAAGTAGTGATTTTAACTGCATTTCTGTCTCTATACTCCGATGATTAAAGTTTTCCTGTGTTACCTTCGGTGTATGCGGAGCAGGGAGAGCACATCCCGTTCCTTCTTTAGACTCTATCCCCCTTCCTGCTGCTATCTATACTACTGCTGGTAAAACTGAAAGCTGTGTGCACTGCCCGACCTTTTCTTAGCAACCGATGATGTCATTAGTTAGTAGGACGCGGGTGCCAGTTTGTACAGCTTTCAGTTTTGCCGGCAGCAGTATACATAGCAGCAGGGAGGGGGAGAGACACCAGAGGAGGAACGGGATGTGATCCCCCTGCGCCGTATACAGGGCCGTCTTTAACCACTTCCTTACTGGGCACTTATAACCCTTCCTGACCAGGTGAAATTTCAGCTTCTGGCACTGCGTCGCTTTAACTGACAATTGCGCGGTCGTGCGACGTGGCTCCCAAACAAAATTGGCGTCCTTTTTTTCCCACAAATAGAGCTTTCTTTTGGTGGTATTTGATCATCTCTGCGGTTTTTATTTTTTGCGCTATAAACAAAAAAAGAGCGACAATTTTGAAAAAAAGTCAATATTTTTTACTTGTTACTATAATAAATAGCCTATTTTTTAAAAAATAAAATAAAAAAAATTCTCAGTTTAGGCCGATACGTATTATTCTACATATTTTTGGTAAAAAAAAAAAAAAATCGCAATAAGCGACTGGTTTGCACAAAAGTTATAGCGCATACAAAATAGGGGACAGAATTATTATTGATTTTCATAATTTTTTTTTTACTAGTAATAGCGGCGATCTGCGATTTTTATTGGGACTGCGATGTTATGGTGGACACATCGGACACTTTTGACACATTTTTGGCGCCATTCACATTTATACTGAGATCAGTGCTATAAAAATGCACCGATTACTGTATAAATGTGACTGGCAGTGAAGGGGTTAACACTAGGGGGGCATGGAAGGGGTTAAATGTATTCTGGGTGTGTTCTAATTGTTTGGGGGGAGGGGGGTGACTGGGGGAGGTGACCGATGCTGTGTCCCTATGTACAAGAGACACAGATCGGTCACCTCACTCCCTGACAGGACATGGATCTCTGTGTTTACACACAGAGATCCATGTCTTGTCCCTGTAACCGCCGATTGCGAGTGCCTGGCGGACATCGCGGCCGCCGGGCACGCGCATCGGCATCTCAGGAATGCAGCGGGCACGCGCGCGCGCCGCCGGCGGCCACGCGCGCGCCGCCGGAGGCGCTCGCGCGCCCTCTAGTGGCCATTAAAAGCACAGGGCGCATATATGCGCCCTGTCAGAGATTCAGGACAGCCCGACGGCCGCAAATATTCGTACGGCCGTCGGGAAGTGGTTAATATGTTTTGGGCCCTGGGCAAACATTTTTTTTGGGCCCCCCCTCCAGCTTATTTTGGGCCTGGCTGGTTCACATATATGTGTTATGGCGGCCCTCATTTGTGCAGGCACAGCAGCCCATTGATTTGAATGGGCTGCCATGCCTTTGGGGACCCCTAAAAAAATTGGCCCTTTAATAAAAAATAAAAGTATATTAAAAAAAATTGGCCCTTTAATAAAAATAAAAATATATAAAATAAATATATTTTTGTATTTAAAAATAAATAAAAAAAGGGGGGTTGCCATCTTTTTTTTTTTTTCAAAGGGGGTTGCTTTGGGCCCCCAACAGTGACAGGGCCCTGGGCAGCTGCCCCTGTTTGCCCTATGGTAGAGACGGCCCTGGCCGTATACACAAAAGTTAAACAGGAAACCTTTAATCATCAGACTGTATTTGCGGCACCCCAGTTAAAAAAACTGAATCTATCTATGTATCTATCTACCCCAGGCCAATTCTGACACTTCTCACACACATGTACAAATCTGCATTTTTTAAATAGATAATTACTTAAAACTCCTAAACATTATATATTTTCTGAAAGCAAAGGCCCTGGAGGAAAAAAAGTTGTTGACATACAGTATATGATAATTGCAAATTCGTTTTTCTAACAAATTTTGTGGGGAAAATAAAGGTTAATGAATTTTAGTGCACACAAATACAATATAATATCCTATTGTTTGATAAAATAAAACGATGATGTTGCGAAGAATATAATTAACATGTCACGCTTTGAAATCGTAATGGTGACAAACTACGGTACTTAAAAATCTCCATAGGCGACGTTTTAAAAGCCTTTACAGGTTTTGAGTTGCACAGAAGGTCTGGTGCTAGAATTATCTGACATTTGTTGCAATTACGCATTTGTGCGGTGCAAATGCAGGGTGCATACAGTTGTGCTCATATGTTTACATACCCTGGCAGAATTTAGGATTTCTTGGCCATTTTTCAGAAAATATGAATGGTGACGCAAAATATTTTCTTTCACTCATGGTTAGTGTTTGGTTGAAGCCATTTATTATCAATCAACTGTGTTTTACTATTTTTAAAATCATAATCACAACAGAAACTACCCAAATGACCCTGATCAACAGTTAACATACCCCAATTCTTCATACCGTGTATTGCCCCCTATAACATTAATGACATCTTAAAGTTTTTTGTGGTATTTGTGGATGAGGATCTTTATCTTCTCAGATAGTTAAGCTGCCCATTCCTCTCTTGGCAAAAAGTCTCCAGTTCCTGTAAATTCTTGGGCTGTCTTGTATGAACTGCACGTTTGAGATCTCCCCAGAGTGGCTCAATGATATTGAGGTCATGAGACCAGGGCTGGTGCAAGGATTTTTGACACCCTAGGCAAATCCTCATTTTGACGCCCCCCCCCCCCCCGTGCGTGCACGCTATTCGTTCCCATGTGCCTACCCCCCTGCACATCTGCCCCCCCCCCCACATACACACCAGTTCCCACTCTGTACCTCCCTGCACATATGTTTCCCCCACACATCTGTCTCCCCCCACACCAGTTCCCACTCTGTACCCCCCTGCACATCTGCCCCCCACACCATTTTCCACTCTGCCTCCCCACACACACACACATCTGTCCCCCCCCCCCCACACACACACACACACACACACACCAGTTTCCACTCTGTACCCCCCCCCCCCCACCTGTCTCCCCCCTCACTCAACGGTCTCCCCACACCAGCTCCCACTCTGTACCCCCCTGCACCTCTGTCCCCCCCACACCAGTTCCCACTGTACCCCCCTGCACATCTCTGTCCCCCCACCAATTCCAACTCTGCCCCCCCACACATCTGTACACACACACACACCAGTTCCCCCTCTGTACATTTTTTTTAAATTTGTGAGTGGCCTAATGCATTAGGGTATGCACCCCAAAACGCAAACACTCGTGTGTCTGTGTATATATATATATATATATATATATATATATATACACACACACACTCATTTACACACTCACACAATTTAGTATGGTAGTGGACAGTTTTAGTAGTTTTTTTTATTATTACATTTTTGTATTTTTTTTTACAATTTTATTTATATTTTGTATTTTTTTTAGTAGCTTTGGTGAAATACCAGCAGGGGGAATTGGGTCATTAGGGTAAGGTGGCCAGATTTTTTTAATTAAACCCGGGGGCATTTTTTTTCCCTCAAATCAGGTATGTGCTGTGTGTTTATGGAATGATATATACATTTTTTTTCTCACATGTTGCCCATAAGATAAAAAAATATATATTTCTTAGAATTTTTGGGGAACTGACTACCAAATGTTAAGAAAATACGCTACAAAAAATTATTTTCAATGCATTTATTGATATTATACATAATTATATATTTCTCTATATACTGTACCCCCACTCTCTCTGTATATACTCTACCCCCCTCTCTCTCTGTATATACTGTACCCCCCCCCCCCTCTCTCTATATATATATATATATATATATATATATATATATATATATATATACACTGTACCCCCCTCTCTCTCTATATACCCTGTACCCCCCTCTCTCTCTATATACCCTGTACCCCCCTCTCTCTATATATACCCTGTACCCCCCTCTCTCTATATATACCCTGTACCCCCCTCTCTCTATATATATACCCTGTACCCCCCTCTCTCTCTATATATACACTGTTCTCTCTCTCTCTATATATATATACACTGTTCTCTCTCTCTCTATATATATATATATATATATATATATATATATATATATATACACTGTACCCCCCTCTCTCTAAATATATATTGTACCCTCTCTCTATATATATATATATATATATATATATATACTGTACCCCCTCTCTCTATATATATACTGTACCCCCCTCTCTATATATACTGTACCCTCTCTCTCTCTATATATATATATATATATATATACTGTACCCCTCTCTCTCTCTCTATATATATATATATATATACTGTACCCCCCTCTCTCTATATATACTGTACCCCCCCTCTCTCTATATATACTGTACCCCCCTCTCTCTATACTCTGTCCCCTCTCTCCCTGTATATACTGTACCCCATCTATCTCTCTATGTATATACTGTACCTCCCCTCTCTCCCTGTATATACTGTACCCCATCTATCTCTCTATGTATATACTGTACCTCCCCTCTCTCCCTGTATATACTGTACCACATCTCTCTGTATATACTGTATCTCCCCCTCTTTCTGTATAATGTAACACCCCCACCTCCCTCTCTATACTATAACTCCCACTTTCTATACTGTAAACACCCCCCCCCCCCCTTTATCTCTCTGTACCTCATGTGGTTCTTCTGGCTCTTCATCGTGTGTAATCAGTCACTCTGCAGGCTGCAGACAACAGTCGGGTGTAGCAGTGTGGTCTCTGAAGCTCCTCCACGAGTGTCAGGCTGGGACCCGCCTCCTCCCCTCTACTTCCTTCCATTCATTCAACAGAGCAGAGCGGCCAGCATAGCTATGTGTGCCTGTGTGCCGCTCGGGGGGATCGGGGCTGAATCAGCACTGCAGGGGGAGAAAATCAGTGACCGCAGAATAGAGTTAGACCCCCGCGGATCCGGGGACAAAAGTGGGGGGGGGAAAGCGGGGAAATCGGGAGATATCTGGTCACTATCTCGCCTCCTGCACAGTGCACTGGCCGCTTCAACTTCCACCGACCCGTCCGACCACCAGCACTTCCGGCCAGCTGCTGTCCCGGCTCTCTCCCCTCATCTCACTGCCGCTTCTACGGGCGGCACTGCAGGCTGGAAATATTTTAAAAATCAAGGGCCAGGAGGTATTTTAATAAAACGGATCCCCAGCGAGTGGCTGGGATCTGGATTTTGCCGCTCCCCCTACCCTGGCGCTCTAGGCAGCTGCCTGATTTGCCTATGCCTAGCGCCGGCCCTGCATGAGACCGAGATGGCCACTAAAGAACCTTCACTTTATTCTGCTATAGCCAATGACAGGTTGACTTGGCCTTGTGTTTTGGATCATTGTCATGTTGGAATGTCCAAGTATGTCTCATGCGCAGCTTCCTGGCTGATGAATGCAAATGTTCCTCCAGTATTTTTTGAAAACATACTGCATTCATCTTGTACCACAGTAGTAATAGTGTAACTTGTTGACTCCTCTCTAAATTAAGCATTTATGGTTGTGGCCAAAAATATACATTTTGGTATTATCACTAAAAATGAATTTGTGGCAGAAGGTTTGAGGCTTGTCTCTGTGCTGTTTGGCATATTATAAGCGGGATACTTTGTGCCATTTGCGTAGTAATGGCTTTCTTCTGGCGCCTCGACCATGCAGTCAATCTTTCTTCAAGTGCCTCCTAATTATGCATCTTAAAACAGCCTGGCAGTTGTGGCTGAAATTTTAGTTGGTCTACCTGACCTTGGTTTGGTTTCAGCAGAACCACTTATTTTCCACTTCTTGATTAAAGTTTTAACATTGCTGATGGTATTCTCAATTCCTTGGCTATCTATTTATATCCCTTTCCTGTTTTATACAGTTCAACTACCTTTTTTATGCAGATCCTTTGGCAATTCTTTTGCTTTCCCTATTACTCAGAATCCCAACATTTCAGTGAAGTACTGGCTGAAAGATGCAAGGGTTTTTCAGGAGTCCAGAAAGTCATTGACCTTTTATACACACACACTAATTACAAGAAAACAGATTACAAGTGAGAATGGTTACCTTCAATAGCCATTTAAACCCCTTTGTGTCAACTTGTGTGCATGTTATCAGGCCAAAATCACCAGGGTATGTAAACTTTTTATCAGGGTCATTTGGGTAGTTTCTGTTGTGATTATGTTTTAAAAAGAGTAAACACAGTTAATTGATAATACATGCCAAGCACTAACCATGAGTGTAACAAAAGTTGTTGTGTTATTCATATTCTCTGAAAAATGGCCAAGAAATCATAAATTCTGTAAACTTATGAGCACAACTGTATATAGTAAATTACATCACTGGGATCCTAAGATCCCAGATAGTCGGCAGGCCAGGCTTTCAATAACATGACTTCTGAGAACAACTGTATGTATGTGAGAACGACATGCACGTTTACATTTGCGTGTGAGCATAGGGGGGGAAAGGAAGCTTAAAAAATATAATATATTATATTGTTTCTTTATATTGTTTTTATTAACTTTATTGCTGCATCCCTTGTGATAGCTGGGAAAGTGACAGGTACTTTTTATCAGTTAGAAGCCGGTAAAATATATACATAAACCAAAACCGAAAGTGACAAAAATCCTAGTCGCTTATAGTTTTATAGACCAAAGAGATAACCGGGGAACAGAAGGTCCTCTTTTATCTCTATTGTGTGCCACTCTATCTGTTTATTTCAGTCGGGGGCCCACCCTCCATCATATTCCACCACATGTAAATGTGATCCAGCTACTGTATAGTTGCTCTGATCACTTTAACATTATAGAGCATCGCCAAATCGAGCAAAAGATTCCAGAATCATGATTGCAGCTGCAGCAATGACTCTGGTAGAACCACTAAAACCTGAGGATGTATGGGTACATCCATTTGGGGAAGTGATAAAAGGGGTGCTGTGTTAATGTGCTAATATCCTATGTACTGTATTGTATATTAATTTGAGTGAGCAGGCTGTAAAGTTGCACACTCGCTGCCTAGCAACACTGCCTTGTGTAGCCGCAATAGATTTTGAAATGCAATAATTTCCTATTTTTGTAGTAAACAGATATGTACATGAAGAAAAGGGAAATTGCATCTTTTTCAAAGTAATATTGCTTTGCCTAATAGTACTTTCTTATACCTCAATATGTGTAATATTACAGTCTTTCAAAACTTGCAGTTCCTTGTTCTTAAATTGTAGTGTTTGTCATAGTGTAAGATTACTCTGGTACAGATTAGGACTGGCTCAATAATAAATCATTAATTACATAAACTATAACCTTAAAACTGAGCTTCAGACAAACAGCTAAATACACAAGATAAAAACTCTTTTGCCTGCCCAAAAATGTGTATATTTGTGCATCCAGTCCTAAGCTTTATACAGCCCTGCCAAATACAGTAGCACAGCCAGGCTTGTGACCTGACTTTTCTATATTGCAGTTAGGTATTATAGCTTGATCACTTCCATGCCCAAAGCCTGTGACTGTACAGTTACAATGTAATGGCAGGTTAATAAAATAATTAATCTGCTCTTGCTTCTCCTGTCTGCATTCTTCAGCAGTATCCTCATACAGCACACTGGATTGGCTCCTGCTCCAACCCCTTCTTCTCCCAGTGAAATCTCTTCCATTTATTGATTAAAAGAGCCTAAGTGGAATTAAAGCATTAACAATTACAATTAAAAATAGACCAAATATTTTCTTAAGCCGACCTCGGTCCTCTATACGCATCTCCTAAGGCCGCGTACACGATCAGTCCATCCGATGAGAACGGTCTGAAGAACCGTTTTCACCGGTTAACCGATGAAGCTGACTGATGGTCTGATGTGCCTACACACCATTGGTTAAAAAAACGATCGAATCAGAACGCGGTGACGTAAAACACAACGACGTGCTGAAAAAAATGAAGTTCAATGCTTCCAAGCATGCGTCGACTTGATTCTGAGCATGTGCGTATTTTAAACCGATGCTTTTGCATACTAACGATCGGTTTTGACCTATCGGTTAGGCGTCCATCGGTTACATTTTAAAGCAAGTTCTCTTTTTTTTGACCGAAGGATAACTGACCGATGGGGCCCACACACGATCGGTTTGGACCGATGAAACGGACCTTCAGTCCGTTTTCATCGGTTTTGACCGATCGTGTGTATGCGGCCTTAGAGTTTCCTCTCCAGATCTGTCAAAGCCCTGTTAGCGATGGACACAGGACGTCCCGGGACTGGACTCTGAGGATTGGGAGGACATGTGGGACTTCCCCTTCAAAATCCTGGTCTCACTTCGAGACCGTCTCATACAATACAAAATACTACATCGGGCGTATATTACCCTGTATAGATTGCATAAAATGAAATCCTCCCTGTCCTCGGAGTGTTGGAGATGTACCGGGGATCCGGGCGACTTTATACACATCTTCTGGTCCTGCCCAGCAATAAAAAAACTACTGGTCGCAAGTATTAGAGGTAATACAGGAGGTGGTGGGAATAGATATAGCCCCAACCCCGCAGATATACCTTCTAGGCTTAGTAGAAGAATTAGCCCCTAGGGTGGCAAAGAGAACTCTGATAGAACTGATATTCTATGCCAGGAAAATGATCACTCTCTGCTGGAAAAAAAGTGCCCCGCCATCCATATAACTATGGAAAACACATGTCAATAAAGTACTACCACTCTATAAGGAAACCTACCAAAATAGAGGATGCCCCAAAAAATATGATAGAGTGTGGGCCAAATGGCTAGCGGAGGCCTCCACGGCAACCGTAGACTGAGCATGTACTGTACATACCACCACCCTACAGGTGGATGTGATATTGATACATTGGGTGATTTGGTATTTTTATTTATTTATTTTTTAGTATTGTAATCTCTATTATGGGTTTATTGGATATCTACTACTGTCGCTTGGGTCTCGACTGAAAGATTTGATCCTTAGACTTTTCAAGTGAGCAGGAGCCAATAGAGCACTAGGTTGTTTGTTCTTTTCTTGTGGACTTGCTGCAGCTGTATGTTATCAATGATGGAAGCAGTCCTTTTTTTATAACTTCCTGGAGTAAGTTCAACTTTAAAAAGTATACACTACTACAGTAAAACTTGGATTGTGAGTAACGCGATTTACGAGCGTTTCGCTATACGCGCTATTATTTTTTTTTAAATCCTGACTCGGATTGCGAGTGTTGTCTCGAAAAACGAGCAGTATTCAAGCCTCTGTGGAGTGCAGTACCGCATTTGGCCAGAGGTGACACTCCGTTTGGAGCCACTCAGAAACACTGTTCCCGAGTGTCTCCGAGCCTCTCTGAGTGCATCCAAGCGGCTCTGAGTACTGAGTACTGTATATTTATTATGTATACCAGTGGTCATCAACCCTGTCCTTAGGGCCCACTAACAGGCCAGGTTTTGTTTATTACCTTGGGGAGATGTAGACTAGAATACTGCATTTACTGAGCAGAAAATAATATAACCTGTGATGTATTTCAGTTATCTTGCAAACTTGGCCTGTTAGTGGGTCTTGAGGACAGGGTTAATGACCACTGATGTATACTTTCTTATATTTATATAGTGCAATAGTTCACAGTAGTCACTGCTAGAGATGAACTGAACAGAGGTTTGGGTGAAAGTAGTGGTGCACCTAGCATATCCTGCACCTCAGTCCGATCATTTTTTCAACAACTCCCACCTACTGAAAAGTGTCTGCAATAATAAAGTGCTGAATTCTGGGTGTGGTTAAATTTTGGCAGCCTCAAAAGTCAATTTTCTCTTTTTTTTGTTGTTTTCTACACAGAGTGCAGGGGTCAGGAGTACATAATAGAGTAAAGAGGTCAGGATTGCACAACACAGAGAGTGAAGCAGGAGTGCATAATGCACAGAATGCAGGTCTGATGGAAGAGCAGACCAAGGCAGTGATGGGTTCTATTGCTAAGGCAGATAAAATACAGTCAGGTCCATAAATATTGGGACATCGACACAATTCTAATCATTTTGGCTCTATACAACACCAAAATAGATTTGAAATGAAACAGTTAAAGATTTGCTTTAACTGCAGACTTTTAGCTTTAATTTGAGGGTATTTTCAAATCAGGTGTACGGTGTAGCAATTACAACAGTTTGTATATGTGCCTCCCACTTTTTAACTGGTTGCGGACCGCAGCATGTACATTTACGTCAGCAAAATGGCACAGGCAGGCACATCAACGTATATATACGTGCCTGCCTTGCCTTGGGTCGGGGGTCCGATCGGGACCTCCTCCGGTACATGCGATGGTCCGTTTTGCCGTGGGAGCGATCCGGGACGAGGGGGCGGCGGTTCGTTTTTGTCCGCCCCCTCCGGATCGCTCCCAGCCAATGCGCGCGCTCCCCCCGTGTGTCACTTCCTCCTCCTGTGTAAACACAGAAAGGAGGAAGTGATGTGATCTCTCCCTCGGCGTTTTTTCAACCACCGCTGAGGAGAGATCACATCTCACAGTAAGTGTACACAACACTACACTGACACACACTACACATAGGCACATTTAACCCCCACGATTGTCTGTTAAAGCGACGCAGTGCCGAATCGCAAAAAGGGGCATGGTCATTTACCTGCATTTTGGTCCGGATCTTAAGTGGTTAAGGGACCAAAAGTAATGGGACAGATTAACAATCATAAATCAAACTTTCACTTTTGAATACGTGGTTGCAAATCCTTTGCAGTCAATTACAGCCTGAAGTCTGGAATGCATATATATCACCAGACGCTGGGTTTTATCCCTGGTGATGCTCTGCCAGGCCTTTACTGCAACTGTCTTCAGTTCCTGCTTGTTCTTGGGACATTTTCCCTTCAGTTTTGTCTTCAGCAAGTGAAATACATGCTCAATCGACTCCAGGTCAGGTGGTTGACTTGGCCATTGCATAACATTCCACTTTTTCCCCTTAAAAAACTCTTTGGTTGCTTTCACAGTATGCTTGGGGTCATTGTCCATCTGTACTGTGAAGTGCCGTCCAATGAGTTTTGAAGCATTTGGCTGAATATGAGCATATAATATTACCCGAAACACTTCAGAATTCATCCTGCTGCTTCTGTCAGCAGTCACATCATCAATAAATACAAGAGAACCAGTTCCATTGGCAGCCATACATGCCCACACCATGACACTACCACCACCATGCTTCACTGATGAGGTGGTATGCTTTGAATCATAAGCAGTTGCTTTCCTTCTTCATAGGCCGCGTACACACGAGGAGATTTATCCGATGAAAACGGTCTGACAGACCGCTTTCATCGGACATGTCTGCTGGGCTATTTTGGTTTGATCTGTGTACACACGATCAAACCGAAATCCGCCCGGGGACAAACAGTGCAGTGACGTGGCGTTGAGGTTGACGCCGCCACGTCACCGAACCAGGAAGTAAAATACTTTCACGCATGCGTCGAATCGTCTGATTTTTGTCCGCTGGTTAGGCGTACTAACCAGCGGACATGTCGGACAGACTGGTTTCCAGCAGACAAGTTTCAAAGCATGCTTTAAAACTTTTGTCTGCTGGAAATCTGTCTGCTAGCCCGTACACACGATCTGTCCGCTGAAACTGGTCTGCGGACCAGTTTCAGCAGATATATTCGATCGTGTGTACGCGGCCATACTCTTCTCTTCCCATCACTCTGGTACAAGTTGATCTTGGTCTCATCTGTACATAGAATGTTGTACCAGAACTGTGAAGGCTTTTTTAGATGTTGTTTGGCAAACGCTAATCTGGCCTTCCTGTATTTGAGGCTCACCAATAGTTTACACCTTGTGGTGAACCCTCTGTATTCACTCTGGGAAGTCTTTGCTTGTAATTCCTACACCGTTCACCTGATTTGGAGGTAAATACCCTCAAATTAAAGCTAAAAGCCTGCAGTTAAAGCACATCTTGTCTGTTTCATTTCAAATCCATTGTGGTGGTGTATAGAGCCAAAAAGCTTAGAATTGTGTCGATGTCCCAATATTTATGGACCTGACTGTAGATAAGAGGCAGTCCTGTTGGGTTCTCTGATGAAAAGGAAGAGAGATATTATTGTTTACCCGGATCAATGCAGCTGGGGAGGTATGAGAAAACCTTTACCCAATTAGTAAATTTAGGGTTGAATCCAAATAGTTGTCGGATTTGTAGCAAATAGGGCCATTCAGCACTGTCAAAGGCCCTATGGCATGGGTCTTCAAACTATGGCCCTCCAGTTGTTCAGGAACTACAATTCCCATCATGCCTAGTCATGTCTGTGAATGTCAGTGTGTTACAATGCCTCATGGGAAGTGTAGTTCTACAACAGCTGGAGGGCTGTAGTTTGAGGATCCTTGCCCTATGGGGTTCCAATTAAATCACTGTTCTCCTATAATGTGCATATTGAGAACAATGCTTGGTGAAACCTTCAGGTCACTTTGCATCAGTGAGCTAATGTAGTTGATTTATATTGGCAGTATCTTAGCTAAAATTTTAGTGCCAATGGTATTATAATAGATCAGATGATACAGTCATGCCATGTGGAATCTTTTCCTGGTTTTAGAATAAGGACTATGAGTGCTTCCCTCATAGAGTCTTAAAGGGTATTAAGGCTAAGGCCTCATTCAAATATGTAATACATTTTCTCATAATTGTGGACTAAATTGATGTTTGTTTAAATTTTAATGGTCATTTTTTCACACTATTTTTTTTTTTTACAGTATTATATATGAACATCATACCATATGTATCTTTCTGGACAAAATAAGGAATTATGTGTCCAGGGCGTGTTTATAATAAGTATAATATTATATAACAGGAATTTTAGAGCAATGCATAATAATTAATTAAAACTGATATCTCGAATAATAATAGTAACATTAGCAGCACATATCAGGATGACTAGGCACAACTCAACTAAGAAATCTGCTAAGTATTAACCTTCTTTATAAAAATAAAAAATGAAACGCATTAATGGTATTCCTGTACCTTTAATACTCAATAGAGCATGGAAAATATGCCTATTTATGAATATTTTACTTTTCTTAGGAGTGTTCACTGCTTTGTGTGTTTGATCCTGAGTGCTGAGTTATAGCCTGGGAAAGAGCATGGCATGCTCAAAAACTGTTACTAAGCTTTTGTTGGAATATACCAGGGGTCCCCAACTCCCGGGCTGCCAGATCACACTTCATCTCTCATAACAGCAAGACAAGCTGCATAATCTGCAAGTTTAAGTGTGGCAGAAGTCTGTACACATCAGTCCTAAAGAATTGACCAATCATAGCACTGAGAGGTTGTGCTGAAAATGGAGTGCCAAGAAGTCACATTGTAGCAAAGTGGCTGAGGCCAAGTTAAAAGTCAGTTTACTATCTGAATGAAGCCTCCACAGAAAAAGGAACACGTGTATAGACATCAGAAAAGAACAGTATAGTGCCACCATAAGGGATAGAGGAGAAAAATTGTGATAATATCACGGTTATTTCAACATTGGATAGCAGCGAATATTGATATGAATTTGGAACATGGCCGAGTGAGGCAGCACTATCTGGGAGCTCCTGGCCTGAACCCACCTTTACCGGCAAAAAACAGAGAATTACCGGTATGAGCCGTAGGACAGGGGCAGTAACATGAGGGACCCCCTCGGGTAAAACATCGGGATAAAGCAGCGTTATTACCGGGTGTTTCAGGGAAAGTCCCTGGGAGCCAGAGCAACGGCGCCACGAGGCCTAGCACGTGGGGCGCAGCAGTCAGTACTGTCTCCTACCAACGGAGTTCGCCTGCTCAGTGCCTCGGCCTCCCAACTGGAGCGGACCAGATCCCTGCCCGTGCGAGCATGGAAGGTTGATGGGGGTTGCGCTCCTCTGCTCCTGGGACCTTTTTTTTGTGGGAGCTGGGGGGTTGCTGTGTTGGGGCCTTACATGGGGGGGGCAGAGATGCTTGGGAGGATCTGACCCGTGTGGATCCCGGCAGTTGCCGGCTTTGGCCGTCCTCTTCCCCCCTTCATATTCTTTGCTGTCTCCCCTGGGTTGCCGGAATGTATTGAACCCCCGAGTTGGGGGACCTCTTCTGGTTGAGGCCCTAGTGGTGGGCCGCATTGTTGGGATGGGGGAGGCGGGTTGGGCGCTGCTGCATGGGGTCGGGGAGGGGATGTTAAGGTTGTTTTCCCCAATTCTGGGCAGTAACAAATTACCGGTATGAGCCATAGGACAGGGGCAGTAACATGAGGGACCCCCTCGGGTAAGACATCGGGAGAGAAGCAGCATTATTACAGGGTGTTTTTCAGGGAAAGTCCCTGGGAGCCAGAACAACGGCGCCACGAGGCCTAGCATGTGGGGCGCAGCAGTCAGTACAGTCTCCTACCAACGGAGTTCGCCTGCTCGGTGCCTCGGCCTCTCAACTGGAGCCCCCTGCCCCGGACCGGATCCCTGGCCGAGCGAGCATGGAAGAGGACCAACACCCTGAGGCCCCCATGCTGGAGTGGGACATTCGGGCCCTATTGCAGGCCCTCCCGACACGCACAGACATTGAGGCAATTATCCTCCGGCTGGAAGAGACACACCGGCGGGATATTCAGGAGGTGCGAGGGGAGGTATCCACCCTGACAGAAAGGATCTCGGCGGGGCAGACCTCAGTGGCATCCCTAGAGGCCTGTGTGGTGGTGTTGGAGGGCTTCAGAGATCAGCACCGGGAAACCGCCATCTCCCTCCAGCTCCACATGGAGGACATTGAGGACCGAAGCCGCCGCAAAAACCTGTGGCTGCGGGGGTTGCCGGAGAACGTGTTGGCGGAGGACCTCGGAGATGCTGTGAGGGGCATTTTTCGAGAGGTCCTGGGAGAACCAGAGGTGGATATTGTGTTGGATAGAGCGCACAGGGCCTCCGGGCCTAGGTCAGCTGACCCGCTGAGACCGTGGGATGTCGTGTGTAGGCTCCATCGCTACACCCAGAAGGAGGCCATCCTGTGCCGCACTTGGGACCATGGAGCGGTGGCGAAGGGAGAAGCACAAATAAAAATCCTTCCAGACCTGTCAAGAGCGACGCTGCGCCCAGAAGAGAACTCCTGCGACCCATCCTGGATATAGCCAGGCAGAAAGGTCTAACTTACCATTGGGGATACCCGCTGTCAGTCTCCTTCCGCGGTGATTCCGGATCCTTCATTCTGCAGACCGCGGCCGACCTCCCCGCACTGTTCGTTTTCCTGCAGGCTGACCCCGTTCCGGTGCACAACTCGATCAAACTGCTCCCACGTTTTGTAGGCAGATCCAGCCCGTTGGCTCAGCTTGGCCTTGCACCGCCCCGCCAGCAGAGAGGAAGACGGAGGAACCGTTCGGCTTCACAAGGGGAACAGCGTGAGTAGGCCTGTGGCCCCCCTTCTCCGGAGCTTCCCTGTTTCCGCCACTGCCTGTCCCGTTGTAGCTTATACCTGACCTGGGGCCCGGCTTGCTTAAGGGGGACGCAACTATGGTGTGAGACCTGGCCTATATTGGGGAATGCTCCGCTTGCGGTGCCCCCCTCCTCACACTTTTTGGTGCCCCCACTGCATCTGACCAGGAATCTGGTCTGAGACACCCTCTGGTTCCCCGGGATGTTCGGGTGGGAGATCCGGGATGACTTACCTCCGGGCAACTGTGTGCAGACCACCTACGCCCTACCCCACCGGAGAGCAGATGTAACTCCTACAGACAGACCGTCTCATTTACATTGGGTTGATGGGGGTTTGCTGTGTTGGGGCCTTACATGGGGGGGCAGAGATGCTTGGGAGGATCTGACCCGTGTGGAACCCGGCAGTTGCCGGCTTTACCACCCTCTTTCCCCCCTTCATATTCCTTGCCATCTCCCCTGGGTTGCTGGGATGTATTGAACCCACGAGTTGGGGTACCTCTTCTGGTTGAGGCCCTAGTGGTGGGCCGCATTGTTGGGATGGGGGAGGCGGGTTGGGCGCTGCTGCATGGGGTCGGAGAGGGGATGTTAAGGTTGTTTTCCCCAATTCTGGACTTGAATTGCACTGTTTTTTTTTGGAAGGGGGAGGCGGGTTGGGAGCTGCTGCATGGGGTCGGGGAGGGGATGTTAAGGTTGTTTTCCCCAATTCTGCACTTGAATTGCACTGTTATTCCTTTTTTTTTTCTTGCTGGATGCCTATGTTATTGATACTGTTAGCTGTTACTAAAATGATTATTAAAATGTCTTCAATAATTACTATGATTCTTTATACCACCGGTATACATTTATTAGCCACACACACATGCCGGGAGTGGGTGGGTGAGGGCCTGGGGCTTGCTCCTTGGCTCTGTTCACCCATCACCCCACGTAGGATAGTGCTCCATACCTCGAGAGTTATTTTCGTGCTCCCGGCGAGTACCACCGCCATTTAGGCTTGATTCGTTTTCTCTTTTAGCTGCACACACTCTAGTGGTAGCTCTTTCTGTTCTTTTCTTTTGCTCTACCCTCTTGTATCTCTTACCCACTTTCATTTTTCTCTCTCCCACCCCCCCTCCCTTCTCACCTGAACCCCCCTATTACCCCTGAGAGAGTGTGAATATAGACCTGCTTAATATCCTTTTGCTAAATGCGAAGGGTCTAAACACACCTGAAAAACTGAAAATACTGCTCCAGGACATGCGTTGTTTGAGAGCGGACATAGTCATGTTACAAGAGACCCATTTCAAAGACCTCAAATTGCCACTACTCAAAAACAGATACTTCCCCCTTGCATACCACTCAGCTTACACCAGTGTTTCTCAACTCCAGTCCTCAAGGCCCCCCAACAGGTCAGGTTTTCAGGATTTCCATTATTTTGCACAGGTGATTTGATCACTTTCACTGCCTTAGTAATTCCCACAGCCTTTTCATCTGAGGGAAATCCTGAAAACATGACCTGTTGGGGGGGCTGGGGACTGGAGTTGAGAAACACTGGCTTACACAGAGGCCAAATCCAGGGGCGTTACTATTCTTATATCGGCAAGAGTCCCCTGGAAGTTGATAGATTCACAGACGGATAAAGAGGGCCGCTTCCTGTTTTTGAAGGGCCTCATCGGTGATAGGAAGATGACACTGGCCAACTTGTACGTCCCCAACACACACCAGGACACGTTTCTTAAGAGACACATAGAAAAACTCATGCAGTATTCTGAGGGGCAACTTGTGGTGGGGGGAGACTTGAATGTGCCCTTGACGCTCACGGAGGATACCTGCTCGGGCACGTCCGCGAATACTCGAGATGTGCGTAAACGCATTAGCGCGGCTCTGCGCTCGGCACAATTGATCGACACATGGTGCCTTTTTCACCCAGGTGAAAGGTATTACTAATTTTTCTCCAAGCCGCACCAGACATACTCGCGTATCAATTATTTTCTTATCCCTCACAGTCAGCTTCACGCGATTACATTTCACACTTCAATTGGGTCGATAACGTGGTCAGACTAAGCCCCGGTTGTGATGACGTATGCCCTGTCTGACGCCCAGGCGGCCCAGCAGCCGGTCTGGAGACTCAATGACAGCTTACTCCAGGACCCTGAGGTGTTGACTGATGTGGTCACTGAGTCACTGAGATCGGCCATTACTTTGCGGCCAATGCGACGGTAGAGAGCGATCCTGGTCTGGTATGGGAGGCCCATAAGGCTGTGATCAGGGGAGTGCTTATCAAGCATGGGGCCAGATTGAAACGAGCGTGGGCCGCACAATTGTATACACTCTTTGCTAAATTGCAGACCCTGGAGACCTCTCACAAGGCAGCCTCGACCAGACAACTAGGGAGTTAACTTGAACCGACTAGGTCACAAATCACTGACATATTACAGTTTAAGGTCAAGGCAGCCATGCAGGTCTGTAGGAGGAAGGGGTATGAATTGGGGAACAAATGTGGTAGACTCTTGGCCCAGTCACTGCAGGCCCAACGGCAAGCGTCATACATTCCTCGTGTAGTTTATCCGTCGGGTCAGAAAGTCTCGATGCCTCAACAGATAGCGCGGGAGTTCCACGTTTTTTATGACTCTCTATACAATCTACATGTGCCGGCGCAGAAGGGGGACCCCACGTCGGAGTACCTTGCGCGGTCCCACATGCCGGTCCTGTCGGAAGACACCCGAAAGGGGCTAAAGGAACCTATTACCCTGCCTGAACTGCAGCTCACACTTAGAGAGACAAAGCCGTGTAAGGTCCCCGGACCTGACGGACTGACTGCCCACTATTACAAGACCCTTCTCCCCTCCCTAGGCCCACATAAGTTGAGGCTGTACAATACCCTGGGGACCGGACAGTAATTCCATATTGCCACTCTACAGGCACAAATATCTGTTATACCCAAAGAATGCAAGGACCCGTCCCAGTGTGGGAGTTACCACCCAATCTTCCTCCTCAATACGGATCTTAAGTTATTTACCAAGATCCTGGCCTCCAGGTTACAGCAGCATCTGCCCGGGCTCGTGCACTTGGATCAAGTGGGATTCGTCCCAACCAGAGAGGCGAGGGACAATACCACCAAAGTCCTTAACTTGACACAGTCCCCTTCTGGGGACGGATGCCGAGAAGGGGTTTGACCGAGTGAGCTGGAAGTTCTTATTCGTGACATTAAAGCATATAGGCCTCGGATGCCAGATGCTGCACTGGGTGGCGGCTGCTTACTCGCACCCAACTGCCAGGGTTAGGGCAGATGGAGTGCTGTCTGAGCCATTCCCGATTACCAACGGGACCAGACAAGGCTGCCCGATCTGCTCCTTGCTCTGACCCTGGAACCGTTTCTGTGTCACGTATGATTGAATCCGGAGATCTCTGGAGTATCTGTTGGGGATGTACAACATAAGATATCTGCGTACGACTTAATGTTTACGCTCACAGAGCCCTTCACCTCTCTGCAGAATCTCCTGAGGGAATTTGATATGTATGGCCAACTCTCCAACTTAAAAATGTATTTCGCCAAGTTGAAGGCCATGGGGGTGGGGGTTACTCCTGCCGAATTGGGGAGGCTTAAAAGCAGCTTCATCTTAAAATGGACGGACACGGCCCTGAAGTACCTGGGCACTCTTATACCTGCATCCCTCTCCCGACTCTTCCAGCTTAACTTCCCTCCACTTTTGAAGAGGGTGCAGAGGCTGCTGGACCAGTGGAGCAGCGGCCTTCACTCGAGGCCGGGCCGCTGTAACATTTTGAAAATGTCGATTCTCCCAAAATTTCTATACCTTATGCAGGCCCTCCCAATAGCTATCCTGGGTAGTTTCTTTAAGCAGACACACTCTGCCCTGACCTGCTTTCTCTGTACTGTATATAAGAGAGCTAACCATTAAAGAGTTTGTTTATTCAATTTGAAACCAGAGGATAGAGCTGTGAGTCTCATTTTCTGGGGAATTGATATGGATCATGTCTGCTGGTTTGTCGGTGTGTCGGATAAGCTGTCGTAGGTTGATGGAAGATCGTAAACGGTGTTGACCGTTACACCTGGTATATCCCTGCGTCCCGTAGGTCTAGAAATCTCCTGTCCTGTAGTCCCGGGGGGAACAGGGGATGGCCTATCACCAGTCTCAGGGGGGAGTCGCAGGTCGAGAGGCGAGACTCGGTCAGTAGCTGAGCACAAATTCTAGTGGTGGTGCCCAACAGGGGATGTCGCTTAAGTTCCGGGGACAAGGTTGATGGGCACCAGGGGGCTCTGTGAAGTGGTATCAGGCTCTGGGCCTGTTCAATTCGAGTCCACAGCTTAGTGTTGGAATGTCGGCACCAGTCCAGGAGTCTGTTAAGGTGAGCCGCTCGGTAATACGTACGGATCTCCGGCATGGCTATACCGCCGTGAAGCTTCGGGCGGGCGAGCATGCTCCGGCTAACTGATGGACCCAGGAGGTTGTTACCGACTAGATTTCATGAGAGCCTGTCAGCTCAGCCATTTTTTGAGGACTATCCCACCCCCCCTGGTGCGGGACCCCCCCTTACGCCCCTAGAGGAGCTATGCTCGGAGTCGGGACCCCTGCCACACGCCTTGTCCTCCCTACACACATTGCTAATTACACCAGAGGGTATCAAACCCCAAGCTTTGGGAAGTGGGAACGAGACCTCGGCAACCCTCTCTCTACCAGCAATAAACAACATATTCTAACATTTACACACAAATCATCGATATGCACGAAAATACAGGAAACCAATTACAAAATTTTGATGAGATGGTATAGGACCCCCGCCCTCCTACATAGACTGTTTCCAACAGTATCTGATCTCTGTTGGAGATGCCAGACAGATAAAGGGACTTTGCTCCATATTTTCTGGTCATGCCCACGTCTCCGTCCATACTGGATGGAGGTTAGAAGAATTGCTCAGAAATTCACCGACCGCACAATCCCTGACGACCCAGCGTACTTCCTTTTACATGCGACTGACACCCCCACCCACATATATAAAAAGTCAGTTATCCGGCATCTTTTAGACGCGGCCAAGGCATGTGTTCCACTCTGTTGGAAATCTCCACACCCTCCAACAGTGGCTATGTGGCTTCGGAGGGTAGACAAGATCAACAAGATGGAGGACCTTATCCTGACAAAGCAGGATAGAAATGAACTGTACACCCAGACCTGGCAATTATGGAATATTTTCACATACTCTGAGGAGGGTCAGTCCCTCAGGGGAAGCAGTCTGAGCTTCCAGACGGGGCACTCCCCCCTAGGGAGATAGTTAAAGCTGTATGGCCGGTACTCCCCCGGGAGTACTATGTTTGCAGTTAACGGATGTTCATGCTCGCAAGTCCTTCCTTCCCCCCCCTGTCCCTTTCTCATTCCCTTCCTCCCCCCCCACTCTCGTTTCTTTACTGTCCCCAGGGCAGTTTCTCCAACTTTCACATCTCTTTCTCTACCTTTACTCACACTTAGGAAACGGAAAAGATAGGGGGCTGGGCCCTCGGACCCACAGGGACTAGACGTTCTTTCAGATTACACGAGATCCAGATGGCTACTACCAGACAGCCGGAGTGGAGACGGGGGATGATATGGAGGGTGACAGAGGACTCTGTCGCCCACACCCCTGTCTCTGCTGGGGTCAACTATTGGGTTACTATGTGCTTACTATCTAGAATTGCTACCTATGACTATATACCCTATGTATTTCCGTGTGAGCTATTACTCATACACTGTAATGTTGCTGTGGTTCGTGTGGACCAGCTTCCTGTTATGAATAAATAAACAATATAAAAAAAAAAAGTCTCTGGGCGTCACGGGTCAAACCGTTACATCTCTTCCCTTTCGGTGGGAGACTGACACAGGAGGGAACCCCAAACGGGTTGACTCCGAAGTTAGTCAGTAGTTCCAGTCCTCCAATGCTGGTATCCATACTGTACCCATAATAAATTGCTCCAAACTGAGCATTACTCACCCCGCCATCCTCTGCCTCTCTCAGAGAACATGTCTGCCGCTGGGGAGAGGCCTGGACTGGCCCTTCTCCCTGGAGTCCTTTCAGCCGCTGGAGAGAAGACAGGGTGGCTGGGCTCAGTCCATCATGCTGTTGGGGATCTGGGCCAACTGCCCCCCATCCCTGGGGTATACCAGTGGAGACTGAAGTCCCATCCACTGGTGGTAGGAGGAAATCCCCCGGTGCTTGCAAAGCAAAGCTGACATCCTGCTGTCTCAGTGCTGCACCCTTTTCTGGGGTTGTGTCAGTGAAGACTGAAGTCCCATCCACTACCCCAGGAACTCCCCCTTCCGTTAATTGAGAGCAGAGGCCCGTGACACTCTGCTCTGTTGCCAGCTCTTCTGCTGGGTTGCTGTGAGTGGAGACCACAGTCCCATCCACTATCACAGGAACTCCCTCTCCTGCTAGTTGAGAGCAGAGGCTTGTGGCACTCTGCTCTGTTGCCAGCTCTTCTGCTGGGTTGCTGTGAGGGGAGACCACAGTCCCATCCCCAGATGTCAGTTCAAGCTGCAGTTGTGTGCAGCAGTCAGTAGCATTCTGCCCTGCCGTCAGTGATTCAGCTGGGAGTAAAAGCTTTACCACCTCAGCTTGTTGCTGGAGAGAGGGGCCAACCGCCCCGGCTCCCTGGCACTCCACTTCCATGGTGACTGGCATCTGTACCTCTCCCCTCTCTTCAGTTGGTGCTGCTGTGACTTCTGCTGCTGCAGCACCTCTTTGCTGTAGCCACAGCCGCTATAACCAGGTCTATGATCTCCGGTGGAGGATTAGGTCCATACTGTGCCAGTCCACGTTTAACAGCCTGATCAAAAAATTCTTCCTCGGGTGTCCTGTCTGTTACCCTGGGCCTTTCAGCTCTATCCATTTTGACAAGTTCTGCAATAATGTCCCTTCTCTTACGGCTGCTGGCAGATCTGCCCCGGCTCTCCAGTAAGTCCATGAGGGAAGAGAGCTTTAGTCGTTCATACAGCGTCTCCATTGTCCTGTGTCCTTGTAGCCATCCTTCTGGCGATGGAATCATCCCACCGCTACCACCACTGTTTACGATCTTCCATCAACCCACGACAGCTTATCCGACACACCGACAAACCAGCAGACATGATCCATATCAATTCCCCAGAAAATGAGGCTCACAGCTCTATCCTCTGGTTTCAAAATGAATGAACAAACTCTTCAATGGTTAGCTCTCTTATATACAGTACAATGCATGTTTCAGTAATCACAGGAACAATCAAACTCTCCACCCCCAACATCACACAATGGGGCTTCAACCGCATTCTTTTAGATAATGACATCCAGTTGAGCTAATCATTAGTCATCCCCCAGACGTCCCGTCTCCGCAATTAAAGGAGGTAATTACTACAGCTTGACAAGTCACATTCATTTACTAAACATAATTGACATGCTAATTCCCTACCCCCGAAAGGAGACATCTGACCTCACAACACATATCTATCATCAATAGACCTTTTTCAGTGTTAGCATCACACAATTAGTTCCCCTCAATCCACATCTTAGACAGACTTCTGTCTCCAACAAAAAGGTATTCACACCTGATCATCAATGGGCTTTAAACAGTGTTATCACACAATGGAAAGGTCTTAGGAGCAGACCTGAATTTACACCTCTACAGCCTTACACAATGGACAATGGAATATCTTAGGAGTCTATTGACCTGGTGTGGGTCAACATTAACCAACAACTTGTAATATCTCAAGATATCCTGCAATACATGAATTATTATTTATCAGCCACCCTATGCCCAAAAGGGGCACAGGGTGACCTTAGACCCAAGAGTCCTTAGTGCCGCTGGCACAGAAGTATCCCCCATCCCTCAAAAGTCCCTGGGCATCACGGGTCATCCCGTTACACCAGGCTTTACACTTTGGTGTGGTGGGCAAGTGGAGGGGGGCTGCGGAACTCATGGACCCTGCCGGCCCATTTGGCCTGGACTATATGAGGGCCCTGCAGCTCAGCTACTTCCTAGGTAGCTTACCACCGCCAGACGGCACATCTCTCCCCCCCCACGACATTTGAAGACCTATGTACAGAAACAGGGACGCTCCCCCACGCGCTCTGTTACATAAACTATTCCCGGCGTCCTCTGATCTGTGCTGGCATTGCCAGGAGGAGAGGGGCTCACTGGAGAGAGGTCCGACGCATAACTCAGAAGTTTACAGATTGCGTGTTGGGGGACGAACCAGCGTTTTTCTTGCTACATGCAGCGGTTATCCCAGCAAAGACTTATAAGAAGTTGGTCGTATGCCACCTGCGTCCCCTTGTGCTGGAAGTCTCAGCAACCCCCAACTGTGGCCCAGTGGCTCAGGAAAGTGGACCATATTGGCCGAATGGTGGACCTAATCCTCACTAGTCAGCGTAGACAGGAGACATACACAGAGACCTGGCAACTTTGGAACATGCTTAGGTATTCTGAGGAGGGACGGAACCTTAGAGGGGAAGTCCAGGAAGTGGATCAGGTCAGCTCATGTGCGTATGCCAGGGGCTCTGGAAGCCTGGTCGCAGGAGCAGACTCGGGGCCCACAAGGCCTAGTTAGGCCCCACTCAGGGACCCAGTATTCGCGCCCACCCCCTCTGGTGGCTGCAGTGGCAAGTAACACTCTGCATCTGGTCGCAGGCTACAGTGGCAAGTGATGAGGTGCATCTAGTGGCAGGCTACAGTAGCAGATGACACGCTGCAACTGGGGGTAGGCATCTGGTGGCTGCAGTGGCAAGTGTCATGCTGCATCTGGTGGGAGGCTACAGTGGCAAGTGACAAGCTTCTTCTGGTGGCAGGCTACACAGTGACATGCTGCATCTGGTGGCAGGCTACAGTGACAAGCTGCATCTGGTGGCAGGCTACAGTGGCAAGTGACAAGCTGCATTTGGTGGCTGTAGTGGCAAGTGACACACTGCATCTGGTGGCAGGCTATAGTGACAAGTGACACATTTCATCTGGTGGTTGCAGTGGTAAGTGGCAAGCTGCATCTGGTGGCAGGCTACAGTGCCAAGTGACAAGCTGCATCTGATGGCAGGCTACAGTGCCAAGTAACAAGCTGATTCTGGTGCCTGCATTGAAAAATTACATACTGCATCTGGTGGCTGCAGTGGCAAGTGACACACTGCATCTGGTGGCTGCAGTGGCAAGTGACAAGCTGCATGTGATGGCAGGCTATAGTGACAAGGAACATGATGCATCTGGTGACAGAAAATAGTGGCAAGTGACAAGCTGCATCTGGTGGCAGCAGTGGCAAGTGCCACACTGCATCTGGTGACAGGCTACAGTGGCAAATGACAAGCTGCATTTGATGGCAGGCTACAGTGACAAGTGAAAATCTACATCAGGTGGCAGGCTACAGTGAGCATTAGGTATTACAATGTAATAATAAAAATAATGTGCTTAAATCATCCTAACACCATATAAACCATGGTGTCAAGATGATTGAAGCGCTAACACCCTAAGCTCATCCCACCGACCGATTCATTCTTGAAAAAAAACTTCTTCTAAGAAACTGGTCCCTGATGCCTAAAAGGTTGGGGATCACTGGAATATACAATATGTAGGGTGTACGCTGATATGTGTAGTTATTCTGTTTAATTGTTATATTTGATTCTGCACTCTGCTACAAAATGTCTCCTGTATGCTTTGCATAATCATCAATAAAATCTTTTGATTGAGAAAAAAAAAAAAAAAAACAATATGTAGGAGTTTGAAATAAACTGAATTTGTAAATTATGAATATTGCATCCTTTATCTTTTTGTATACATTGTTGTGGATAGAGTGGATCCCGCTTGATGTGCATATTCAAAATTGAGGATTTGAGCAATAAAGTGCAGCTCACCCAGATTTATATATACTGGGCAAGATTCAGAAACGTTTTACATCAGCGTATCCATTGGCTGGCACTGCTGTCAATCACATCCAGTGACACGGCACGCCGAGGGGTGGGGCCGAGTGATACAGTGAGCGGCCATGGCCGCTCACTGTATCACGGGAGCGCGCCCGCAATTAGTGACCACCATGCAAGCTCTCGCACCACTGTGGTGACTAATTGCGGGGAGGACCAGAGACAGCCGCGGAGGGACCCCAGAAGACATGTATTGGGGCCACTCTGTGCAAAATGAACTGCACAGTGGAGGTAAGTATGACATGTTTGTTATTTAAAAAATAAAATAAAAATTCCTTAAGTAATGCTTTAAGCTCCTGTGTTGAGAGGCTTTTGTTTGCTTCAAGCAGGTTTTCCATACCTTTGCATGTCTATTGTAATGCAGTATCTGCATGAAGCACAGGTAAATGCAGGTCAGAAGGAGGTCAAGTCCAGTCAATCAATTCTGAATGATCACTGAAGCATCTTAAACTAATGTCAGAACAAATGCCAGTGATAACAAAGGCACTTCCAGTGGTGGAAGTGCTCATATTCACCTGCTAAAATATCCCTAAATGACATCACATTGGACCAGCAGATAGGGTTGGGCTAAATCTATATTTGTGGATTATTGAAAATACAATGCTAATCTGACCACACAGGTACCGCTACAGTATTGGCGGCCGCCAGTTGCATTGAGTATGGCCGGCGGTCTGTTCGAATGTCAGGCCAGTATCATACCAGCAGCAGTGTGGCCACTTTAAGGGGGTGCCAGACGGATTTGCCTCCTGGATCCTGCCCCCGGCCCAGTGCGCCTCATAAGACTGGCCAGGACTCTTTTTGTGCGGGAGCCGGGAGAAGGCTGTTCTTCTTATTGGGGCGGCAGATGTTTTGCTGCCCCCCCTGAAAAGTGGCGCCCTATTCCTGGGCCTTGTCGGCCTAGGCCAAGATACAGCATTGGTTATGACCTAAGTCCACAGGGACGAATGTCGCGTACACACGATCGTTTTTCGGCATGAAAAAAAAATGCATTTTTTCAGCATGTAGAAAAAACTATGTTTTTCCAACTTCATCATTAAAACGATGTTGCCCACACACCATTGTTTTTAAAAAATAATGAGCAAAGCGCGGTGACATACAACACGTACAACGGCACTCTTAAGGGGAAGTTCCATTCAAGCTCCCGTCTCATAACTTGCTTCTGAGCATGCACGGGTTTAAAACGTTGTTTTTAATGTCGTTTTAGCCCACACACAATAATTTTTTACGACCCAAAAAACGATATTTTTAAAAATGACATTAAAAAATGCAGCATGCTCTAATTTTTTTCAGAAGATGAAAAACGATGTGAAGCCCACACACGATCATTTTAAATGACGTTTTTAAAAACGTGTGTATGCGGCATAAGGATCATGCAGAGTAAACAGCTAGAGAAACAGCTATCATTGTGAGCAGGATGGATCAAGGGTGACAATTAACACTAGACAGAAAGGGACATTTTGATGTTTAAGGGTCACTAAAGGAAAAAAAATGTTTTGCTGAAATGACTGTTTACAGAGTATAGAGACATAAAAGTTAACTGATTCCTTTTAAAAATGATTAAAAATAGATACAAATCAATCATATAATGTGCCTACAGTTTGTTTCATTTTTAAACTGGTTTCATGTTTCTGTGAAGTAAAGAGACGCACAGAACAAAAACAAACAAATACAGGGCAATGTTTGTTTTTAAAATGAATCTGATTGGTTCTGAGGAGTTTTAGAAACATAGTAATCACACCTCTTTGATCATGGACCACAGTGAAAAGCTAGCATGAGTTTTTTCATAAGGAGCCAGACAAGCAGGAAGTGTGGAGATCAGAGAAGTATTACAGCTACTTCAAAGCAAAAACAAACAATGAGGACATGAAACCAGGACTGCAGTAAGGTAAAGGAAGCTATTTAGCTAAAAAAATAATTCCTTTAATGATCCTTTAAGTTGTGGGATGAATTTGGGGTCAGGCACTACAACTAGTAAAGTCAAAACTGAGAAATGAGAGTTAAAATAGAATACTTTATACGTTGTCAGAGAGGGAAGATGGGATGAGCACTATGGCTGCCCGTCTGATCATAGAAGCTAGAGAATGTGAAATATGGGATTACAATACATGAGATGCAAAGGATATAAGAACAAAATAAGGAAAGCAGAATTTAAAGCAGGTAAATATTAAAGAGCATTAAAAGAAAGTGAGAGAATAATATGCATGTGTTGTGCACAAATGGGAAAAATCGAAGCGATTTTAGAGAGATATTTGTGTATGTGCAGTGCTTTAAGTGGGCCAAAAGAGGTGTCGGTACTCTATTAGGCGCCGGTGCCCCCCCCCCCCCCGGGGCAGAACATTTTTTTTCACAGAGCGCCATGCCATCAAATGCAGCCACTGTGTCATCAATTGTCACCACTGTGCCATGCCATCAAACGCAGCCACTGAGTCATGCCATCAAATGCAGCCACTGTACCATCAATTGTCACCACTGTGCCATGCCAACAAACGCAACCACTGTGCCATCAATTGTCACCACTGTGCCATGCCAAACGCAACCACTGTGCCATGCCATCAAATGCAGCCACTGTGCCATCAATTGTCACCACTGTGCCATGCCAAACGCAACCACTGTGCCATGCCATCAAATGCAGCCACTGTGCCATCAATTGTCACCACTGTGCCATGCCAACAAACGCAACCACTGTGCCATGCCATCAAATGCAGTCACTGTACCATGCCAATTGTCACCACTGTGCCATCAATCGTCACCACTGTGCCACCAATTGTCACCACTGTGCCACCAATTGTCACTGTCCAGACATCTATCCACCTCAGAGCCTGTCATTTTAGTAAGACTGCTGGGACTTGTAGTTCTCCATCTTCTCCTGGGGCTCATGGAGATTGTAGAACTACAAGTCCCAGCAGGTTATACATACAATAAGGCTCTGAGGTGGATGGGTGTGGATTGCATGCACCTGAGCCCCAGGAGAAGATGGAGAACTACAAGTCCCAGCAGGTTATAATATAAGGCTCTGAGATGGATGGGTGTCCGGACATCCATCCACCTCGGAGCCTTATATTATAACCTGCTGGGACTTGTAGTTCTCCATCTTCTCCTGGGGCTCAGGTGCATGCAATCCACACCCATCCACCTCAGAGCCTTATTGTATGTATAACCTGCTGGGACTTGTAGTTCTCCAATCTCCATGAGCCCTAGGAGAAGATGGAGAACTACAAGTCCCAGCAGTCTTACTAAAATGACAGGCTCTGAGGTGGATAGGTGGGGATCAGGCAGTTTCCCCCCTTTTAGATTTACACCGACCCCCCCCCCTTCTCTCTCTCCCCTGTGGTACAGGAGAGTGTTTTGCTTACCTTGCTGGAGATGGAGAAACTTGCCGCCGCCGCGCTGTAAATACATGTTCCAACTTCCAGGCCAATCAGCGCAGCACAGAGGTACAGCGCCTCCCACTCCACCGCCCGCCAATCTCCTGCGCCGTTATCTGTTTTTTTTTAGCCCTTTTTGGCTGGTGTTTCCCGCCACTCCCACATCAAGGGAGACAGACAGTTCCACCAGCCAACCAGGCGGAAGGGCTGAAAAAAAAAACTCATCGCGCGCTGCCGCCGGGTGTACCAAGATGGTCGATAGCTCCAGAGCTAGGCCAAAGCCGCGGCCTTTCCTAAGGCAGCGGCGCATTCCGCGGACGCCAGGATTTTGCCCCCCTGCAATTTTTCGCCCGGTGCAGGAGCCCCCACCCCCCGCTACGCCAGTGCGTTCCGGTACGGGAAACCCACGTACTGGGCGCACGGAGAGGCGCTGGTACTCTCCAGGGCCATTTTTGGAAGTGGCGGTACTGAGTACTGCCGCGTTCCGGCCCACTTAAAGCACTGTGTATGTGTGTGAATGTTGGAACCTTTAGTTCTATCTCATGTGTGTGTCATGTGTGCAGATGTGACCCCCTCTTTTGTACTCGCATGAAAGAATGTAGCTGGGATGAGAGATCAGTGATAAGCTGGAAGGTCACCATGCCAATTTCAGTTTTTTTAGACAAAACATTTTTAACAAAATGTCCCGGGTTAATTAATCTAATGATAAACAATGTGATCATGGTAAAATGAAGGTTACATTTAACCGTGTACTACACAAATTGAGTTTCCTTTGATAGTGAAAACAGTGCATTTAAAAAAAGGAAATTAAGAATTAGGGTGTGATATTGAGATTATCACTTCAGTATTAATTTCTGATTTCTGATATGAGTTTAATAATATTATTGATAAATATAGATATATTGTAACTGGTTTAGACAACCTTTGGTTGGAAATTAAATCCAGGTTATTGGGGAGATTTGTAAAATGGGGTTCGTTTAGTGTAAGATAACAATTTTGTCATTTTTCATTTATACAATAAACCCTTATTGAGAGAAAAAAATGATTAAGATGAGGTTGTTAATTGGAATAAAGCTGCCATAATATTTAACAAAGCCAAGATAGATGGGATACAGAAGAAGTATTTCTCAAAAAATTAAATCTAAAGCCTCGTACACACGATCAGTCGATCCGATGAGAACGGTCTGAAGGACCATTGTCATCGGTTAACCGATGAAGCTGACTGATGGTCCGTCACGCCCACACACAATCGGTTTTAAATAACCGATCGTGTCGAAACGCGGTGGGGTAAAACACAACGACGTGCTGAAAAAATGAAGTTCAATGCTTTCAAGCATGCGTCAACTTGATTCTGAGCATGCGTGGATTTTTAACCGATGGGCGTGCCTACTAACAATCAGTTTTGACCTAGCGGTTAGGTATCCATTGGTTACATTTTGGCAAGTTGGCTTTTTTTTAACCGAAGGTTAAATAACCTATGGGGCCCACACACGATCGGTTTTGACCGATGAAAACGGTCCATCAGACCGTTGTCCTCTGGCTATCCTTGTTTGATAAAAACTTGATGTGCGGTCCAGGATGTGAGAGTAATAATAAATACAATTTTAAAATAACAGACCCATCACATCAAGTCCACACACGCACACGAGACACTGTAAAACGCTGTTAAACGCGTGTTCAGAGGCAGTTGGACACTTTTTTTCAACTGCCCCTGAACACATTCAATGTTATCCTATGTGTCCATGTACACAGTCTCGTTTATTTCCGTTTTTAGGCAGTTGCATTTAACCTAGTTTTTCCAGAAGCAAAAAAATGGGTTCAGACGCAAATGTTTTCCACGTTTCAGACACAGAAAGCGGCTAAATGCGGTACCAGCGTTTTGCCGTGATTTAGTTTATAAGCGTTTTTAAAGGTGACCTATTTTTTTTACATTAGAAATCTCAAAAATTATGGCTAATTCTGAAAAGCCATAAAAAAAAATAAAAAAAATGTAATTGCTTGCATTGCATTGTGGTTTAATCCACAACTTGTGGCAGGTGACGTGGAAGGTGACATGGCAGGTGACGTGGCAGGTGACGTGACAAGTGGACAATTCACAATTTGTGGCAAGTGGACAATCCACAACTTGTGGCAGGTGTCGTGGCAAGTGGACACTCCACAACTTGTGGCAGGTGATGTGGCCAGGTGACGTGGCAGGTGACGTGGCCAGGTAATGTGGCAAATTTACAATCCACAACTTGTGGCAGGTGATGTGGCCAGGTGACATGGTCAGGTGACATGGTCAGGTGACATGGCAAGTGGACAATCCAAAATTGTGGCAGGTGATGTGGCCAGGTGACGTGGACAGTGAACAATCCACAACTTGTGGCAGGTGATGTGGCCAGGTGATGTGGCAAGTGGACAATCCACAACTTGTGACAGTTGACGTGGCCAGGTGACATGGCAGGTGATGTGGCCAGGTGACATGGCCAGGTGAGGTGGCAAGTGGACAATCCACAACTTGTGGCAGGTGACGTGGCCAGGTGATGTGGCCAGTGGACAATCCACAACTTGTGGCAGGTGACGTGGCCAGGTGATGTGGCAAGTGGAAATCCACAACTTGTGGCAGGTGATCCTATGTCGCCGTTTCTTCTTGTGAATGAGCCGCGCTGCCTTCTGGGAACTGTGTGTGGGATACAGTTCCCACACACATAGGAGGCAGCCGCCCATTCACAAAGCGATGTGTGAGTCGCGCATGCGCAGTAGGAAACGGGCAGTGAAGCCGTAAGGCTTTACTACCTGTTTCCCTTAGGATGGAGGAGCCAGGACCGAGTGATCACCAGTGATCGCTGTCGGGGGACCAACATCGCGGGCGACTAGGATAGGTAAGTGTCCTTATTAAAAGTCAGCAGCTACACTGTTAGTAGCTGCTGACTTTAAAAAAAAAAAATCGTGGGTGGAATCCCGCTTTAAAGCCTGAAGGTGCTCTATTAATTTGGGGCCCCTCTATACCTCTAGGCAGGGGAAAAGTCTGACACATGTGGTATCCTTATACTTGGCAGGAGCAGCAGAATGTGTTTCAGGGTGTTTTTTTTTTTTTTAATGAATTCAATGTTTATTTAACCACTTCAGCCCTGAAAGATTTGGCTGCTCAAGCCATTTTTTGCGATACGGCACTGCGTCGCTTTAACTGACAATTGCGCAGGTGAAAAAAAATGAATGTCCTTTTTTTTCTCACAAATAGAGCTTTCTTTAGGTGGCATTTGGTCACCTCTGTGGTTTTTATTTTTTACACTATAAACAAAGAAAAAAACAAAACAAAGGGGGTTATTTGCTAAAGGCAAATTCACTTGGAAGTGCAGCCGCTGTAGATCCGAGGGGGACATGTAAGGGAAAAAAAAAAGAATTTTAGCTTGCACTTGATTGAATGATAAAATCAGTAGAGCTTCCTCTTGTTTCAGATCTACCCCTCAGATTTACAGCGACTGCACTTCCAGGTGCACATTCAGTGCAATTTCAAGTGCACTTTGCACTTCCAGTTTGTACTTGTAGTGCAAAGTAGATTTGCCTTTCATAAATAACCCCCAATATCTTTTACTTTTTCAAACTATAGTGAAAAGCCTAGATCTTCTTCCACTATCTCAGTGCTATGAAAATATCAGGTTTCATAAAATATAGAACGTCAAGAATTGTAACAATTGCGTATACATGTTCCAACTGTGGGGGGATGGGACTGACTAGGAGGAGAGAGAGATAGGTGTTCATATTTAGTATGAACACACGATCTGTCTCCTCTCCCTTGAGAGAACCAGGATCTGTGTCCCGGTTCTTGCTCTGTCACGAGCGATCGTGGGTGTCGGTGATCATCACGCCCGCCGGGCACTCACATCGGCTCCGGCGGCGATCTGCGGGTGCCCATGTCTCTGGAGGCACGCCCCCTAGTGGGCAAAAGTTGAAGCAACGTAACGTAAAGTGGTTTCGCCCAGGGGAGCCAACCTGCGGCAATCAAACTGCATCGGCTGGTCGGAAAGGTGTTAAAAACTACTTGGTCTGCCTTTCTTATACACTAAATGCTCCTATTTAACCACTTAAGCACCGCCTTCTGCACATATACGTCAGCAGAATGGCACGGCTGGGCACAAGCACGTACAGGTACGTCCTCTTTAAGTGCCCAGCCGTGGGTCGCGGGTGCGAGCCCGCGACTCGGTCCGAAGCTCCGTGACCACAGCCGTGGAGTCCCACGATCGGTCCCCGGAGCTAAAGAACGGGGAGAGCTGTGTGTAAACACAGCTTCCCCGTTCTTCACCGTGGCCCCGTCATTGATCGTGTGTTCCCTAATATAGGGAAACACAATCATCGACATCACACCTACAGCCCCCCCCCTACAGTTAGAAACACAGATGACGTCACACTTAACCCCTTCAGCGCCCCCTTGTGGTTAACTCCCAAACTGCAATTGTCATTTTCACAGTAAACAATGCATTTTTAATGCATTTTTTGCTGTGAAAATGACAATGGTCCCAAAAATGTGTCAAAACTGTCCGAAGTGTCCGCCATAATGTCGCAGTCACAATCGCTGATCATGGCTATTAGTAGTAAAAAATATTTTTTTTTATAAAAATGCAATAAAACTATCCCCTGTTTTGTAAACACTATCAATTTTGTGCAAGCCAATCGATAAACGCTTATTGTGATTTTTTTTTACCAAAATTAGGTAGAAGAATACGTATCGACCTAAACTGAGGAAAACATTTTTTATATGTTTTTGGGGGATATTTATTATATAAAAAGTAAAAAATATTGAATTTATTTCAAAATCGTCGCTCTATTTTTGTTTATAGCGCAAAAAATTAAAACCATAGAGGTGATCAAATACCACCAAAAGAAAGCTCTATTTGTGGGAAAAAAAGGACGCCAATTTTGTTTGGGAACCACGTCACATGACCACGCAATTGTCAGTTAAAGCGACGCAGTGCCGAATCGCAAAAACTGGCCAGGTTCTTTACCTGCCTAAAGGTCTGGGTCTTAAGTGGTTAAATAGTGTTAAATGCAATACCTCAAATTCATGTAATTCAATAACAGCGCAAATATTGAAAAAAAATGAAAAAATATATTTGTGTACTTGTACAAATGACATATCCATAAACTTCAAATCATCTAAAAAACTATATATACACATGTGCAATGTGTCTGTTTACAAACCACTTAAACAATTGTGCAACAATATAATAATTTGGAGAATAAATAATTTTAAATACAGTATTTACAAAGGGCCTTTCTTTTACTTCTTCTGCTTCGCAAAGTAAGAGCACCACTGTGAGAAACACAGCACTCCACTTTGTGAACCCAGCACTGGCGTCTGTCAGAAATCACTCACCAGAGGTATTTGACCTTTAACTTAATAAGGTCTAAGACACACCAGTAATTATCAGTAACGACTGTCCTTTTATATACTGTATCTTCTTAAGGCTGGGTTTACACTGTTGTGGGGAGCTGTTTACAGCAGGGGTCTTGTACATCCCTGTTCACCATTTCAGGAATCAGGTCCGAATTCGGTCCAAATTTTTGGCTGAATTCGGAAATAAAATGGAACAGACTCTCCTGCAAACCGCTTTGCAGCTGTCACGAGATGTGTGAACCGGCTCCATTGAGAGCCAGTCACAGTCTAGTGACATGCAAATTGAATGCGGGAAAACCGGCATCCAATTTGCACCAGTGTGAACCCAGCTTAAATATCCACCATGACATCCATTAATCCTCAATATTGCTGGCAAAATAAGAATATTCACAAAAGCACAAAAGTGTATTACCATTTTTTTTTTTAATGTACTACAATAAATAATAATATCCACTCACAATCAAAGTCCCAGTTTAGCACTTCCAAACAGCACTTGTAATGTCAAAACAACTCTGCCTTCACCATACACTGTAGCGATCTGACAGCAGCCTCTCTTATCCCATCTGACAAGACTGCCTCTGTGGTAACACTGTGTAACGGAACTATGTATTTTGCCTGTACATCTATAATATTCATGCACCTGTCTATCCCCAAAGGTTAATTGATCTATTGTGTGTGTGAAAGACCTGTGTTTATCCTTAAGTGATTGAGTATTGTTCTGGGGGTTGATTGAAGTCTATGTGAGAAAGAAATGTGTCTTCTTTGACCTGGTGACATGGTGTCTGCCTTGGAGCCCCCCTTGTGGAGGGAGGGGGCGGAGAGTTCCATTGTTCCTTGAGTACTCACAAGCTTGTAACTAGATATAAACCAGGAGATGTTCATTAAAGCTGTTGATGTTTGACCCTTCAAAACGTAGTCATGTCTCGTTCTTGAAAAGGGTATGCTATGGGAATATTATTCTGTTCGTTTTACAACTGGACCTGACTCTCCCTCTGGATCTCGTGAATGAGCTTATACTGGACTTACTTGCATAGTAACTTGCCAGGGAAAAGGACGTTCCCCAACGGCTGATGCCCTCTCACTACTTGGGTAGCCGTTACATTGGTTGGCAGCGGTGGGATGGTCCTTTTATCCAAGGAGCAAGTTCTGAATGGAGTCCCAGTACGCCAGGCTGAAAAGATCCACACTAAAAGATTTATTGGAGAGTCGTGGTAGGAGTGCCAGTAACAGACCACGGAGGGAGCTCATAGCTGACCTGCTGGAGCTGGACCAAATGGATTGATCCATGGAAGGAGCGGAGCCTCTAGCACCTGTCAGCGAGGAAGATGTAATTACGGATATTGTACAGCGGAGATTATCCTTGTATCCAGAAACGTCCACGGAACTAATAAACCAGCTGTTCCGGGAAGCAAGAGAGGAGATCCAAACCAAGAGGGGACAAGAACTGGAACTGGTGAGAGCTAGACAGCCCATTACACACGCAGTTCCTACTCCCCCACCTGCTGCTACAGGAAAGAAAATACCGTTCACTGCATTTAAAGCTTTTGTAGAAAGTGAGGAGGAAATAGATGGATATTTGGCGGATTTTGAGAGACAGTGCTCACTGCACCAGGTACCACCAGACCAATGGGTCACTATTTTGTCTGGGAAATTGTCGGGCAAAGCCAATGAAGCTTTTCGGGCTCTTGCTCCAGAAGATATTTTACAATATCAGCAAGTCAAAAAGGTGCTGTTAACCCGATATGCCGTAACCCCAGAAACCTACCGCCGTCGCTTCCGGGAATCCAAGAAGAAGGCTGTGGATTCCCACATGGAATGGGCCAACCAGTTACAAAGGGTGGCATCCCATTGGGTCCAAGGGTGCAAGGCCAACACTGGGGAGAAAGTATTGCAGCTATTCCTAATGGAACATTTCTTCCAAGACCTGGCCGCAGACATACAGGACTGGGTACGAGATTGCCATCCCGCTAACTTAAACGAGGCGGCGCGGCTAGCAGATGAGTACGCGGAAACAAGGAAAGTAAGCCAGGGTATTACACGACTGGCTCATAAGGTAGAACCGTGTACTCCAACCAGCACCTCACGCCCAGAGTTTCGGGCTCCAGTCCCACCAGGACCACCACGTCCTCAGGAACCCAACAACTATCCCCGGGATTCGTCTAGGGTGACGTGCCATCACTGCAGCAACACGGGACATATTGCTCGTTTTTGTCCTTTGAGATCTACAAATAACAACTGGAGACGCCCGACATCCAACACAGAGGTCACTCCATCGCGGCCCTCTGCGGCCCACTGCCTAGAGACCGAGGTGGGCCCTGAGGAATGTCTGGGAATTTTGTATGAGGCAGACCCAATACAAGCGGCCTCTCCAGATAACCGTCAGCATCACCGTCAGGAGGTATGGGTGAATGGACAAGTAGCACAAGGCCTAAGAGATACCGAGGCTACTATCACTCTGATTCAAAAACAACCAGGACACAAAAAGTCAGACTGTTCATTAAATTTACCTAGGCAGTCCCAGTCATGGAGACAGCCAGAAAGGGGGAACCCCCACACATCCATGCCTGTGGCACACGGCGTTGGGGAGGTAGAACATTGGGGTGTTCTGCATGAGGCAGATCCGATACAAGCAGCTAACCAGGACAACAGGCAGCAACACAGGCAGACTGTCTGGGTCAATGGAAAGGCAGCCAATGGGTTACGTGATACTGGGGCCACTATGACCCTGCTACAGAAGAAACTCATCCCAGAGAACCAGCACACCGGAGACACTGTAGCCGTAAGAGTAGCGGGAGGCACCGTCTTCCGGCTACCCGTTGCCCGGGTTCACCTGGATTGGGGGGTGGGTTCGGGACATGTGAATGTGGGGGTGATGAAGGATTTGCCAGCAGATGTACTACTGGGGAATGATTTGGCCCCCCTTGTTTCTGCGTACGCCCCGATGTGCCCCGCTGAAGTCCACACCGTGACTACCTGTGCCCCAACCCGCGTTGCTGGAACCAACTCGCTTGCTGCTGAGACCCGGGTAAGACTACCTTCCCCGACATGTACTGTAGATCCGGCCCAATATCACAGTCTAAAATGGGAATGTGACAAGTTGGCCAGTGAGAAATCGGAGATGCAACGACACTACGTCATGTATTATTAAATGTCCCGTGGCTTGAACATTGAAATGCACAAACAGGCTGAAATTGTCAAAAGGTTAAATGGGATCTGCGCTCAGGTGGTGCCTTATCTCTCCCAAGAGCATCAGCAACAGGTTTTGGGAGCCATTGAGAGAGCAAAGCAAGTGACTGTTCCAGAACTGAATTCCATTATTCACCTTCACCATCAGCTACCGACCTGGCAGATTTAATGGCAATGCCGATGGACTGTCCAGGCAAACTGAACTTTTACCCTAACAGCAGACCGGACATCCCCAAGTTGACCCGAAAAGGATCAATCCGGGTCTGCCGGAGTGTTCCACAAAAGGGGAGCAGTGTAACGGAACTATGTATTTTGCCTGTACATCTATAATATTCATGCACCTGTCTATCCCCAAAGGTTAATTGATCTATTGTGTGTGTGAAAGACCTGTGTTTATCCTTAAGTGATTGAGTATTGTTCTGGGGGTTGATTGAAGTCTATGTGAGAAAGAAATGTGTCTTCTTTGACCTGGTGACAGGGTGTCTGCCTTGGGGCCCCCCTGTGGAGGGAGGGGGCGGAGAGTTCCATTGTTTCTTGAGTACTCACAAGCTTGTAACTAGATATAAACCAGGAGATGTTCATTAAAGCTGTTGATGTTTGACCCTTCAAAACGTAGTCATGTCTCGTTCTTGAAAAGGGTATGCTATGGGAATATTATTCTGTTCGTTTTACAACTGGACCTGACTCTCCCTCTGGATCTCGTGAATGAGCTTATACTGGACTTACTTGCATAGTAACTTGCCAGGCAAAAGGACGTTCCCCAACGGCTGATGCCCTCTCACTACTTGGGTAGCCGTTACACACTGCTTATAGGAGACACAGAAAAAATCTGTCAATGCTGCAGGGTCTCTCACCTGCTAGCTGTGAAACTGCTGATATCTTTGTCTTTCATCCTTAGTGTGGCCATGTAAGGATGGCCATCTCTTTCCACAACTTCCTGGATTCCAGGGGCGGGCTGGGCCAGGGGGCAGAGTGCAGTTTCCAGACCCGGCCAAGTTCTACTGCTCGGG
The DNA here is from genome assembly GCA_029574335.1 of Rana kukunoris. NCBI lineage: Eukaryota > Metazoa > Chordata > Amphibia > Anura > Ranidae > Rana > Rana kukunoris. The sequence continues at coordinate 59,942,849 of CM056055.1, read as the reverse complement.
CAGCTCCGGCAGGAAGGGTTAACAGAGCTGCTCTGTGTCCTGTGACAGGGATATTAGCTGCACCTGTCACAGGGCTGAGAGTGTGTTTCATCTTACAGAGCAGAGCCCTCCCCTTCTCTCCACTAAAGGGAGAAAGATCTGGGGCGGTATTGTTGGGCACTGATGGGAGGCAATGATGGGCATTAATGGGTGGCACTGATGGGCACTGAAAGGTGTCACTGATGGGCACTGATTGGTGTCATTGATGGGCACAGACTGACATCACTTGCTGGGCAGTTCTAGGGCTGCACTGTAATCGATGCCCTAATTGTCTGTACAGTCTCCACTGTGAGGAGATTCCGCTGATCGTCTCTCCTCACATGCTGTCATTTACATGTGATTGGCTGTTATTGGACATAGCCAATCACATGGGTAAAGAGCAGCGTCATCGCCTCTTTACCAAGATCAGGGTTGTGCTGTCATTGCTGTGTCATATTTGTCTTGCTTCATAACATCAATACGTTGATCTGGTGAGCTATTTTGGTGGTACAATGGGCCACTCGACTGGACTTGCCCCCCAGGCTTAAGGCAGCCAGCCCTTCCCTGCTGGATTCCCTGCATGTTTACTTTCAATTTCTAAGGATTACATATCCCATGGTACCTTGCTGTCTGGAAGCAATGATTTCTGTACTGACTCCGCCTCTTGATACTTCCCCTCTTAGCACCTTTAATATCACTTTAATGTATGCCCCGAAATTCAAAGAAGTAAATGTGGGGATGTCAACAAAGTTTACAAACTTCAAGAGTATTCAGATAAATAGGAGTAGACTAAACATAAATTAAAGTGGAGTTCCACCCATTTTTTTATGTTTGTCTGTGCTGCATGCCCTAATCTCATAGTGTTCAGAATGGACAATTTTTATTTATTTTGTTGCTTGTAAATACCTTTATTTTGTAGTCCTTCATTACTTCCTTGTCAGAAACACAAGTACTTACCGAGGCCGAGATGCTGAGGACGGCTCACCTTTACGACCAAGCGCACCTGCCCCCTGGAGTTTGAGACAGGAGGCAGAGGCACAAGGAGGTACCGGTACCGGCGGATTGGTAGATGAGATGCAGGTGCTGGAGATCAGCGGCTGAGACGTGCTGCAGGTGCTGGATGGTCACCAAGGCAGGTGAAAGTGGTAAAGTCCCAGTGTACAGTTCAGAAGCCAACAGACTAATGGTAGCAGATCCGGGGTACAGGTAAAAAGTCCGGGTTCAGGGTAGAGCTTAAGACAAGTCCAGAGGTGTAAGCAGAAGTTCAAGGGTAGGAGACAGAGGCAAATCCAGGTCACGGTCCGAGGTCAGAGGGTTCAAGAAGGCAGAAAAGTCCACAAACTGGCCGAGGTCAGGTTTCTGGGCGAGAGCTGATTCGGGAAGCTAATCTTGGTCAAAGAGCACAAGTCAAAGTGTCAAAACTTTACTCAGAGCTGACGATAAACCAGCAACCTGTGCAAGGACAGGGGCTGGTTTAAATAGGGCTGTCAGGTCTGTGATTGGTCCCGGGAGGAGGCGCGCACGTCCGCGCGCTCGTGCACGCGCCGCGCCGCCACGCACGCGTGCGCGCCCCAAATGCGCGGGCACGCGCCGTGACGTGATTTTAGCGTGCCTGTGCACAGATTGAGCGCTGTGAGCGCTGGGACCCTGACATTCCTCCTCCTTATCAGCCTAGGCTATTAAGTCACAAGGCTATTTGCAAGGGTTTCTGGGATAGGCATCATGTTTCCCAGTAGTCCTTGCAAACCTGACTGAAACCTATTACATTGCTTGTGCAGCACTGAGCATGTGCAAGATATGTAAAGCTGAAATCCAGGAAGTCATACAGTCTGGCTTCATGATGCCCACACTTAAGATGGCCACGGTCTATTTCTAGATTATAAACTATTATTATAATCTAAATGCTGCAACAACCTAACGAAACGGACCTTAGTTTACAGACTAACATTACTAGAATACATTAAGCTTGTGTATTACAGGGGTATTTATATTTAAAAAGTGAAATTGTGGGTGGAACTCCCCTTTAAATACAACATGGAACTGAATATATGATTTTGCATTTTGATGGTAGATACACTTTTAATACCACCAAAAGGAAGACCTATCTTTTTCAGAAAATAATATAAAATGTATTTTAGTACAGTCTTGCATGACTGAATAAGGATTCAGGCAACCAGTGTGCCAGTGTTATGTCATTTTCTTTGTGAGTAGTGTTTATTACATTTTTATTCTATTAAATTGTCAACGGTAACACACTAGGCTGGTGCGCCTTTCTTTCTCTTCTCTTTTGTTCGAAACCAGTGTGCACCCTGGGCAGACATTCTTTGGCGCATGTTGCCCTAAATGGAAGTAATGGAAGTGCACCATCCGGCAGAAAGACTGGATAGTGGACCTGTGCCCTAAAACCTCAGTGTTCATGGGGCCCATTTGTCAGACAAATTATCACAGCACTGAAAATGCCCTGGCCTGAGCATGTAACATGCTGGTAATGAGGTGATTGATATTATATTCTTTAAATGTTTATGGAAGTGTATCACAAGTTTATAGTGTATAATTCTGCAGTACAGAGAAGAGGTGAGAAACGGCTGAGATCAAAGAGGCCCTGAATATTATTTTTTACCTTTCAGCAACTCTGCTGTAAATTGTCTTTCTAAAGCCTTACTCAATGTCAGCCCCCTCCCAACCCTTAAATCTGATCTCTGGAACAAAAAAAATCCCAACATCCATGTCATTTTTGAATACGCGGTCACTTGACACTGCGGGGTTGATTTACTAAAGGATAATAGAATGTGCACTTTGCAAAGTGCAGTTGCACTCTGCATGAGCAGTTGCTCCAGAGCTCAATAAATAAACAGAAGCTCTGCTGACTTCCATCATCCAATCATGTGCAAGCAAAACATTTTTTATATTTTTTCCTTGCATGTGATTGAATATTCTTTGCAAAGTGAAGCTTCACTTCATTTACTAAGCTCTGGACCACCTGCCTTTAGTAAATAACCCCTGCATCTTCTCCTCTTCTGTTTACTTTCTGCTTGGGTCCCTCTTTGGCCTGCATGACATATTCACTTCCTATTGGATGTCCAGAAACCAGGATCCATGCACTTGGGGGATAAAAATATACATGCCTTACTGGGGTAATCCATGGTCTAGAAGGATCTGCGTAGATCGTAAGTAGGTTTGCACCAATACCGATACTGGTATTGGTGCCAATACTGGGCATTTACACAGGTATTGGTACTCGTGAAAATGCACCAATACCGATATCTTCTGGCTCAGTGGTCAGCGGGATTAGAGTGGGAGGAGGACGTTGGATGACAGCATGGTCCTCGTAGTTGTGGGGTCAATGGTACTGAGTGTTGGGAGTGCTGTGTTTCTTCATCACTTGGTCTCATCAAAATGGTAATATTACACAGCACACTGATAGGTCATGGAGACCCCCTGCTCCTCCTCATCTTGATCTCCCTAAAAGCCAGAAATAGGTAAAAGTAATTGGTATCGGCATGTACCAAAGAAAAAAAAAAGTATTGGTACTTGTACTCGTTGCTAAAAAAAAGTGGTATTGGTGAATCCCTAATCAAAAGCTTAATTTCCAAAGTGAGCAAAGTCCTTTCTTGTATTAAAAGAGGTATAAGCCCTGGTTCACACTGATGCTACTTTGAAATCGTGCTACTTTATTTGAAGTAGCGCGATTTTAAAGTAGCAAGGTCAGCGCGATTTCAGGTGCTACTTGATAGACATTTGTGTGGCTTCATACACAGATGTCTATAGAAATCGCACCTGAAATTGGCAAAAGTAGTGCAGGAACTACTTTTTCAAATCAGTGCGGCACCGCAAAATCAGTGTCGCACCGATTGGAACAGTGCCATTGCCGCCAAAAGGCTGCGACTTGTCATGCGATTTGATCTCTCAAATCGCATGACAAATCACTCCAATGTGAACCTAGGCTAAACTCCAGAGAGAGAGATATAATTTTACCCCTGTACAGATCATTAGTAAGCCCTCATCTGGAATATGCAGTTCAGTTTTGGGCACAAATTCACAAAAGGGATATTGGGGAACTGAAGAAAGTGCAGAAAAGGGCAACCAAACTGATAAGAGGCATGGAAGAGCTCAGCTATGAGGAAAGACTAGAGGAGCTGAATTTATTCTCTCCTGATAAGAGGAAATTAGGTGGGGATATGATCAGTGGCATAGCGTGGGGAATGTTGGGGGGGGCGTGGTCCCGGGTGTAGCATTTAGGGGGGCAAAATTCTGTGCCAAGCATTTTATGTCACTCATCGAATGGCGTCATGTGCGGAGGCTGCAGCAGGGCTGGCCTGTCCGTAATCGCGATTTGCGTCTGGAGTCCTGCCTCTGCCTCGCTGTGAACACCACTGATGTCTTCTCTTCCTCCAAGCTCCCCCTCTCCTTTGAACCGATGGAAGACACAAGAAGCAGGTGAGACTCCCTCGTGAGAATCGAGTTGTGCTGCTGGCCCTGGGGGAGTGGACACAGTCTGGGGAGAAGGAACTGCCACCAGCCAGAAAGAGCGAGTAGACAAGCATAGTCAGGCTGTGTAGTGGTCAGTATAGGAATACTGTAGGTAGGTCAGTGTAGTGGACCGTGTAGTGCAGTGGTCAGTGTAGTGGACAGTGTAGTGTAGTGGTCAGTGTAGTGTAGTACAGTGGACAGTGTAGTGGTCAGTATAGTGTAATGTTCAGTGTAATGTAATGGTAAGTGTAGTGGTCAGTGTAGTGTAATGGTCAGTGTAATGTAATGGTCAGTGTAGTGGTCAGTATAGTGTAGTGGACAGTGTAGTGGTCACTGTAATGGTCAGTGTAGTGTGGTGCGGTGGTCAGTGTAGTGGACAGTGTAGTGTAGTAGTCAGTGTAGTGGTCAGTGTAGTGTTCTGTGTACTGTGGTGGTCACATAGGTCAGTGTAGTGGACAGTGTAGGAATCAGGTAAATTAGTGTAGTGGTCAGGTAGGTCAGTGTAGTGGTCAGTGTAGGAATCAGGCTGGTCAGTACTATTGCAGGAAAAGACTAACTTGCTGCCACTGTCACTATATATGTGTAAATGGCTAACTCAGTGAATGGCTGTGCCTTAGCTTTTGCAAACTTTTCAATGCAACCTATGGTTTAAGTCAGTGGCGGCTGGTACTCAAATTTTTTTGGGAGGGAGCAAACAAAAAAACACATCAATTACAGCCTCACTGTGCCATCAAACGTGCCATGCCATCAAACGCAGCCACTGTGCCATCAAACGCAGCCACTGTGCCCATCAATTGTCAACACTGTGCCCAGCAATTGTCACCACTGCACTGTGCCAGCAATTGTCACCACTGTGCCCAGCAATTGTCACCACTGCACTGTGCCCATCAATTGTCACCACTGTGCCCAGTAATTGTCACCACTGTGCCCATCAATTGTCACCATTGTGCCTAGTAATTGTCACCACTGTGCCCAGCAATTGTCACCACTGTGCCCAGCAATTGTCACCACTGTGCTCAGTAATTGTTGCCAGATTACTTCACTGTCCCCCAGCACTTACCTTTCTCGGGTCAGCTACGTTCCCTCGATATCTTCTCCCAAGTCCCGCCTTCGATGTCGCTTCAGCCAATCAGGTTACCGGTAACCAGACCTGGTGAGCCTGATTGGCTGAGACATGTGTCAGTCTTAACCAGGGAACGCACACCTCCTGCGTCCCCTGGTTAACTATTTGGAAGACAAATCTCTAATCTCTCTATTTGCAATGCATGAATCTCTATGTATTGTCGCCGCTGCCGCCCACTATTCAGATGGCCGGCCCCCTGGTGAGCACCGGCCATCTGAATAACGGCAGCTGTTTGGCTGTATGGAAGTGTCTATCAGAGCCAGCGGGACACAGGGGGTATGCGTTCCCTGGTTAACACTGACACTCGTCTCTGCCAATCGGGTTCACCGGGTCTGGTTACTGGTAACCTGATTGGCTGAAGCGACATCAGGGGCGGGACTTGGGAGAAGACATCGAGGGAACGTGGCCTACTCGAAAAAGTTGCTGGGGGACTGGGAAGCAATTTGGCGGGAATTGCTAGGCACAGTGGTGATGGTGACAATTGCTGGGCATAGTGCAGTGGTGACAATTGCTGGGCACAGTGCAGTGGTGACAATTGCTGGGCACAGTGGTGACAATTGCTGGGCACAGTGGTGACAATTGCTGGGCACAGTGGTGACAATTGCTGGGCACAGTGCAGTGGTGACAATTGCTGGGCACAGTGGCTGCGTTTGACGGCACAGTGGCTGCGTTTGATGGCATGGCACGTTTGATGGCACAGTGGCAACGTTTGATGGCACAGTGAGGCTGCAATTAATGTTTATGTTTGTTTGCGCCCCCCCCAAAAAAAAAAATTTGAGCACCAGCCTCCACTGCCTGTGACCCATCAAAGTTTTCAGCTCAGTGCTTCTATTTCAGCCTCCTACACTGACGTACACTAGCATCCATCCCCACAGTCATTAGTTATCCAATGCTGCCTACATCAGTGTGTGATTGAAAGTATGCATGTGAGTGCTATTTTAAGTACTTGACAATGTTGTCATACCTGTTTTTATTGTTGTGCAGTGAAGGTATGGTGATTTTTTTTCTTTTTTTACATTGTTACTTATAAAATTTCCCAATAAACTTGAATTTTTCTTAAGAGATACCACAGTTTGTTCCTTCATGGAGCCCCTTTGATGGGCACCCCCTTATGTTCCCAGCAACACCCTTCTGTTTCCATAAAGTGAACTTGGCATAGAGTTATTCACATTAAAGCCGAGGTCCACCCTAAAAACAAAATTTTCATTAACAGTCTCCTTATAACATATGAAAAAACATATACAATTTTTTTTTTTTTTACTTACCAGAATGCCCTGTTGCTAGGCAGTCATCCTAATCTACCACTTCCCATTCAGTGGAGCTCCTAGTTCTCTTCCTTCCTCGCCTGTGCTCCTGGGAAATGGGGCTTGCTGTCTTCTGGGACTTCTGGTGTGTGTCCTAGAAGACAGCCGGCCATTCATAAGCGCCGCACGACTCGTGCATGTGCAGTAGGAAACGGACAGTCCCCTCCCCTGCCAGCTCTAAGGCTGAAAACTGAGCGATCAAACACAGCTGATCACTTGGTTCTCAGTGCTCCCTGAGCAGAGAGCTGGTGACTGTCAGACACTGGCTCTCCGCTCTGCCCATTCCCCCCCACACTTACTGGAGCGCTGGGCTGTGGAGGGGCGGGAGTGGCCGGCACGGCCTCTTAGCGGCTCACAGAGAAGCTGAGCCAGTTGCCGTTCCAGGCATATGATCACAATCTTTCCCATGGTCCTGGTGACTTCAGACTGCTGTCTGCTGGAAATGGGTCACAGGATTGCAAAACTATCTGCACTTCTGTGATCCATAGGAGAAATGCAGCCAAACAAGCTAAATAAATACAAATATCGTAATGTGCAGAAAATAGTGCGTGTGCTCAATTAACTATAACCAAGTAAATATTGAACAAACATTACTATGCATAGTGAATAGTACATAGTGAATCAAAATAAATAACAAAATAAAAGTGAAAACAAAGGGACCAAGTGAAATAAGTAAATATAAAATGAGTAAATATAAAACATCCAAGTGCAAAGAACAGGAATGACTGCTCAGTCCATATCGTAATTGAAGAGAATAAATGTATCCAAATGTATACGTCTGCATAAAGACCCCAATATTGTGTCTCTTGATCGAATGTCACCCAGAGAGAGCAAAAATACCCATAGCGCAATATTGTAAAAAAAATATAATACATTATTCAATACCTGCCTACATAAAGGTTTGGTCACAACCGCAGTACAAGTAGGGATAGGAACAAAATCGCCTCCTCACCACACTTCCGTACTCTGTGGACACTGGAAGTGACGTCACAAAGCCACACCTGGCGCGTTGCATCACTGGTCACGTGACATTCTCAGGTATTCCTATTTATGAGGAAGTCACATAAAGCGCCGCTTTACCAGCATTGTGCGGGCAGGACCAGGGCGCTTTAAACCCCAAAGAATGGGTTATCTTAAAAGCACCCGCAAAGAGCCTCTGCCAAAGTGCTTTGTAGGCGCTTTGGCAGTGCTGCCCATTGATTTCAATGGCAGGGGCGGTTTAGGAGCAGTGTATACACCACTCCTGCAACGCCCCAAAGAAGTGCTTGTAGGACTTTTTTTTTTCTTTTTTTGTTTACAAAAGTTTTTATTGTAGAAAGAAATTAGTTTACAAGCATATGCAAAAGGTATAAAATCGTAACAAAGGTATACAAAATACGGAAGTGCATTTCACAGGGTAGGTAGGGTAGTAACATAGTAGGTATAGCATCATATTAGGATAATCTTGGATAAAGGAATGATATGAGAAACATAAGAGTACATGGGATGCTGGTTAATGTTGATTGGTAAGGGACCAGTATGACCACTTAGCATCAAAAATATATAAAGTATCATTGAGCTTGTGTAGGGCCAGAAGGGGCACCGGCATTGCGGCGTCTGTTGTTCCTCCTGCGGCCCCTGCTGGACACGGTCTGCCAGGGCTGCGAAAAAGGTAGAGGTGGGAGGACAGGAACCCCCCTCCAATCCGGGAAGTCCACATCTCCGAGGTGTAGGGCATCAAGGAAGCGTGGCAAGTCATCCTTAGTACCCAGCAGCACCAGACAGTCCTCGTGTGTCACCTGAAGACTAAAGGGAAAGCCCCAACGATAGGAAAAGCCTGCTTCCTGAAGAGCTGACAGCAGAGGTCGCAGGGCCCTGCGTTGCATAAGAGTGCGCCAGGAGAGGTCTTGGTAGAAAAATAATTTGGCCCCATGAAAGTCAAAGTAGGGCTTATTCCTCATCTTCTGCATTATGCGGTCTTTTAAAGTATATTTGTGGAGTTTACAAATGATGTCCCTTGGAGAGTCAGGGTCCTGGGAAGGCGGCTTCAGGGCTCTATGAGCCCGATCGATCTCTATTGGAGTAGTGGCTGGAAGGTTCAGAATTTCCCTGAACACCCCCTCCAAGGACGGGATAATATCACGTGGCGCAGTGGCTTCTGGCATACCCCTAATGCGAATGTTAGCTCTCCTGCTGCGGTTTTCAAAATCATCCATCTGCGAAATTAAAGCCTCTATCTGATGACTCTGGGCCTTACACGTCTCCTGCAGAGTAGCTATACTGGGTAGAGAGTCCTCAAAACGCTGCTCCAAGGTCTCCAATCTGTCCCCCAAGTGAGCAGTGTCAGACTTGAGCTGAGCTATGTCCTGAGTAAAGGCCTTCTCAATCCTGGAAGTGAAACGCTCCAGGTCATCTCTGGTGGGGAGAGACCATATGTGTCTCTTTAGGTTCTCATCCCCCAGCAAGTCCATCACATCTGGGCACAAACCCTGGGAAGAAGGGGAACCCGGGGAAGCATGGAGAGCCGCATCACTCACCATCTGAGGGGATGGAATAGGAGAGGACGCCAGGCCGGAGGCACCATCCCCGCGCTGTTTAGCAGCCTTCTTCTCCGCCGCCATCTTAGAGTCCCCCTTCCCAGGCCGCCGCGGCTCCGTGCAGAACGAATCCATCGTTCCCTGTGTCGTCCGGTCCACCCTCGGAGGCTGGGAGCATGCCCGAGTCCGCTGGGACATGATGAGGTAGGTGTCCAGCCGTTATTGTCCCCCTGTACGCCGAATTAAGCTGCGGTGCGAGCGGAGCTGAGAGCACACGCCCGATGGCGGGAATTTTGATGCGGGTTTGTGGGGAGTTGTACAGTGCATTGAACCCTTGAAGGAATCTACCTGATATACCGAATCTGGGAAGTAGGCGGTTCATGTACGACCAGCTGACGCTGTCAAACGCCTTGTGTATATCTAGACTAAGAAGGCAGGCTTGACGGGAGAAAATGTTGGCATCTTGGATTATATTCGTTACCAACTTGATGTTATCTGTGATCTGTCTATTTGGAATAAAGCCAAATTGATCAATATGTATGAGTGGCGGAATGACCTTTGCAAGTCTGTCCACCAAGATTCTTCCAAAAATCTTAAGATCATTGTTCAATACAGAGATTGGGCGAAAATTTTGAGGAAGTGAATGATCCTTGTTGGGTTTGGGAATCAGAGAAAGGTTGGCAGGACTTTTTTTTTCGGTCCTACAAATGCACCCAGCCTGAGTGCTTTCACAGTGAGGCGCTTTGCAGGCTCTATTTTAGCGCTAAAACACCTGAAAAGCGCCTTGAGTGTGAAAGGTGTCTTATTGATCTAGTGCACATTGGTTGTATTACACAAAGGTGGCATCTATTATTTTGTCCTAATACAGGAGGTTCAAATTTAAGGCCTCATGTCCACGGACGTTTTTACAGTTTTCTGAGCGTTTTTTGCAGCTTAAAAATGGCTCTCCATGTTAGCCTATGGCCTCATGCCCACCATGACGTTTTTAAGCTGTAAATGGCTGAGCCGTTTTTAAGCTGCAAAAAAAACCAGGACCAGTGCGTTCTGAAGCTCCAGCGTCAGGCCGCGTACACACGATCGAACATGTCCACTGAAACTGGTCCGCCGACCAGTTTCAGCGGACATATCCGATCGTCTGTACGACCTAGCGGACAGGTTTTTCCAGCGGACAAATTTCAAAGCATGCTTTGAAATTTGTCCGCTGGAAACATGTCCGTCGGACATGTCCACTGGTTAGTATGCCTAACCAGCAGACATAAATCTCCCGCATGCGTCGAATGGATTCGACGCATGCGTGGAAGTATTTTACTTTCTGGATTGGTGACGTGGCGGCGTCAACGTCACCGCCACGTCACCGCGTTATCCGTCCGAGGGGATTTTGGTCCGATGGTGTGTACACGCCATCAGACCAAATATCCGAGGAGACATGTCCGCTGAAAACGGTCCGTCGGACATGTCTCCTCGTCTGTACGCGGCCTTAGAGCTGTAAAGACGTCAGATGCTGGAAAATGTGATTTAACAAGGTTTATCGCTGTATTAAGCCTCTTCCGGCATTTGTTTCTTTATTCTAAATCAATGGTCCCAGCATGCTCCGGGTGGTGACGACACCACCTGGAGCATGCCGGGACTGTGATGTCATAAGAGGCCTATATAAATCATCGGGCACTGCACACCCGGCATTACAGCAGGAGGGAGCTTCGTGGCAACATCGAAGAGGAGAAGAAGAGAAGAAGGCGATGCAGAAGACCGGGCCCCCGCTGGTGAAAGAGCTGAAAAAAACATCGCTGATGCCCGGCAGAAGAGAAAAAGAACCGGAGAGCGGCAGAAGAGAGCAGAGAAGTCGGAGGCCCCCCCGAAGAAGGGAGAAGACCGGGCTGCCGCTGGTGAAAGAGCTGAAAGAAGACAGCGGTACTAGCTTTACAGCACATTTTTAAAACGTCCATGGACATGAAGCCTAAAAGTGTTAAAAAACACAAAAGTATGGTAGCACAAATTAGAGTTATAATTACAATATATAAAGTGTATTACAAAAAAATCATTCTTTAAAAAAAAAAAAATAACCACTTTAACCCCTTCACACCAAAGTAACGCAAATATGCAGCCTTCAGTTTGAAGGGGTTGTAATGGGGTGATGCCTGCAGCCAGGGCGGCCATCACAAATGGCTTTAGGCAGGGCCCCCCTGGAGCTGAGAACCGGGGGGGTGGGGGCCTCCTCTCTCCTGCCGTGAGATGATAAGTGAGGGGGGGGCTGTGGTAACAAAAGTGTCATCTCCTCTCTTCTCTCTCCAGCCGCGAGTGCCTAAAGTCAGCCTGGACCCTGGGGACCATCGGGCCCCTTACAGGTGTAATGCCTGTACTCCCCTGATGGCGATCCTGCAGGCATCACCCAGGTACCGTTTTTTAGAGCTGACAGCTCCTGTAATCGCCACTCCGGCGCTGTGATTGGCCGGAGCGGCGATGACAGCATTGCCAAGTTTATCTTTTTAAGTGCAAAGGAGGGGTTTGCGGTCTTATACACCCCCGATCTCTACATAAAGAGTACCTGTCACTGCCTATTACTGTCACAAGAGATTTTTATATTTCTTGTGACAGCAATAAAAGTGATCATTTTTTTTTAAAGGGACTGTGTAAAAAAAAAATTATATATTTTTTTTAAAGCGCACCATTGCTCTGTGTTCGCGTTCAGAAGCGAATGAGTACTTAAGTTGCGCCCGCAAAGGTAAACAGTGATCAAACCACACATGTGAGATATCGCCACGATCGTTAGAGAGAGAGCAGCAATTCCAGTAGAAGACCTTCTCTGTAACTCTAAGGCCGCATACACACGATCAGTCCATCTGATTAGAACGGTCCGAAGGACCGTATCCATTGGTTAACCGATGAAGCTGACTGATGGTCTGAAGTGCTTACACACCATCGGTTAAAAAAACGATCGTGTCAGAACGAGGTGATGTAAAACACAATGACGTGCTGAAAAAAACGAAGTTCAATGCTTCCAAGCATGCGTCGACTTGATTCTGAGCATGCGCAGCTTTTTAACCGATGCTTTTGCATACTAACGATCGGTTTTGACCTATTGGTTAGGCGTCCGTCAGTTACATTTTAAAGCAAGTTCTCTTTTTTTTGACCGAAGGATAACTGACCGATGGGGCTCACACACGATCGGTTTGGACTGATGAAAACGGACCTTCAGTCCGTTTTCATCGGTTTTGACTGATTGTGTGTACGAGGCCTAAGCTGGTAACCTGTAGAAATTTTTAAAGTGCCACCTATGTCTATTTTTAAGTACTGTAGTTTGTCACCATTCCATGAACATGTGCAATTTTAAAGCATGACATGTTTGGTATCTATTCACTCGTTGTAACATCATCTTTCACATTATACAAAAAAATTGGGCTAGCTTTACTGTTCATGAATGTGTATTGTATTTCTTGCAAAAAAAATGCATTTGAAAGACCACTGCGCAAACACAGTGTGGCATTACATTTTGCAACAATCGCCATTTTAATCTTTGCTAAAAAAATATATATATCTTTAAAAAAAAAAATATATATATATATATATATATATATATATATATATATAATGTTTGGGTTTCTAGCAAAAAATACAGGGCCAGATTCAGATACACTTAATATTGCGCTGCGTAATCAAAATACTCTACGCTGCCGTATTTTACCAGGCTCTACACCGAATCCTGGTAGATTTTTGCACGTACGCTACGGCGGCGTAGTCTATTTCTCGCCGCGTAATCGAAATACGCGATTGGGGGGCGTGAAGCATTTAAATTAAGCACGTCCCCGCGGCGATTGAACTGCGCATGCTCCGTTCAGAAATTTCCCGCCGTGCATTGCGCGAAATCACGTCGTTACGTCATTCGTTGTTTGAGTAGCGTCGTTTGCGAACATTCCTATTCCCTGACGACTTACGTAAAAAATAATAAAAGACGTCGGAAAACGTAGAAATTCGACGCGGGAACGACGGCCATACTTAACATGGGCTGTCTAATATTAGACCAGCCAAAAGCTGGTATAGTTTTACGCAGCGAAAAGATGACTAAAGGTGCCGTAAGAGATTGCGAATGAAGATCGTAATTTCTGTGATTGCCGGCCAAATCTCATTAGCATACCCCGACGCGGAAAACGACGGGAAGTCCACCCAGTGGCCGCAATTTTATTGCAGCGTAGATCCGAAGGCGTACGAACACGTAATCCAGTCGAATTGAAGCCCGCAGCCGTCTATTCATGGCTTGAGGTTTCCGACTAGCTAGAAAACGCGCGTAATTTGAAATTACTCCAGTCTAACACTAGTTAGACAGGCGTAAGGGCTCTGTGAATCTGGCCCACAAATTTTAGCTTGGAAATAGAGAAATGGAGAGACTATATTTGGACTTTGATGGTACCATATATAGAAGTTAAGATAATTACAAAAGTTTTTATTACAAAAACATATATATATATATATATAATGACATATTCACAGAATAAAAATGAAACATGACAATTGAGTGCAATTTTTTTGTACATCCTATCATTACAGATAGACCATCGATACCATCCATATATTGGTTGCTCTACATGTTTTGCTGGTTTATATTAGCCGCTTCTTCAGGAGCTTTCTATGATCTGATGGTATGCAAGAAAAAGATTGTCATGTAACTACAAAGGTAGAAAAGAAAGACATATTATTAATCAGATACATTTTGTGAATACATATGGTCATAATTAATATAAATACAAAAACATCTGTTGTGAAACACCCATCCCTCAGCCACGTATATCTTACCAAAAAGGGGGCGTCAAAAACACTTTGATGGGACGAAGGTACCACTTATAATTTTTCCTATATTTATAGCACTTTATTTTAACAAATTTTCACTTGTAAGCAACAAGTGTCAGTGAAAAGTTAAATTAACCACTTCACTACCTGCCCATAGTAATATGATGTCCGCAGGAGGGATCTCCCATTCTGGGCGGGCGTCATATGACGTCCTGGGCTTCCCGACCGTCTATGGGGCACGCGGCATTCCTCAGAACCCGGTGCGCGTGCCTGCGATCACAGCAGGACCGTGGATCTGTGTGTGTAAACACACAGATCCATGTTCTGTCAGAGGTGAGGAGACAGTTAGAAGCACTCCCTAGGATACACAATTAACCCCTTGATTGCCCCATAGTGTTAACCCCTTGCCTTCCAGTCACATTATACAGTAATCAATGCATTTTTATAGCCCTAATCGCTGTATAAATGTCAATGGTCCCAAAAATGTGTCAAAGGTGTCCGATGTATCCGCCACAATGTCACAGTCACAATAAAAATCGCAGATCGCCGCCATTACTAGTAAAAAATACAAATAAATAAAAATGACATAATTCTATCCCCTATTTTTTAGACGCTATGGGCCAGATTCACAGAGCCCTTACTCCGGTCTATCTCCTGTTAGACCGGAGTACTTTCAAATTACCGGCGTCGTATCGTTAGTTTGAATCCTCAAACCATGATACGACGGCTTCGGGCTTCGATCCGACAGGCTTACGTCTTCGTACGCCTTCAGATCTACGCTGCAATCTTTTTGCGGCCGCTGGGTGGAGTTCGGGTCGTTTTCCGCGTCGGGGTATGCAAATTAGCTTTTTCCGGCGATCCGCAAATTTACGATCGTCGCATTCTCTTACGGCATCTGTAGTCATCTTTTTGCTGCGTAAAGTTATACCAGCTATTAGCTGGTCTATAGTTAGATGGCCCATGTTAAGTATGGCCATCGTTCCCGCGTCGAATTTCAAATATTTTTTTTTTTTTTGCGTAAGTCGTCTGGGAATAGGAATGTACGTAAACAACGCTACTAAAAAAAAAAACGACGTTATTTCGCGCAATGCACGGCGGGAAATTTCAGAACGGAGCATGCACAGTTCGATCGCCGCGGGGACGCGCCTAATTTAAATGCTTCACGCCCCCTAATCGCGTATTTCGATTCCGCCGCGAGAAATACACTACGCCGCTGTACCTTACGGGCTGAAATCTACCTAAATTCGTCTTAGAGCCAGGTAAAATACGGCGGCGTAGTGTATCTCTGATACTCTGCGCCAGGGCAATTCTACCTGAATCTGGCCCTATAACTTTTACGCAAACCAATCAATATAAGCTTTTTGTGTTTTTTTTAACAAAAAAAGTGATACTTATTATAGCAAAAAGTAAAAAATATTGTGTTTTTTTTTCTAAATTTTCGCTCTTCGTTTGTTTATAGCGCACAAAATTAAAACCGCAGAGGTGATCAAATACCACCAAAAGAAAGCTCTATTTGTGGGGAAAAAAAATAAAATTCAAATTCGGGCACAGTGTTGCGCAATTGTCATTCAAAGTGCGACAGCACTGAAAACTAAAAATTGGTCTGGGAAGGAAGGGGGTGAAAATGCCCAGTATTGAAGTGATTAGGAAGTCTTATTTGTCAATACATGGACCGTACGATTCTAAAATTGTCCCGATTGGGATATACCCCACACATGGCGGAGATGTTTGACAAAATTTGACCAAATAAGGTGTGTTACTGATCAGATCACCAAGGTGAAGGGAAGACGGGGGAGAGTAAAAAAGAAAATCCACATGTAAGCTGCAATAGATAAACATTTTAGTTTATTACTCCTTTAAATGTGAGTGGGTGTGACAGCGGCACCGGAAGGGTTAAGCAGGGTGACAGGCGAGCCTCCAGTGTGTGTAAACAGAGGGTGTGCCCTCATCTCTGAAGACCCCTCCCCCTCCCCGCTCTTCTCCGCCCCTGGGCGGGGCCACAGCTCTACATTCCTCGGGTGCCCGGGCACTCATATACACACACGGGGGCTCAGCTGTCCTGAGTGGGCTGAGAAGAGCAGCATGCAGCTGGTGCCCGCCTGCCATATCTATGCCTGCTGACACTGGACGGAGCGGAGCTCACATTACCGGGACCATGAGGGGTAGCAGCCAGTGCCGGGGGAGGAGAGGTAAGGCGAAGCCTATGGAGGGGGCTCACCCGTCTGTGGTAAATGGAGGCATTGTACGGGCATGTGTACGTGCTGCTGAGCATGTAAACACACGTGAGTGTTCTGAGGGGGGGAGACTTCTCACAGTCTTCTTCTTCTAGTGTGTGGGGACTTTCCTTGTGTCATGTAAGCTGTGACAGTGGGGGGACTGTGTGGTGACAGTGGGGGGACTGTGGGGGGACTGTGTGGTGACTGTGGGGGGACTGTGGCTTCTGACCCTGCTCCATCCCTATTGGTGTACAGTGCAGAGCACACGGAGGGCTCCCTGTATGTAAACACAAGGAGCCCAGCCCTTCCCTATGCTTGTGTTTACTTCTATAAGGCAGGTACATCGCCAACATGGTGCATGCCAATTCCCAGGAGGAGCCGCCAACCCTGCCGATGATGAGAACCGCACTCCTCAGAGTTTTAGTTTAGGTGATCGATAAGAAATTCCTTTATTCTGTATTCTTCATCAGTGTTCAAATCACTTCTTGGTATATCATTGTTATGTAAACCATTGCACAATGCACAAAATACACGTACAGTGGAACAATACAGATACATGTGCAGGATCACCCAGACCTGTGATGACAATCGGCCAGACTGTCGCTTTTTGTCGAACTTCTGTCTATGATGGCAGTTAGATGCAAATAGTTTAGGGGGCATAGATCAAGCAGGTAAAGCCAGCCATAGATGGATCCTCTTTTTGTCATCAACCGGCGGGTTGATAAAAAAAAAAAAAAATCCCCATCCACTTATTCCAGGTGGATGAAGGGATTCACTCCGCTGTCATAATACACAAATCAGTGCTGCATGCGCTGCCAGAAAACACATTTTCAACAGTCCCATTGAAGAGAAGTCCATTCCTAGGTTGAAACCTCTTGACTGAACCAACCAAATCTCAATCTATCTACAGCCAGCTTTAAAACAGAGTTCCACCCAAAAGTGGAACTTCCGCTTTAAGCACTCCTCGCCTCCTTACATGCCACACTTGGCATGTCATTTTTTTTTTGGGGGGGGGGAGAGTGGGGGCTTCGGTAGGAGTGAGACTTCCTGTCCCACTTCCTCCTTCCACCCAGGGACCGCCTCGGCGACTTCTCCTCTCGCCGTAGGCGACCCCTTCATCTAGGCGATCTCCTGGGACATGTGACAGGTCCCAGGAGATTGCCTGTCCACTCAGGGAGTGCAGCGCCACTCGTGCATGCACAGTGAGTGCCCGGGCGTGAAGCCGAAAGATGTCGCGGCCGGGTGCCCGCTGAGTGAATGGAGACGCCGGCGGAGAGGGGGGGAGAGGAGCGACACTCCAAGTGGCCGCATTGCTGGACCGTGGGACAGGTAAATGTAGCTGCTGACTTTTAATAAACCTACCTAAAAAGGCTGGAACTCCCCTTTAAAGTGGTTGTAAACCCTGTACAACCACTTTTACCTGCAGGTAAGCCTAAATTAAGGCTTGCCTGCGGGTACTGGAAATACGGTTTAGGAGATATTTACCATATACGCTTGCTATTGGCGCATGCACACTAAAGAGTGGGCGTGGTCATGCCGTTTCTATATGGCCCATGCCGTGACCGTCGGCTCCCGTGCGTGCCTCCGGGCAGTCAGAGTCCATGGCCCTGGAAGGAAGAGGGGTGAAGATGGAGGACATCAAGGACGGGGAAGCAGTTGTGGTCGGAGCCGGAGGTAAAGGGGAAGCCGTCGCCACTAAGGCTGCATTCACATCTAGGCGACAAGTAACGCCGCGTACGCGGCTTTATTTGCCGCGATTCGATTCATTTTTTAAATTTTTCTTTTTAACAAATTCTCTCCATTGATGTCTATGGCCGAACGCCAATGTCGCCTGAAAAAAAGGGTCCGGGACTTTTTTTCAGGCGGCAGGCGTACAGCGTTTCAGAGATGCGTCGGGCGTTTTGTCGCCTAGATGTAAATGGAGCCTAAGGGACCATCCATCTTGTTACCAGAGACCACTATGAGTAAGCTGGAGCCAATACCAGAGCAGTCTTCTCACCAGCCGGGGACGGTGAAGAAGTAGGAAAACTTTAGCAAGTGCCAAGCCAGGGACCCAGTGGGACAGCGGAGGTGTTGCTTGAGGAGCATCTTTGAGTGCCAAGCAAGGGACCCAGCAGGGAAGCGGGGGGGGGGGGTGATGATTGAGGAAGATATGGTTTAGGAGATATTGCCATATATACGCTTGTGCTGACGTCATTGGCGCATATGCACTAAAGAAAGGGCACAAAAGGCCATTTCTATATGGCCTGTGCCGTGGCCGCCGGCTCATGTGACTCAGGCTAGTCAGAGCCACAGTCCGCACCCCCGGAAGGGAGAGGGGTGAAGCTGGCTTCCTTCGCAGGTAAGTGCAACATAATGGGCTAGTATGCGATGCATAACTAGCCCATTATGCTTTTACTTTGCAGGGAGGAAAAGCAGAAGTAAAACCCATCAGTGTTTACTTCCTCTTTGAAGCGGTTGTAAACCACTGCACTTTTTTTTCCTTACCTGCAAGGCAAAGGCATAATGTGCTAGTTTTCATCGCCTACTAGCACATTATGTGAAACTTACCTCCAAATCAAAGCCTTCCAGTGATACAATATCATCACTGGAAACAGCATCCACCTTCACTTGGTCTTCCTTTCAGGTTCGTAAACTCCGGCTCTGTGACTGGCCGGAGCCGCAATGTCGTCACTCCTGCGCATGCACGTGGGAGCCACCGGTCACAGCACAGGGCTCTGAAGAAACAGCACGGGCAGCTATTCCTTCAGAGCGCATGTGCCAGTTGTTTTTACTGGCTGCATGTTCAGTAAATATCTCCTAAATGGTGCACGTTTAGGAGATATTTATACTACCTATAGGTAAGCCTTATTATAGGCTTACCTATAGGTAAAACTTTAAAGTGGAAGTTTACTTCCTCTTTAGACCGCCCATACAGTAGTTATTATAATACACTGTAGTGCATTGCAGGCTATAGCTTGTGACACTGGTTGAGCTGGGAGAATTCCACAGGGTGATTGTACAGAAGCTGGTTGGTAGATGGACTTCGGTACAATCTTAGTACTTATACATGTATCAAAATCCCTGCTGAATCGGCCACATTTTGATTCATGTATCGCCAGCTTTAGAAAACCCACACTAGTTGCTGTTGTTTTCCTGTGATATACCTGACTTCAGCATTGTATCATTCTGCCGCCCCCCCCCACACACTTTTTTCCCTCTGCACTGACATACTGTAACCCTGATCAGCTGATTTGCTACCACAAGGATTTTCAGATTGTGCCTACATGTTTGACCACCATCTAAAATCATTGTGCGGGCCTAAAGTTGGCCGCTTGCATTGCAAAAGTCTAGGTTTGGAATCTTAGTGTAGTGTAAGTGCCCACCGGCTGCATTCACACCTAGGCGACACGATACGCCGCGTACGCGGCTTATCTTGCCGCCTGTAGATTAAACTTTTTTTTTTTTTTCTTTCTTTAACATTGCGGTCTATGAGCGAACGCCAATGTCGCCTGAAAAAAAGGGTCCGGGACTTTTTTTCAGGCGACAGGCGTGGAGATGTGAACCATCTCCATAGACCGCAATGTTATTTCACATCTCGAGCGACAAGAGCGTCGGGCGACCGGCGTTTTGTCGCTCAGATGTGAATGGAGCCTTAACAGTCCTATTTGTTCACGTAGGTCTTGTTTAGGCCCCTTTCACACTTATGCGACCTGTCCCACGATTTGTGATGATAAAGTAGCAAGGCAAGTCGTTTCCCATGATTTCCAATGATAACCATTCATATTCGTACAACTTCAAAGTAGTCCCTGCACTACTTTGGTCAGATTTTGATGCCACTTACACAGGCCTTACCTTAAATCGCGGATGCAAAATCGTGGTAAAATCGCGTGACTTTGTAGTCGCACTAGTGTGAAAGGTGCCTTATGCTCACAGTTTTGGGAAAGTAGAAACAGGTGATTGAGTCCTCTTTTTTTCTTTTTTAACTGCATCCGCTTAAAGTGATACTAAAGTCTCTAATATAAATACTAATTTTAATTAAAAAACAAACAAAAAAAAAACAACAAACATGTTATACTTACCAGTCCACTGTAGTGGTTTTGCACAGAGCAGCGCAGATCCTCCTCTTTTTGGATCCCTCTTTGGGCCTCCTGGCCACTGCCTCCTGTTGAGTAGTACCCCCACAGCAAGCAGCTTGCTAAGGGGGCACCCGCACTACAGCTCCCTGTGTCCATTCAGACACTGAACTGTGGCCTGGCACTGAGCTGTGGCCTGGCCCGCCCTCTCTCTCCTCATTGGCTAGCTGACTGACTTTGACAGCAGCGGGAGCCAATGGCACCACGCTGCTGTCTCAGCCACTGAGGAGGGGAGTCCCGAGCAGCCAAGATACTCCTACAACATTGCTGGATCTAGATGGGGCTTGGGTAAGCATGAGAGGGGTTGCTGCACACAGAAGGATTTTTATCTATATGCATAGAATGCATCAAGATAAAAAAAACTTCTGCCTTTTATAATCACTTTAAGCTCCAAAGGCAGCCGTATAGGGGTATGTACAATCCTGTGTCTGTAGTGAAAAGGTTTCCCACAATCTCAATCGGCAGACAGTTCAAGTGAATGGGCCTACGCTGCAAATGCAATGAAATGGAACATAATGCCTTGTAACTGCCTGCTGAACGCCCTCTAAAAACCAATCCACTTCTTATACGCTCCTCAGAGGGCTACTGCCAGTGTAGATGAGGCCTTAGGCCCTTGAACTGCATAGCTGTTGCTTAGGCTGGCCGTAGATTGATCAAAATTTGGCTGGTTCAGCAGAGACTGGACAAACTTTGATCTATCTATGGCCACTCAGGCTAGAGAAGTCAATCTAACGATTGACCAAGAATGTTGGAGATGTTTTAATCTAAAGGCCTTGTACATATAGATTGTTTGGCCAGTTTAGGACTTGCAGGCACTGTAACAATTAGCAATGAGACCTCTTGGTGTCCTTGAGTCCACTAGGACCTGATGCAGTGTAGCAAAACACTTCCTTCTGTCAAGCTGTATGGAAATTTTCCAACTATGTGGAAATATTTGCGTGAAATGTTTCTGACATTAGTCAGTATTTATTATCCCTCATAGAAACCCTACGTGATCTATTTCTAAACCCCTTTCCACATTGGGCCAATATACAGAGTTGGGAAGCATCTGACCATTTTTAGATATCGGATGAGCAGAATGACAAACCCAGTTAACTCAGCTGTAGCGTTAACCCGTATTCATGGCGCGTTTCACACCCATTACTGCGCAAAATGAACCCAAATTGCACCTCCTGGTTTTTATTACAAGGGGAGAGGAATGCTTCAAAAACACACACTGAAGTTACATGCATGTTATTTTAGCATGTGACAATTGAATTCAGTGGAGGCAGAGCTTGGAGAACACTACATGCTCCAAATTCTTAAAGGGGTTGTAAAGGAAAAAAAAACATTCTCCATAATAAGCATCCTTTACCTGCAGACATTCCACTTTTCACTTCCTCATTGTTTGTTTTTGCTCAGAATTTGCTCTATTTCTTCTCTGTTCTGTTCATTTCCTGCTTGTCTGATTGTTACTCACCACCGGGAAGGGAGGCTTTACTGCGATGGTCAGTGACGTGCTCGCCCCCTCCTGGGAACTACATCTGTGCGGCAGGACGTTCTCTACGTGTTAGGCTGCGTACACACGATCGAATCTATCTGCTGGAAACGGTCCGATGAACCGTTTCAGCAGACAAATATAATCGTGTGTATGGGCGGACAGACGGGTTTTTCCAGCAGACAGATTTTAAAGCATGCTTTAAATTCTGTCTGCTGGGAACCTGTCCGCCCGACATGTCTGCTGGTTAGTACGCTAACCAGCAGACATATCTGCCCGCGCATGCGTCAAATGGATTTGACGCATGTGCGGAAGTGTTTTACTTCCTGGTGCGGTGATGTGGCGGCGTCAACGTCACCGCCACGTCACCGCGCTGTCTGCCGGCGGGGATTTTGGTTTAATCGTGTGTACAGCGATCAAACCAAAATAGCCCAACAGACAAATCCGATCAAGTCGGTCTGTCAGACCGATTTGAACGGATTTATTTGGCCTTACAGACTTCAAGGAGGTGTGAATTACTGGGCGTGCCGCAATGCATACTGGGTAATGTAGTTCTTACATGAACGAGCACCGTAAACCAGGAAGTGAATGAGAAAACAGAAACTAGATTGCCGGAGGTGATATAGATGAAGGAATTTAATAGGTATTTACTTGTTTTTTTTAACAGAATCATTACCCTAATATGTCTGTCTACCTTGCAGACATTAATTTTAGGCAAAAAATGTCTTTCCTTTACAACTCCTTTAACATGATTCTAACACACTGGTGTATACTGTTCCATCTGCCTGTCATTGCTCCAACTTCATAGTGTTTGCTGCTGGTAGCGGTGCATTTAAAACGTGGCTAGAATGCTTGCGCTTGCATTTGAAAAAGAGGCCCTAAAGAGGAGCCCCAGCTGATCTTCGGGTTCACTGTCGGGCGCAGCTACTGCCATTCCTAGTAAGGGAATTCTAGTGCGGAGCACGCTGCGATTTCTGATTATCATGGCGGAGGAGTTGAGCCAAACTTCTGAGAGACAGCGGCGCCGTCTCCAATACCCGTCCCCCCCCCTGAAATGTGGCACGGGAGGGGGGGGGGGGGGGAACGGATGTTATACTTTTGAGTGGAACCCCACTTTAAAGTGGAAGTAAAAGCAAAACCTTACTAACTCTAATGCCGCGTACACACGACCATTTTTAATTTAGTGGAAAAGAAAAAAAAGTTTTTTCTCAATGTGATTCTTGTCAAGCCTGCCTTGCATATACACAATCATGAAAATAAATGCTCGAGCAATGCGCAGTGACGTACAACACGTACGACGGCACTATAAAGGGAAAGTTCCATTCGAATGGCGCCACCCTTTTGGCTGCTTTTGCTGATTTCGTGTTAGTAAAAGTTTGGTGAGAGACGATTCGCGCTTTTCAGTCTGTTACAGCGTGACGAATGTGCTATATCCATTACAAACGCTAGTTTTACCAGAGCATGCCCATTTTTTTTTTTTTTTCGTTCTTAAAGCCTACACACGACCGCTTTTAACGACGAGAACAATTAGAACATGTTCTAAATTTTAATGCCCATTTTTCACACCGAGAAAAATGCTCTGGAGCCTACACACGATCGTTTTAATGACCAATTAAAAAAATTGCATTTTTTTTAATGTGTCTTGCACCTTCGTTGACTCAATAAAGACCAACCTTGTTTGTTAAAAAAAAAAATGCATTTTTCTCATCATGAAAAACGGTTGTGTGTACGTGGAATTAGCCTTATCTATCTAACCGTGTAAAGAAAAGATCACTATACTTTCCTTTTCAGCAGGTGCCCCAGTCTGGTCCCAGGTTGAGCAGTGGCTACAGTGTGTAGGAGTGGCAGCCGACAACAGAAGCGCCAAGTCTTTGGGTGACAACGCTTCCCCGCCATTGCCGGCTTTCTCCTGCACTTGGAGGGCGCTAATGGAGACCAGACTGGGTGGCTTTAGAATAGGTAAGTATAGTGATCTTTTCTTTACAGCATTAGCTAGATTAGGCTTAGAATGGGGGTGGGGTAGGTGTAGAGTTAGTTAGGTTTTGCCTTTACTTCCACTTTATGGGGACCTTGCTTATTTGCGCTCACAATCTAAACAGAGAATACAAAAGAAAAAGGACCATATATTACCACATTTATTACAAATATATATTCTTGCTACTGTAATGTACCAAATGTAACTATAGTAGATTTGAATGTGTATAAAAGTCAGTTCAATAGTTTTAGATATCTTTTTCAGCCACTCCCATGTTGATCATTAATTGCACAGGGATCATTAGAAGAAAGCAAGCAAGTCAGTACATTAGAACTCTGGGAATTATGCCACATTAAGTGTTTACATAAAATACGGTTCATGTTATTGTTTGTAAATCTGTTCACATAAAAGTGACAGGGTAGTGCTTTGTGTGTACATAAGATGTAGCATTCTACAATCAAACTGAAGGTTGTATTGTATAAATGTTTTAATCATGAGACATCCAGCATAGTTGATTTTTATATAAATGACCTCAAAGTGTTGTTGACAGATTACCATAGAAACTCTTGTTTACTTTTGATTGCCCCTGTGCCAATACCTACCTGTTGCCACCACTTTGCTCTCTTCTGCCAGAAATTAGAGAGGGGTCTGTCGTATGCCTCGCCACAATGAAGCTTTTGGACCCAGAGCTGCCAGTTGCCATGCCCAAGCTCTGTCTAAGTAGGAAGAGTCATTTGGTGGTAAAGGTACGTGTAGGCACCAGAGGGTACCAAGGTGGAGTGCAAGGTTTGTGTAGCACCTACAGATGTATTTATATTCTGACAAACTCAGTAGCCCTGCAAAAAGTAGAGATATAACCTACCAAAAACATTGAAAGTGTTAATACGTACTTTCCCATAATCCTCTTCCAGGACAGCTATCTGAGTAGTGATTGGCTGTGCCTTCAACGGGAAACACTAAGCAAAAAGCATTTTAAAAGCCCCTCTAATCTCCTCAACCCCAGTTCCACTATGCTTCCAGGAACTCGCATTGTAATTTTTATTTTTTTTTGGTGGTGATTGACCCTCTTTAATGTGGTCAGGTCTCGGTTCCTTGATAGTTGTGTGTTGTTGGGGTTGTGTATGTTTTTTTTGCCCTTCCTACCTGAAGTTTATCTTTCTCCACTGTACAGGGTTGGGAGTGACTGTTAACCTTGCTAGCCGTTCCCTGCATACTCCCTCTGGCTTGTGGGTGGTTGGTAGGGAACAATATGGCCCATCTGGGCAGTTCGTGGTTATCGTCGCCCCCCCCCCCCACATGTCAGTGGTCCTAAAGTGGTGTATAGTGTGGGCAATATGGCATCTGGAAACTTCTGGTGGCAGAACATGACTGCATTCCGACCGACAACGTAATCAGTGAGGCAGCACCGCTCTTCCTCAGCAGTCTAAAGCAAGCAGCAGTGGTCTCCCTAGATCCCACCATAAATGAAGAAGGGGAGATTGTACAGTCAAAGGGGACTGCTTTTACTAGCAAGATCTAGCTCTTCCTCATCTACAAGATCTTTACTATCTGAGATAAAATCAATATGCAAATGACAGGCATGTTATCTGAGGATGGTAGTTTGCCTATTTTCAGTTCAGATATGCATATCCCTCCTTCCTTTTACCCCTGCAGATAAATCTGCTAAGCCAAACTGGCCAGACACCGTACGAATATTGATTTGGTTTCTATGAAGCCTGAGTTTGAATTGTTGACGGTCTAACTCCTTTCAACAAAAGCTGGCTGATCGATATCTGTTGATGGAACATGCTGGAAAATTATTTGCCAAACAGTGGTTGCATCTAATTGGACGCTCCCTCTGTAAACGTATTTTGAAAGCCAGTGATCATGTCTATCAAAATAAAATGGCCTCAGCAGGAGATTCATTCACCTGTTTGATGGAGTGAATCGATGAAAATGATTTAGAATTCTTGTTTTTTTAATTATTTATTTATTTTTCCCTTCAGGCTAAATGGAGAAGAGCACAAAAATATCAGTATATGACCAGCTTAAAGGGGTTGTAAAGGTACACGTTTTCTTTCACCTTAATGCATTCTATACATTAAAGTGAAAAGACATCCGACGATTAGCGCCCCCCCCCCCAAGCCCCCTTCCCCGTTTACTTACCTGAGTCCTCGAAAGTCCCGCGTCGTGAACTCGCTGGCTTCTCGACTGGGCTTCTCAGCTCATTCATTGGATGATTGATAGCAGCGCAGCCATTGGCTCCCGCTGCTGTCAATCAAATTGATGCCATGCACCTGGGGGTGGGACCGAGTGATAAAGTCGGTGGCTATGGCAGCTGACTGTATCACGGGAGCGCACCCACAATCTTGGGAGGGCGTTCCCAAAAGGGGGTTAGCTCTTACGGAGAGGAGCCGAGACAGCCGCCGAGGGACACCAGAAGACAATGATCGGGGCCACTCTGTGCAAAACGAGCTGCACAGTGAAGGTAAGTATGATTTTTTATTTTATTTTTTAAACAAAGGAACCTTTACACTCCATTTTAAGAACATGTGTTTTAACTGTAATTCCAAGCTCTCAAGTTCAAACAACAAGGCTTTGTGTGAAAAGTGTTTTATGTTACTGATATGATCAGAGACTGCTTTCCTAATGAGAGAGCATAGAAATGCTATCAAAGATGAGATGGTTTCAACCTTTCTCTCTTTTAGATCGGTTATTTCAGACCTAGGGCCCTCACCATCGAAATTAATTCCTTAGCCTAAAGATGCCAAGTCTAAACCTTTACTTTTTCCTACAGATTACCCTGAAACTGTTCTCAGTTCTCCAATTTAGAGGAAGAAGATGATGTGGCTTCCCCATTGGGGTGGGTTGACTCAGGGGAGGATATGGAAGATCTGGGTGGAATTAGCGCAAGTAGGTACCCCTTTCCAGTAGATGAGGTTCTCTTAAAAGTCATATACACATTGAAGATGTCCAGCCTGTAGTATTCTCAGTACAGGACAAGATGCATAGGGATGTACAACAAGAGTGTGGGGTTTTTCCATCAATCTCCCAAAGAATAATTTGAAGAGCGGAAGAACCAAAGGAAGTGGTTTGTGCCCATATGGTACAAATCTATTACATTTTTATTTTATTTATTTTTTAAATTGGACTTCACTCTCTTTCTCAGGTATTTGAAGATCTACAGATCTATCATTTGAGGATTCTAGTCTCGTTAGGATTAGATGGACTGAAAAACAAAATCTTTGTTTATAAGAGCTTGGAATGCTTCTGCTTTTTTCTCTAGGTCCTGCTTTAAATCTAAATGTAATCTTGTGTGGTAGGAATCATGGACATGTGGGTGGAGACAAACGTCTCTATTGTGATCAGGTACAGGAACTCTTGCCTTCAGGCAGGAGGCAGCAGTAAAATCGATTAAAGCCACAGCAGGAGCCCTGATCAATTCTGCCAGAGGGATGATATGGGTCAAAATCTAGGAAGGAGCTGATACAATTTGTATCTAATGGGGGGGGGGGGGGCAGTACTAGGGCCTGCCACTGTGTGAGTGAGTATATGGGAAAAAACTACACTGGGTTCGCAGTAAGGCCTCTTTCACACGGGACGGATCCGTGATGATCCGCCCCGTGAACCTCCACTTGCTCAGCGGGGATTGCTCTGCTGAACCGGCGGATGACAGGGTGGTCCCCGCACACTGTGCAGGGACCGCCCTGTCAGATCTCTGCTCTCCTCTATGGGGGGATCAGATGAACAAGGACCGCCTGTCTGTGTTTACCTGATCCGCAGACGGATGGAAAAATAGGGTTCTCCTCCGTCTGCAGAATCGGAGAATTGCGGACCTGGATGATGTTCATCCGCTCACACCCGCAATCTCGTAGGGATCAATGTATGTCCCTTTTTCATCCATAAACGAATGGATGAAAAAGCGCACATACGGTCCGCCCGTGTGAAAGAGCCCCAACAGTGCAGGACTCCGGAATATTGTATCTGAGCAAAGAAGACTGGGGTTTCAGTTTTCTCGAGGTCTTGTAATCCCCTATCTAGGTCTGAAATTTGGAGGCTTCAAAGAGATTTGTGTGGGAAGAATTTTTCAATCCTGTGTCCAGGTCTTACTGGAGACCTGTTGGCTGGGTCAGTATGCACTCATTATAAGCAAGCCTGGTTAAAGCTTGGTGTGCTCTTCGGGAGAGTGGTGTGCGCTCCAGTCAAGAGAAAGGCGTGCTCTACTCAGGAGACAGGGACAGCTGAGTGAGTCTGAAGGACTGGGGGAGCTGAGGTGAATAGGCAAGTCCAGGGGACTGAGGAAATTTGGAGGTTTTGGGGGGAACCAGGAGATCCCTATTGCGAGGCCACGAAGTGGGCCATTGTAGCTAGATGCTGTGACTAAAGACTGAATGAGCCATGAGAGTTGGAAGAGCTGTGTCTGAAGGATCCTAACAAGAGCAGTGGAGCTGCTGAAAAGAGCCAGGTAGCTTGGCATTTTTGTTAGTGAACACCCCATGCATGGGCATCTATTGTTGGTTTTTACTTTTATTTTGTTCAATAAAAGTTCAACTACAGTTTGGACCGGTGTGTACTCATTGGAACATGTCTACCACTGAGCTAAAAAATAAAAAAAAACACAGATCACAACGGTTACCTGTTCTATGCCTACAGTCTTGGACTGGGATTTGTAGTGGAAACCGGTGGAGATGTCGCAGCTCTCCCTGGCAAGGGACCTGCAGCATTTGGATCTCATGACCATACTGAAGATGATTAAAAGAGAGATCTTTTACAAACAATATGTAGGTGGAGGGCGGAGACAGTGTTTTCAACCAGTCTTATATTTTCCTATAATTCCACTTTAAGCACTTCTTTGATCGCAGGAAGTAACGTTACAGACTTTCTGCAGTAAAAACATTTTTTTATTTCTCTGGATGCAAAAAGCTGTCTCACAAGATATTTTCATTTTACTCTGAAGTCCAGAGTGTCTAGTTCTGTTTAGTGGCCCGACTAAAGGGCTTAATGCAGAGCATGCATTAAAGGAGTTGTAAAGGCTATAAGTTTTATATCCTAATGCATTTAGATAAAAAAAATATGTGTGTAGCAGCCTCTCCAGCACCCCCTAATTACTTACATGTGCCCCATCTCTCTCTCTCCAGCGATGTTCACAAGTGTCTCAGTCGTCCGGGACTCTCCTCCTGATTGGCTGAGTGGCGCTTTTGGCTCCCACGGCTGTCAATCAATGTCAGTTAGCCAATCGGGAGAGTGGGGACGGGTCAGGGCTCCGTGTCTGAATTAGCACAGGGAGCTAGCTATAATTTGGCTCGGGTGCCCCATAGCAAAATGCTTTCTGTGGGAGCATTCAACAGGACTCTGGGTAATGCCTTTTACATATTACATGTAACTGCGTTAGTGTTTTTTTCTCAAGTATTGTTTTTTTTTTACTAAATACTACACTGAGTGGCATGCTCACTCCCTGTTTTGCATCTTACTCCGGTCATCCTGCACTGTTCCTATTTTTTTGATGCTATTCACAAATAGAAGCCCTCTATTCATTTACCTTACATCTAATTGGGGAACACTAGAAGAACACCATCTGCTGGAGCTTTGAGCTGTCTGTATTACACTTCGTACAGTACATGTGAGTGCATTATATACATTCTCTTTTTTCATCAATTTTGCATTAATACTACATTGAGTAGTGCACCCTCTTGTCCTTTTTTTGTTATTTTTTTCATGCATATTGAAGACCTTAAATTAGCTGCCACCTGCTCATGCTAGACTATATTGATTATATATTGATATGCCGTATCAATTTATTGGAATGCGAGTGTAATACTTACTGCCTTTATTACTATATATTTTTTTCCATGGTGTTCTATGCCTCAACTGTGGTGCCTTTTCTCCATCTCTTGTGTGTGTGTGTGTTTTTTTTTTTTTCTTGCATGCGGTGGAAAGTACTCCAGAACCTGCCTGAAAAAGGCTGCAGATGCTGTAGCATTAATCTTCTCTTTTTTTTTTTTTTGGACTTGATTTTAATTGATTATTTTGGGAAAACGCAAATTTATGCTATGCTACTATTTCCTTATATGGTAGAATAGGGTGGATACTGGTATTTCTCCTCTTGCACTGGGTGATTTAAATATATCTGCAATCTTGGGGCCGTGTTGGTACTGTTTCAGTAACGCCTAAAATCTTTACTGTTGATGAAAAGATTTTTCATAGGATTGATTATTTTTAATTCTGGTGAGCACTGCCTTACCTCTATGTACAGCCTCTGTGTTTTAGGTGAAGAACCCCCTTCTCCTCTTTGTTTATCAGGCTAATTTCACCCCCTCCTGAGTAATCTCTTTAATGCAGCATGTGGGATGCCTATAAATAGTGGTGAGTGGCCCGTCCTGGACAAAATACAGTGAAGGATACCCTGTGTATAGAAAATCCTGAATGTGTAATGAATGCTCCTGAAATGAAAATGGTATGTTGGCAATGACTATAAATGCAAAAAGTTAAATCCAAACCTCTTAGAAACAATAAATCGTTCTGATCTGTGAGTGAGGGGAGGGGAATATATCTTTCTCCCCTGCAGTTTTATACTTTGTATACATATACAGTTTTTCCTCATTCACCCAGCAGCCTCAACGGAAAAAAAAAGTTTTCTATATCCACGTTGTATTCTGACATCAGGGAATCTCCCATTGGCTGTAAGCCACTGATCAAACAAGTTTTTCAAGCAGTCATATTCAACAAAAGCCAATCTAATGATCAGCTTCTGTCCAACAGTGGAAGCTACACACAGCTGTTGAACCCACTGAATTTCGATCCGTGTGCTCAGCCTAAGTTTACCCCACAGGTAACCTCACCATTCCCACCCAGTGACTAGACAGGGATAGGAGAAGCAGCACACTGATTAACTTTTCTGTCTTTCACTCTGCTCTCCCCTCTTATCAACATCTCCCTTGCACTTCAGCACACCTAACTGGCTCATTGTGCTGCTTCTCACTTCCCCTTTCTGTATAGACTGTAGAGCAGAGTGCAAGAGGCTGATGCCAAGTCAAATTCGGGTAATTACACTGCTTACAATAATTAAAGTGCATTTAAAGGTGTATTAATGATTACAAAACTGCATTGAGTTCAACTTTATTATCCCAGCCCACTACTGCAGATGTTTTAATGAAAGTAAAGATGTTTGAGAATATTGAGCCTATAAATAAGCATTGAATGCAAAATATAATAAACCAATAAGATTTCTTTTTTTCTGACTTTAGAAAAGTGGAATGTGAATTCTGACTGGTTTATATTTTGTTATTGAATTTGCCTAAAAAGAATGCCAATGGACCCGAATATGAATTGTGTGTTCCCATGTAGAAAAACAACAACCCTCCCTCACCCCATCCTAAATTGTGGTGTGTTTTTTTTTTTTTTTCTGCTTTTATGAAATAATTATTCTTGTGCTATAAAAGAAAGGGAGGGTGACCCTCTAGAAGTCGCAGATCTATGATGTCCGACTGCAATGAATGGCTTGGCAATTTCAGCCTGGACTCAAAAAAATTCATTATGTTGTAAATAAACTTGTTTGTGATTGGAAATTCCACACTGTAGTATACATACAGTATCTCACAAAAGTGAATACACCCCTCACTGTTTTGTAAATTATTTTTTCTTATACACTGAAAATGGCCGCTATTTAAATAATACTTTTATAGTGTGGGCGGCACTAACGGCAATGAGCCATGATTGAATAGTGTCATCATGACTTTGTCCAATCATGGCTATGATGGGGCTCTGTGCCTTGATTGGGCAAAGCTTTTATTGCTTAAAGGGTCACTAAAGGAAAATTTTGTTTTAGCTAAATAGCTTCCTTTACCTTACTGCAGTACTGGTTTCATGTCCTATTTGTTCGTTTTTGCTTTGAAGTTGCTGTAATCCTGCTCTGATCTCCACACTTCCTGCTTGTCTGTTTCCTTATAACCACAGTACTGGGAGCTTTCTCACGATGGTTTAAGCTGTCATTACTGTGTGTCTAAAACTTCCCAGAACCAATCAGATTAATTTTAAAAACAAAACACTGCCCTGGATTTGTTTGTTTTTGTTCTGTGTGTCTATTTCTATTTCAGAGAAACATGAAGCCAGTTCAAAAGTAAAACTAACCTGCAGGCACATTATATGATTGATTTTTTTATCTATTTTTAATCATTTTGAAAAGGAATCAGTTAACTTTTATGTCTCTATACCCGGTAAACAGTCATTTCAGCAAAAAAATGTTTTTCCTTTAGTGACCCTTTAAGCCAATTGGGGCTTTAATTGCATTGTGCGGTGGCGCAGTCAGTGTTAATTTAATTTATTCGACTAAAACATTTTAGTCGACTAACTTAATTCTATTTTTGTCAACTAAAATACGACTAAAACAATTGAGATGATTAAAACGAGACTAAAGCTGGGTTCACACTAGTGCGACACGACACTGGTCCTACTTTGGATCCGACTTTGCCCTGAGACTTGAAGCCGACATACGTCTGACTTTCAATGAACGGGGATCCGACTTGAATCCCCGCCAATACCAGGCACTGTTTGATATGTATCTTGAGGAGGAACTCCACGCCAAATTTTAAATAAAAACTGCCATGGGTTCCCCCTCCAAGAGCATACCAGGCCCTTGGGTCTGGTATGGATTTAAAGGGGAACCCCCTACGCTGAAAAAAATTATGTGGGGGTCCCCCCAAAATCCATACCAGACCCTTATCCGAGCACGCAGCACCCCGTGGTTACAGGAAAGAAAATCGCGCCATCTATAGCTGGCTTTAAGACCCCTTTTACACTGAGCCGCCCATAGTGTCAGCGGTAAAGCGCTGCTATTTTTACCACTATGGGTGGATTTGCGGAGCATTTAACACCCGCTAGTGGCCCGAAAAAGGGTTAAACTGCCCGCATTGTGGGCGGTATAGCCACGCTGTCCCATTGATTTCAATGGGCAGCAGCGGTATACACACTGCTTCTTCGCCGCTCCAAAGATGCGACTAGCAGGACTTTTTTTTACATTTCTGCTGGCGCAATGCTCCAGTGTGTGCTTTCACACTGCACACAATGAAGCAGCTTTTTAGGGGTGGATTGCAGGCACTATTTTTAACGCTATAGCACCTGCAATACGCCCTCGGTGTGAAAGGGGTCTAAGGGCAGGAGGAATTGAGGCATATATCCAAGTCAGTCTGCACAATGGAAGAGGTGTAAAGTCCTGTTCTAATTGGATCCATTGCTTATGTTTATATGAGGAGCACTATTTCGACAAATATTCTTGCTTGAGTCACTTCATAGTAACAGGTAGCGGTTGTTGGGGGTCTGAGGATAGTAGGGTTGTCCCGATACCACTTTTTTAGGACCGAGTACAAGTACCGATACTTTTTTTCATGTACTTGCCGATACCGAATACCGATACTTTTTTTAAATGTCATGTGACAGTTTTCAAACCACAATACAGACTAAGGATATTTTCTTTAGAATTATGAAGAACTCTAACTCAAGACATTATAAAAATGAGTAAAAATGAATAAAAATGTTTTATTTTCTTGTCACGCAGTAGTAAAAAACTCAAAGAATTTTCACAGAGCATGTTGATAAATACAAAAAAAGTATTCTATTTAGGTATCGGGAGCATTTGCGCGAGTACAAGTACTCCCGCAAATACTCGGTATCGGTCCCGATACCGATACTAGTATCGGTATCTGGACAACCCTAGAGGATAGCAATTATGATTATGGCTATTTTTTATGGGCCCAAATGAAGTTGAGAAAAATCAAATGTAACCGAGTAAGAAAGGCAACTTTATTTTTTATTTTTTTTGTGGCTTGCAGCAATTTGTAAATATATGGAACCTGGTATATAGGTTGCAGTGTGTGTGTGTGTTTTATTTTAAAAAAATGTTGTGCCCTATTTGTTGACATCAGTACATCTTCAGTCCTATGGAAGGAGTAGTGTTAAATTCCATGTGATATTTGTCATTGCTGTACAGAGTTAACATATGACACAAGCAGAAAGGCGGAGAAGGAGATAAATATGTGCTGGTGAGAGGATGAAGCCTGCAGATTTAGGGATGAGTCATATTCAGAGTTTTAGTTGACCTACGTGCAGTCTCTATGACAACTGATTGAGAACCTAACATTACTTTAAGACCTTAAAACTGAAGAAACATGCCATGCCTCCTCTTGTTTTCATACCTTCGTACACATTTATGAGCCAAGTTGTCATAGTAAATGTTCCTTTTCTGCACCGTTTATCATGTCATTACTTAATCCTTATATATTACCTTCTGAGTGGGCTAAAAAATGTGATTGTAGCATATAACAAAAACAGCTAAACATTCCTGACCCATAAGGTTACAGGTCAGAGAGCAGCATACGTTTGGGATTCAGATGGGCAGTTGGCAACAAAAGCAGCTGTGTTGTTTTTTTTTTTGTTTGTTTTGTTTTATACTTATTCAGGGGCAGATGGATTACATTCTCCCATCCATTACTTCAAAATTTTGGTTTGGGTAACTTCTGGTGTGTGTGTAATATATATATATATATATATATATATATATATATATATATATATATATATATATATATATATATATATATATACATACACACACACACATATACATAAACCACCAGTAGGTCAGAGAAAATTTAATGAAGGCCTTATATTTTTCACTTAATACTTCAAGCCCTGCTATGACATAGATAAACAGCTGCAGTAGGGTCATTGTTTACTGGATGTTAAAAAAAGTTATGCCCTTGGTCAATAAGCAAAAAAAAATATATATATATATTTTTGTATATAAAAATAAAAATTATATAATATATATAAATTACTATTATTATATATAAATACTAATAATATATTTTATATAATTATTATTATTTATATAATATAAAAATAATCATTTATTAATAATAATAACTATATATATATATATATAAAAACATTTTTATTTATTATTATTATTGACCAAGGGCATAACTTTTTAACATCCAGCAAACAATGTGCAAAGACCCCACTGCAGTTTTTTTTAATGTCATAGCATGGCTTTGCCGGCATGAAATATTGTGAGAAAAATAAGGGCTTCAATCACTTTTCCTGACCTACTGGTGGTTTATGTATAAGGTTTAGCATGCAGTTGAAAAACCTTAAAGAATTTCTAAACCTTTTGTAAATATTTTCACACTGTTTATTGAGAAATGTAAGATCTAAAATTGCACTTCTCCCAATACCGGTATATGAAATGTTACTACAACAAACACATTTGTTTGTAATACATGGCAGTGGTCTCCAAACTGCAGCCTGGGGACAGGATGTGGCCCTTTGCTTATCTCTTTCTGGCCCTTGGGGAACTATTCTTTCCTTCTGTTAAAAGGCATTATTCTCCCAACTAACACCATTGATGGGAGTGCTATTTCTCCCTCTAATGCCAAATATGGGGCATTGTTTACTCCCACTGATCCATAGATATTTTTTACTGCCAATGGCCACACTCTGGCTCTCCTAAAGTCTGAAGGACAGTAAAGCAGCCAGTTGATGGCTGACGTCACCCGCGGCCATCATGTTCTCTTTGTACACAACGCTGTATAAATTGGCACCGGATGCATTGGTGCCTTGTATGTAAGTTTACATTTGTCATTTTAAATACTTTTACACTGTTGAGACGGAGAGCACTATGCCTGTTGCTTTTTGTCATTTCATGATTGTATGAGACCTGGGAATGTTCATCGTCTGGATTTCGGTCACTGGATTAACCTGCTAGTGCCCGTAAGGAAATGCGATATTGACCCTTTATCATCTTGGGGTCCTTGCTGTGAGGTGAGGGGACATTTCATCTGGTGGTGGAGGTTTATCGCACTTGTGAATTCACTTCCATATGTCCTGTTTTTACCAACACTATGCTCACTTACTGTGAGGAAACCTTTCCATATTTGGATATGAAATCTCTTTTCCTCTAGACGTAAAGAGTGCCCCTTGTCCTTTTGTGTTGACCATAAAAGTGAATAACTCAACACCAAGTTCACTATACGGACCCCTTATATATTTGTACATGTTGATTATATCTCCCCTTGATCTCCTCTTCTCCAGAGGGAATAAATTAATTTCCTTTAATCCTTCCTCATAGCTGAGCTCCTCCATGCCTCATCAGTTTGGGTGCCCTTTTCTGCACTTTCTCCAGTTCCCCAATTTCCTTTTTGAGAACTGGTGCCCAAAACTGAACTGCATAATCCAGATGAGGTCTTACTAATGATTTGAACAGGGGCAAAATTCTCTTCTCTCTCGTCTTCTTCTCTCTCTCTCTCTCTCTCTCTCTCTCTCTCTCTACAAGAAAGGACTTTGCTCAGCAGCTTGGCATTGCATTGAATTATTGAGCTTATGATCTACCAAAACCCACACAGAGGGGTCCCTTACTTCCTTTTTTGGCAGTCCCCCGCCAGCGCTGTCAGCTTTGGGTGCCTCCTTTAGCAAGTTGAGTGCTAAGGGGGCACTCGTAATGAATCAGCAAACCACACCCCTGCTTCTTCCTCACAGGAGTTTGACCGACACCAGCGTATGACCCTTGCTGCTCTGTGTTCTTTTGTGAAAAGAAAATAAACCACTTAAGCCTCGTACACACGATCAGTCCATCCAATGAGAACGGTCCGAAGGGTTAACCGATGAAGCTGACTGATGGTCTGATGTGCCTACACACCATCAGTTAAAAAAAACGATTGTATCAGAACGCGGTGACGTAAAACACAACGACGTGCTGAAAAAAATTAAGTTCAATGCTTCCAAGCATGCGTCGACTTGATTCTGAGCATGCACAGGTTTTTAACTGATGGTTTTGCATACTAACGATCGGTTTTGACCTATCGGTTAGGCGTCCATCGGTTAAATTTTAAAGCAAGTTGGCTTTTTTTTTAACCGAAGGTAAAAAACCTATGGGGCCTACACACGATCGGTTTTGACCGATCAAAACGGTCCATCCGATCGCTGTCCTCTGGTTAACCGATCGCTGTCCTCTGGTTAACCTATCGTGTGTACGCGGCCTAATGAGTGTTAAAACGGGAGACCTATGCCACATCCCAATTAGAGAAATTGCAAAGGGAGATGCCCCAGGCATTGTACGGGCATAAGAAAATAGACCAGATATTCAAAAAGTATTATAATGTACAAAATGTACACATGCTAGTAAAGTTGGTGCACAGATAAGAACACCTAAAACCATTATACTAGGACACAATCCATATACGGCAAATAAATTCTTTAAACACACATAATCGCAACGAGATCAGATAAAGTGTGTAATTACAATATACCCGACATGTTTCGGAAATTGGGTGTAATGCCTAATTCCTTCTTCATGGGCTGAATTGAGGATTGCTGTTTTTTTCAAATGGCAAAAAATTAAATAAAAAAAGACAAATAACAACACACAATAAATATTTGAATCTAAAAAACACAGCATGGTATACATTGACAATCAATGGAGATTGAGTCTTTTTACCCATCAGGATGCATATGGAAGCTGGGCTTTCCCCTTGTGTGATTGAGCAGACATGAAAGTGAAAGCCCCAGTGATTTTTATAGTGATTTATTGCTGGCTGTATAGTTGCTGGAAGTAATAGTGATCTGTTGCTGCAAGAGAGGCAGGACAACAGTTCTTTTATGGGGGGGAGAGGGAGCAATGTGCGGAGATCTACTAGGGAACCCTCTGTAGCAGGAGCAAACTCCACAGGAACTAAGTGTTGGGCCGTGTCTGTCACTGACAGCTGCTAATTTCAGTGCCAGGCCCCTTGGAGCTGCGGTCAGCTGATTTGAGGCCTGGAGCACAGTGGCCCAAATATTGGGCACCTTGTCTGTACAGTTATAGGTGGGTGATGGGGTCACAGAGTAAAGAAGCTTTGGGAGCTTCTGGTTGTTTTACAATTATTGCTAAACAGTTTATAGCAGTTGCATGGTCTGCTGTAGAGCTGCACGATTCTGGATAAAACGAGAATTACAATTTTTATTCATTTATTTTTGCTTAGAGCAAAGAACATTTCTTGGTGTAAATTGGGCTAACTCTTTACTGTTTTTAGGATGTGTGCTTGTTTTTTTGTTTTTTTATTCATTGAAGTGTATTTTATAAAAAAAATCCCCAAAAAATTGCTCTTAAAAGACCGCTGTGCAAATACAATGTGACATAAAATATTGAAATGACCACCATTTTATTCTCTAGGGTCTCTGCTAAAAAAATCTATATAATGTTTGGGGGTTCTAAGTAATTTTCTTGAAAATACAGATTTTTTTTTTTTTACTTTGTAAGCAAAAAAAAACGCCTGGGGGCAGATTCACATACACTTAATATTGCGCTGCGTAATCGAAATACTCTACGCTGCCGTATTTTACCAGGCTCTACACCGAATCCTGGTAGATTTTTGCCCGTACGCTACGGCGGCGTAGTCTATTTCTCGCCGCGTAATCGAAATACGCGATTAGGGGGCGTGAAGCATTTAAATTAAGCGCGTCCCCGCGGCGATCGAACTGCGCATGCTCTGTTCAGAAATTTCCCACCGTACATTGCGCGAAATCACGTCGTTACGTCATTCGTTGTTTGAGTAGCGTCGTTTACGAACATTCCTATTGCCGAACGACTTACGTAAAAAATAATAAAAGACGTTGGAAAACGTAAAAATTCGACGCGGGAACGACGGCCATACTTAACATGGGCTGTCTAATATTAGAGCAGCAAAAAGCTGGTATAGTGTTACGCAAATAAAAGATGACTAAAGGTGCCGTAAGAGATTGCGATCGTAATTTCGGGGATCGCCGGCAAAAGCTCATTTGCATACCCCGACGCGGAAAACGACGGGAAGTCCACCCAGTGGCCGCAATTTTATTGCAGCGTAGATCCGAAGGCGTACGAACCCGTAATCCAGTCGAATTGAAGCCCGCAGCCGTCTATTCATGGTTTGAGGTTTTCGACTAGCTAAAAAACGTGCGTAATTTGAAATTACTCCAGTCTAACACCAGTAAGACAGGCGTAATGGCTCTCTGAATCTGGCCCCAAGAAACCTTGTACAGTAAAACTTTGGTTTGAGAGTAACTTTGTTCGAGAGCAATTTGCAAGACAAGCAAAATGTTTTAATACATTTTGCCTTGATATACAAGCGATGTCTTGATATAAGAGTAGCGTCATGTCACAACTGAGCATAAAAAAGAAGAGAGGAGCCTCTAAGTGTAGCCAATATGGTTACATTTAATTAAGGTACAACTTATTCCTACACTTGGATGTGCCTCTCTTCTCTTTTAGACCCTGTAAACAAAATGCTTTGATATACAAATGCTTTTTGGAACAATTTATGGTTGCAAACCAGGGTTTTACTGCATCTTAGCACTGAGTAATGTTGTGAAACTTTGCTGGTTGTCTTTTTTTTTTTGTTCTTGCCAGCTGTGAGCAGGGACCAGCTCTGCACTTGTTACATAAATCGCAGAAAAGCCAGAATAAGATTGTGAGGGTGGTGAAAAAAATATTGCGATTTCTTTAAAGTGTTGCTAAACCCACAGCAATAAAATCAGTCTGTATATGCAGCATAGCATGCTTGTTATACTCACTGTTAGGGTTGTCCCGATACCAGTATCGGTATCGGGACCGATACCGAGTATTTGCGGGACTACTTGTACTCCCGCAAATACCGCCAATACCTAAATAGAATACTTCCCCCGCCGCTGCCGCAGCCGCATCGACAGCCGCCGCATGGGTTAAACAGCGTGCAGGAACATCACAGCTTTCATTTGAATAGCTGTAGTGTTCCCGCTGCGTATAGACACTCCCCCTTGCTCTGGATTGGATGGGTGATCGTGATCTGTCCAATCCCGAGCAAGGGGGAGTGTCTATACGCGCAGGCAAAACAGCTATTCAAATGAATGCTGTGATGTTCTCCGTGCGGCGGTGGCTTTCGGCGGCTAGGTATGGGGGGACATGGCTGGAGGGACATGGCTGCATATGTGGGGGGCATGGCTGGGGGGAAATGGCTGCATATGTGGGGGACATGGCTGGAGGGACATGGCTACATATGTGGGGGACATGGCTACATATGTGGGGGACATGGCTGGAGGGACATGGCTTCATATGTGGGGGACATGGCTGGAGGGACATGGCTGCATATGTGGGGGGACATGGCTGCATTTGGGGACACATTTAAAAAAGTATCGGTATTCGCTATCGGCGACTACTTGAAAAAAAGTATCGGTACTTGTACTCGGTCCTAAAAAAGTGGTATCGGGACAACCCTACTCACTGTGGAACTTAAGAGTTTAATCGCATTGTGTAAAGACTATTTTATCCTGTATGCACAGATCCTCTCCCTGCACTGTCTAAGTACGGATCGCATTTCTGAGGCATTTGACAGTCCTTACCGCATGTGAAAACGAGCCCGTTCCCCTATTTGTAATGTTCTTTATTTAGATTGTTGTGTGGCCATCCCTGCTTGATTGAAACCATCTAAAGGGCAGGCTTGGTAAAGTTGGGTACAACTAGCATGTTGGATGTTTTATATGCAATTTATTCCCCTGATGATGATGCTTGACAGCGAAACTCATTGGGCTTAGCCTGTGACGTTACTACGCCCATGGGATGGACGCTGGCGATGCACTTCTATTTGTCACGTGCAGTATCTGCTTTTACCTCTGTAAGTATGTCGTGTTTAAAAAAAATAATAATAATTAAAAATTATTTGGTGGCTTTACACATGTGCAGCCTCTGTTCCCCTCTGAGTTTTGGTGCTGTCTGGTCCAATCACGGAGACTTCATCTGGTGGAGTCCTTTCACCGTGGGTGGATGGTCCTTGAGGTGTGTGTGTGTGTGTGTTTGTGTTCGGCTTTTCAGGATAACTACACGGTGGATGGGTGAGCCTTTGAATTTTTTATTTTTTTTCCTTGTTTCATGAATTGTACTGAAGATTGTCACATCACAGAAATCTGTCCTCACATAATCTAACAAGCAGGGCCCTCTGATCCCTCCTGCATTGATTTGTACTGTGACTGTACTGTCTTCCCTGATGTAAAGCGCTGCACAAACTTTTGGCGCTATATAAATCCTGTACAATAATAATAATAATAGGTTTCTTTGGCCCTCATTTGAGTTGATGCGCACCTATATATATGTGTATGTATTTAGATCTAACGTCCAGTATTCTGAATGTTTTATGGGTGCAGCTCTGTAAACCTATTGTTGCACTATGCGCAAAATATTTTGGCCCAGATTCACAGAGCGATTACGCTTGCGCAACAGGAGATGCGCGTGCGTAAGTCGAAATGTGCGCGTGCGTTTCGTTGCGCGGCATCCACAGAACGAGATACGCAAAAAAGCGACATTTTTTTGTCCCGCGTAATTTCGTTAGACTGGCGCATCCTTCCGCGCAAAAGTGCGCTAGACACACCATTGATTTGCTAGTCAAATATGCTAATGAGGGACTTACGGGGATCCACAAAACAACGTTGGGGCAGCGCAGGCGACGCAGTGTGCGCAACAGCAAAATGTCCTGTCTAAAATTAGAGCATATAAAAGCTGGTCTAAAAAGAGAAAAAAAGTCTACTTGTTAGATAAAACAACACTGTTAGTGAGCAGCTCAGCAGTCACACGTGTTGCACAACAATCTGTATGCCAACATGCCATGGGCATCGTCGCACATAGCTATACTACTGACTTTAGATGAACAAAGAAGGATGAGGGAACGGAGGATGGCACGGAGGATGGCACGGGAGAGGATATACCGCACCCGCATAGACCTGTTTGGCATGAGTGATTCTTAGGTGTTTCACATCTTCAGATTCACCCCTCATGTCATCCTGGAATTAACCACAACCCTGCAGGAGGACATCACCAGCCCAACACACCGCTCACATGCAGTGCAGCCACTGGTCAAGGTCATGGCAACACTCCATTTCCTTGCCAGTGGCTCTTTTCAGTGTACAAGTGGAGTGGTGGCTGGGATGTCACAATCCTCCATGAGCAGATGTGTGCACCAGGTTGTCCCTGCAATTCTCAGACGCATGGCCAACCAAATCATCAAACACACCACTGAGGAGCTGCGGCTGAAGGCAAT
The DNA here is from genome assembly GCA_029574335.1 of Rana kukunoris. Lineage (NCBI taxonomy): Eukaryota > Metazoa > Chordata > Amphibia > Anura > Ranidae > Rana > Rana kukunoris. The sequence goes on along the minus strand of CM056055.1, from coordinate 59,900,809 downwards.
GACAGATTTCTACAGAATTGCCAGATTCCCACGCACTGTGGGGGCCATTGATTGCACACATGTGGCACTCCTGCCCCCCCAGGAGACAGAGCACATGTACCGCAATCGGAAGCATTGGCATTCCATCAGTGTACAGGTGATAGTCGATGCCCAAGGCCTCATATGGCACGTCCGTGCCAAACACCCAGGGTCCAGCCATGACAGCTACATATACAATCAATGCCACATCCGAATGGAATTCGATCAGAACGTGTATGGGGACACCTGGCTGGTTGGTGAGTGACATGGGTGGCAGGCATGACTATCCCCTCCCATGATGCACATCAGAAGGGGCACATGCATGACTAACATCCTCCTGTCTTTTCCCTTCCAGGTGACTCTGCATATCCACTGGGACCCCATCTCATGACTCCTATCCGGAACCCCCAAACCCCAGGAGAGGAAAGATACAATCAAGCACATGCCCAAACACGAGCAGTGGTGGAGCGCACCTTTGGCCTCCTAAAGTCACGTTTCCGATGCCTGGATAAGTCTGGGGGTACCCTCTTGTATTCCCCAAACTTCGTGTGCCAGATCATCGGTGCATGTTGCATGCTGCACAACTTCGCAGAAAGAAAGGGCCTGCAGATTGACCTACGTGATGACCTGACCCCTGAACCAGACAATCCCCCCCTAACCGAGGCTACCCCGTCTTCTGAGGGAAGAGCAGCCAGGAGACAGCTCACATTGGGCATCTTTGCACGTTAAACACACCTATTAATCATGGCACAATGAGAATGCATGCATGCACACCACTGTGGTCCCTAGCACACACACCCCACATCCACATCAAATTGGATTGGCACCAGTCCACCATGCAGGACTTGTGAGCAGCAACGCCACGCCAAGGCTCCAATTATGTCACTGTACATTCATACACCATTCACACGGACCTGGGGATCACTTCTCCCTGGTCCTGGGGAACCCTCCTCCACCAAAATAGAGGGTGACACCCCTTTTCCGGCAGGAATGTCACCCCCACATTCACACAGCATTCACAACCCAAAAAAAAAAAAAAAATGACCTGCAAAAGCAAAAAATTTCCAGCAAAAAAAAAAAAAAAAATATTAAAAAAAATTAAAATGGGGAAAAACAAATTATTGCCCTCTGCGCGAGCCACGCCTGGGGCGCCCCCGGCCACGGCCCTGGCTTCTCAGGGGAGACTCATGGGGAAGGGGTAAAACCGGGGAAGGAGGAGCAGCCCCTGATCTCTGCCCACCTGGCGGCCTGCCCTCCAAGGCCACGGCTATTCTGTCCAGGGCAGCACCAAGTGTTGCCGTGTTGGCCTGGATAGCCAGGGTAAGGGCCCTCACATCCTGCCCAACGCCTGCTGATGTCGTCTGCAGTTCATTTAGGCAGGTTGTGAAAGCCCGGAAGTGGGAGTCCAGGTTCCCCAGCGTATCCTTGATGGAGGACAGGCTCTCCTCCATCCGCACCAATGTCTGGCTGACCTGTCCCAGATGGCGGGTCTGGAGGAACTGGTCCCTTCTCAGAGTGGCGGGCAGGAGATCGGCCACCCCCCTGGTGGTCTGGGATGACATCCTGCCTCCAGCTGATGCTTGTGGCCGGGGAGAAGGGGAGGCCCTTGTGAGGGGAGCCATGTTGGGGGAGGAGGGGGGGGGCTCCCCCTTAGGGAGGCCTGCCTGCTGCCAGCCAGAGGGGAAGAGTCCTCAAAACCCAAACGTCCAGTGCCTGACATGGACTCCTCCTTCTCATGATTCTCCTCCTCCTCATGATTCTCCTCCTCCTCATGATTCTCCTGCTCCTCTTGAACCTCCTCCGCGGACTCCGGCCTTGTTGGGGGGGGCCTCATTAGGCTGCTGTCCTGGGGTTGGTGCGGTCAGGCCAGATGGCCCTGCACCCTCCTGCACATCTGTGGATGACACAAAACATTCACAGGTTGGAGGATCCACACACTTGCCACATATTCCCTTTCACCCCCTCCCCCACACATGCTACACACCTGATATTAAAAAAATAAAAACGTACCTGGCACCACAGGCTCCGGACTTGAGTCAAAACCGAGCAGGCCCGCAACTTCATGCCGATGAAAGGTCATGGCCACCGCACGCTCCTCCGCTGTCAGGCTAATACGGCATGGTGGGCCCCCTCCTGTGCCCCTGGCATGGGCATGCATTCTGGCCAGCTTCTTTTTGACCAGACGCCGGAGGTCATTGATTTTTTTGTCAATCCCAGACCGGGTCCGTGTCTCCCCCTGCCCCGCTGAATTCACCTGGTCAGTGATCCTATCCAAAATCTCCCTCCTCCTGGCCGGGGTGGTGTTGGCACTCTGTGGGCCGTGGAGGTAACGCCCATACTCGCTAATGGCCCGGGCAAGAATCTGTTTTTCCACAACTGTAAAATTCAGCTTGTGTTTTCTCTCAGTCATCCTTCCAAAAAAAAACAGTCCCAGTCAACAAAATTCACGCACACAAACAAGCACAACCAATCCAAAAAAAACACACACACAGAGATAAAACTACTGAGCAAGAAACAGTCACCAAAAAACAAAACAAAAATACAGCAGGAAAAGAAACAAACACAAATATATCAATCAAACAAACAGTCTCTCAAAAACCACTTTCAAAAATCTACTAACAAACACTTGATCACACAGAACACTAATCTGACAACTACAAAACACACCGCAACGAACAACAGGACAAAAGCACTTGGTTAAATGGGAAGGGACAAAGGGATGTACTTTTGCAATGCAAGTGCGTTTGTGTGTGTCTATTTATGCTGTCTGCGTAGTTCACAACGTTGCCCTAGTCCATTTCCAATTTCACTGATTGCGCCGCTCCCGAGTTGTGAGCATGCGCACAGCGGAGCTGACCATGGTCTCCTTCAAGCGCGCATGCGCGAGCCGGCCAGCCCTTCATTTGCATGGGGTCACGGCTCATTTCAATGTAACACGCCCACGTCCTTCCCAATTTGTATTACTCCTCCTTACGCCTCTGAAAAAACGTTACGTATGCGCAATTTTCTGCGCAAAAGCTACGAGAATAGGGTGATTACGCGACAAAATTGCGCAAGTCTAACGTAAAGGCGGTGCGCTACGCCGGTCCAATAATGCGCAGATGTACCTGAATCTGGGCCTTTCTCTTCAGTGGCAATAGCCCGTGGTTCAAGGAAAGAAAACTGCATCATCTATGGCCTGCCTTATGTCAAGGTTTAGTGTGAGATGTGTAATCTGTGTTTGTGCCAGGAACAATTATTGTGACCTTTCCTCTAATTCTATGTAATAATAGTCCTGGAAAGATGACAACTTTTAACTGACAGCTTCAAGCACTTGTGAAGTGAGACAGATAGCACAACAATCACATCTTAGGTGCTTCTGGTCTCGGTCCTTTTGACCTTTAAAGCCTCTGTCCTCTGTAAAAGACACTGCATATTCTACAAGCATAATGTAGAATAATTAAAAGGGTTGTAAAGGTAAATGTTTTTTCACCTTAAAGTGGATGTCACAATGTAGAGTATACGATTTCCTATCATCTGTGCCCAGTCTTGCCACACACAGTTTTTCCAGCGCTGAGTAATCCTCTTTTAAAGTTCAGTGCAAATTAACAGAATTCCAGATAAAAACTTGCCAAATTATAAAGTCCGTTTCTCTGTAATTGCTTTCAGTGACAGGTTATTTACAAATCTAGCTTGGACATGTTTATCATAACAAGAGGTGATCCAAAGTTCATTGTATATTACTAGGATGTGTTATGATGTTATATCACCTCATATTATGATAAACAAAACATAACATATAATAAACATGTCCTATCTAGATATATAAATAACCTCTCACTCAAAGCAAGAAGAGAGAAAACTGACTTTTTATCTAGGCAAGGTTTTATTTGGAAGGCTGTTCATTTTCACTGAACATAAGAGGATTGCTCAGAGCTAGATTAACTCTGTGTGGCAAGACTGGGCACAGATGATAGGAAATATTATACTCTACATTGTGACATCAAAAAATAAATATTTTTTTTTTGGGTTTACATCCACTTTAATGCATCCTAACATCCGACTGTACCGGCCACCCCCGAACCCCCGTTTTACTTACCGAACCCCTCGAAAGTCCCGCGCGTGTCCGTCTGATCCTCCTCGGTTCCCAGCCTGGCTGTTGATTGGCTAGGCTGGACGGATTGATAGCAGCGCAGCCATTGGCTGTCAATCACAGCGGATGACGCGGCGCACCGGGGGGCGGGGCCGAGTGATACAGTCGGCGGCTATGGCCGCCGCTGTATCACGGGAGCGCACTCGCAAAAGCTTTCCACCCTGCGAGCTCGCTCGCATGAAGGTGGAATGCTTTTGCGAGGAGGAGCTGAGACAGCCGCCGAGGGACCCCAGAAGACAGGATTCGGGGACACTCTGTGCAAAACGAGCTGCACAGTGGAGGTAAGTATAACATGTTTGTTATTTAAAAAAAAAAAACATACCAATCCCCCCCCCCCCCCCTTTCTCTTTTTTTTTGGGGGTTGTTTGCCAATTCCTGGCCCCGTCTTTTCTCCACAGGTGTCCCCTTTTTGTCTGAAGTATAAACCATTATAAGTACATTTTCTGCTTTATACATTAAGGCTCCATGCACACTGAAGCTGATAAACTGTAGTTTATTGGCGTTTTAGCGTTTTTTTAAAAAGCCCATAAACTGAACTCTATGTTAGCCTATGTGCCTATGCACACCTGGGCGTTTTTAGCTTTAATGAGCTTTGGAGTTTATTGGCTTTTTTCTGAACGCCCGAAATTTGCGTTCAAAGTGTCGTTTTTCGGTGTGAAAAAAAATCCAAAAAACGCTATATGCTAATTAACGCAAATTAGTGGCCGTTTATGAGCTTAAAAAAAATGCATTCTGGGAGTTTGGGAATGCATTGTGGGATTTTTTGAGTGTCCTTAGTGTTTATACAATAAAAACGCTGATTAACGCTGACGCTGATAAAAGCTGATACAAAACGCTGATTAAAGCAGCTTTTTCTGCCAGAAATCTGCTGTTCAAAACGCCAGTTTATCAGCTTCAGGGTGCATGGACCTTTAAAGTGTTATAGCTGAAATTTTAGCAAAAAATAAATAAAAAATCCCTACAGTTAGTCACATCAGTTACCTGTAATGAAGGATATCCTAAGTTGTGCAGGCAGCTGGATCCTGGAGAAATCTTCACTGTAGGCATGCCCTGTCCTCTTCCTGTCTCTGAACTTCTGGCATTGCAATTGTTAACAGCTTTGGGTCTTCAGGCAGAACAGCAGTACAGATGTTCTGATGGCACATTTCCCCCTCCTTCCTCCTCCTCAATTGAGAGAAAAGATGTTTCATTGATTACACTGCTTGTAACAGGATCTGTGAATGGGGTAGAAAATCCTGTGGCAGATCAGACTTAGGTAGGTACAGCTCACAAGATTCAACTCTTGCTGAAATACACTTGCTCTATACTACCCTCCCTTTTGTTTTTTTCTATTTGTGTTTAACCACTTCCCATCCCGTCTATAGTAATGACGGCCACAAGGTGGCTCTGCCATCCTGGGTGGTCGTCATATGACGTCCTCGGGCCTCCCGACCGCTAGTGCGTGCCCGCCAACTGCCGCCAGTGCGTGCCCGCCACATCACTTGGGATGGCGATGAGCGTGCCTGGCAGCCGCGATGTCCACCAGGGATCCACATCCTGTCAGGGAGAGGCGACCGATGGTGTGTCCCTTGTACATAGGGACAACGATCGGTCACCTCCCCCAGTCAGTCCCCTCCCCCCACAGTTAGAATCACTCCCTAGGGAACACATTTAACCCCTAGGGTTAATCCCTTCCTTGCCAGTCAGATTTATACAGTAATCAGTGCATATTTATAGCACTGTTCGCTGTATAAATGTGAATGGTCCCAAAACAGATAACCGCCATTACTAGTAAAAAAATCGATCCCATAATTATATATATATTTATAAGACCTTTCTTTTGGTGGTATTTGATCACCTCTGCGGTTTAAATTTGTTGTGCTATAAACAAAAAAAACAGCGACTATTTAAAAAAAAAAAAAGTTTAGGCCGATTTATGTATTCTTCTACATATTATGGGTAATACAAAAAAAAAAAAATCGCAATAAGCGTATATTGATTGGTTTGTGCAAAAGTTAGAGCGTCTACAAAATGCGGGGGATAGATTTATGGCATTTTTAATATTTTTTTTACTAGTAATGGTGGCGATCTGCGATTTATACATTTTTTTTATCGCTACTGCGACATTATGACACTTTTGACAAATTTTTGAGACCATTGGCAACTATACAGCGATTAGTGCTATAAAAATGCACTAATTACTGTGTAAATGTCACGGGAAGGGAGAGGGTTAACACTAGGGGGTGATCAAGGGGTTAGCTGTGTTCCCTGTGTGTGTTCTAACTGTGGGGGGAGGGGGGACTTGCTATAGGAGATGCCAGATCGTGGTTCCCAGCTTGTAGGAACTCACAATGTGCATCTCCTCTCAGAACAGGGATGTGTGAGTTTACGGTAAAGAACGGTGAATGCCGGGAGACGAGCATTCAACGCTTCCAGGAAGTAAGTGCTTGTGGGCTTCACTCTGCCCTCAAGCAAAATGGGAAATGTCTAGATCGGATTTTATCTCCAAATACAGAAAGAGGTGTGACAAAGTGAAATAGACTCAGGCTAGAGGTGGTTCAGGCCAGCTCAGTAGATTTTTCTTTTCTTTTTAAAGCAAAGGCCTGGATTCTCTTTAACCACTTAAGGACCGCCTACTGCACATTTACGTCGGCAGAATGGCACGGCTGGGCACATCAACGTATATATACGTTGGTTTCTAGTACCCAGCCGTGGGTCACGGGCGCGTGCCCGCGGCACGCTCCCGCGACCCGGTCCGAAGCTCCGGGACCGGGTCCGCGGGACTCGTGGACCCGATCGCCGCTGGAGTGCGGCGATCGGTCCCCGGAGCTGAAGAACGGGGAGAGCCGTGTGTAAACACGGCTTCCCCGTGCTTCACTGTGGCCGCAGCATCGATCGCGTCATCCCTGTTATAGGGGGACGTGATCTATGACATCACACCTACAGCCACACCCCCTACAGTTGTAAACACACACAGGGAACACTCAAATTCTACAGCGCCCCCTTGTGGTTAACTCCCAAACTGCAACTTTCATTTTCACAGTAAACAATGCAATTTAAATGCATTTTTTTGCTGTGAAAATGACAATTGTCCCAAAAATGTGTCAAAATTGTCCGAAGTGTCCGCCATATTGTCGCAGTCACGAAAAAAATCGCTGATCGCCGCTATTAGTAGTAAAAAAAAAATTATTAATAAAAATGGAATAAAACTATCCCTTATTTTGTAAACGAATACATTTTGTGAAAACCAACCAATAAACGCTTATTGCGATTTTTTTTTTTTTTACCAAAAATAGGTAGAAGAATACGTATCGGCCTAAACTGAGGAAAAAAAAAAATTTATATATATTTTTGGGGATATTTATTATAGCAAAAAGTAAAAAATATTGAATTTTTTTCACAATTGTGGCTCTATTTTTGTTTATAGCGCAAAAAATAAAAACCGCAGAGGTGATCAAATACTAACAAAAGAAAGCTCTATTTGTGGGGAAAAAAGGACGCCAATTTTGTTTGGGAGCCACGTCGCACGACCGCGCAATTGTCAGTTAAATTGACGCAGTGCCGAATCGCAAAAGGGGCAAGGTCCTTTAGCAGCATTTTGGTCCGGGTCTTAAGTGGTTAATAAATGTACACAAGTTGATCCAGGGAATATCCGATGGCCTCTCCCGGGATCAGGAAGGATTTTTTTTTTCCCCTGCTGTAGCAAATTGAATCAGTCTTTACTGGGGGATTTTCACCTTCCTCTGGATCAAGTGTGGGTAAAGATTGCTGTCAATCCAATCAACGACACGCCGAGGGAAGGGGCCGAGTGATAGTCAGCGGCTATGGCTGCCGACTGTATCACACAGGAGCATGCCCGCAAGGTAACCCCCTCGAGAGAGCTTCCCAAAGGGGGGGTTAGTTCTTGCATGGAGGAGCTGCCGTGGGACCCCAGAAGAGGACGTTCGGGGCCACCCTGTGCAAAACAAGTTGCACAGTGGAAGTAAGTATGACGTGTTTGCTATTTTTTTTTTTTAAAGGTGAAAAACCATATGACGATTGCCCCTCCCCCCCTTTTTTGCTCTTCCATAGCCTGGGCTTCTCGGCTATTCATTGGATAGATTGATGGCAGCACAGCCATTGGCTTTTGCTGCTGTCAATCAAACCAAATGACGCGGGGGGCAGGGCCAAGTCCTGTACGCGGCAGCTATGGATGTCGAATACAGGACTCGGGAGTGCGCCCGCAAGGTAACCCCTTTGGGAGAGAGCTTCCCAGATGGGGGTTATCTGAGGTGGGGAGGAGCTAAGAGAGCTGCCGTGAGACCCCAGAAAACGAGCTGCACAGTGGAGGTAAGTATGACATGTTTGTTTTAAAAACAGATAAAACTGCAAACCTTAAGACCCGGTTCACACTGGGGTCAATTAAGGCAATGGAACCGTTCTAATAGGAGCGACGCAAGTTGCTCCGACTTAGAAAAAGGTTCCTGTACGACTTCGGGGGCGGCTCGGGGCGACCTGCATTGACTTCTATACAGAAGTCGTTTTGCAGGTCGCCTCTGAAGTCGTCCTCAGGAGTCGTGTCGCTGGAGTGTGAACCGACTCTTAGCCCTGGTTCACACTGGTGCGTTTTGAGATGCGATTTGGCATGTCAAATCGCATGTCAAAACGGCAGATTTTGCCTCAAATTGACGGCAATGGCACCGTCCTAATCGGTGCGACGCTGCATCTGCGGCATTGCACCGATTTCAAAAAGTAGTCTCTGTACTACTTTTTGCGATTTCAGCCTGCGATTTACATTGACATCTGTGCAGAAACCTGCACAGATGTCTCTGAAATCGCGGCTGAAATCGGGACTGCCGGGCGGGAGTGAAATCGTGCGAGTTCAGCTGAACTCGCACTGCTTCACTCCCGCAGCCCAGTGTGAACCAGGGCTCACAGCCACTTTAATGTAGACTTGCTGACTAGTCTGGTCTAGAGTCATCTTAATGCATGTGTGTACTTGTTTTGTTTGTAGAATTTAATACTAATTATGATTCTTATATTCAGTTGAAATATGTCTCCACCTATGTCTTTTGGTGTTTGACAGTTGCAGAATTTCTTGAATTGCAAGCAGTCATGGCCAGCCTTGTTCCTTAACATTGTGGGGGTGGGAGGCTTCCCCTTTACTTCCTTGTATTTTTAACCATCCAATGGCTGCTTGATCGGTATAGTGTTTTCATTTTGCCTTTTTCGCAGTAAGGGATATACATAAATGCATAGCAGCAAAATAGGGGGGACTGTTATCTTCAGAAAATAAATCTGTCCAAAGCACATACTGTATTTCTATAGTGTCTGCTTTCCTTTCTCCAAAACAAGTGTTGGTTCTCTCTGTTGTCTAGTGCCTCCATTATCAGCTTGAGTCACTTCTGACAGGTTTTCCTGACACAAAGAGCAAAAAAGTTGACTAGGGGGGAGCTTCGGCACACAGCCTGTGATTGACATTCTTAGCTGTGTTACGGTGTGCTGTGTGACGGGCGTGTCTCCCTTCCCTCCAATCAGCTTTCTGAGCTCTTGTTCAGTGTGTAATTGCAGCTCCTGCCCCTTGGTTTGTGAGCCTGTGAAAAATTGTTTTTTTTGTTGACAGTTGATTTATTTTTCAGATTCTACAGGTTCTGTAAACACTAATGTTCAGTTAATGGTAATATGTATATGCAATATGTGACAATGGCAAGAAATGTAGAACTGTTTTAATATTGGTGAAATGACTGTGGAATCTGAATTATTCATTTTTTATGCCCTTGTTATATAACAAATGGGGGAAAAAAAATTGTAAGCGCTGGTTGGTTCAGTGTGTGGTGTGTGTGTGTGGTGGTGTTGTGTGTTTTTTTTTTTCCTGCATGGAAAGTAAGTTATATGGCTTCCAATTGCATAGTTCACATCAGTGCAGTTAGTTCCAGAAAAAAAAAAAAAAAAGTAGAACCTGCTGCATTTTTCCTGGTGAAACGCACTGGAACGCATTAAAAAGCATCCAAACCCAGTACAGATAAAAATAAAATAAAAATAAAATCCGGAAACGTATCAAAAACTCACACGCAGAAATGCACCCGGGGCCGTTCTGAAGTGTGTATTTTGTGGTGTGAACCAGCACTCAAACCATAAAAAAAATGTATTGGTTTAAAAATAAAAAAGAATAAAAACATTTATTTATATAGAATTTAAACCACTTGAGCAACTTTGGGTGGTTATGCCAGTGTGACAGCTGCAGGCATCATCCCAGTATTGTTTTTTATTTATTTTTTTAAGCTGGCAGAGCTCTTTCTTGTCAAAGCAACCCTAGTGGCTAAATAGATTACTTTTACAAGTGGCAAGAGGGGGCCCCCCTCTCTTCCTGCCACCTTTCACCGCTTACCTAGGCTCTCCTGTCCCCACCGGGGATCCCGGGATTGCAGCCGGAAGTTATGCCGGCTGACTATAGAGGTGACCGGGATGGCCCTGATCATCTAATGAACCAGAAGCGACAAGTATTTTGTCGCCTCTAGTTTTGTCAGTTGTAAACAAACCATTAGTGGTTTATATAAAGCATTGGATCATACCGATCTTGCTATGATTCAAAGCTTTTAAGGGCAGAAAAGACATCTGGGGTCTCTTAGTAAAGAGGACCTGTCACTGCCTATTGCAATCATAAGGGATGCTTACATCCCTTATGATAACCATAAAAGTGATAAAAAAGAAAAAAGAAAAGAAAAAATTAATGTACAGTGTAAAAGTAAAAAAAAATGTAATTAAAACTTTTAACGTGCCCCCATGCCTGCACGCAAACATGAGTGCATGCATCAGTCCCACCTCAGTATGTAAACGGCGATCACACCGACGATGTGAAGTATCACCACGAATGTCAGATCGAAAATAATAATTCTGTAATGTAAATCAAAGTGGTAACTTTTTAAAAATGGTGCCTATGGATAATATAATTTAAGTCGTTTGTCACTATTCCAAGGGCGTTTGCAGTTTACTCTGCGTAACATCTTATTTTTTAACAATTGGGTACTATATTGTGTTTTTGTGCATTTAAATTCTCTAGTCTTATTTTTTTCCAAAACAATAGCGTTTGGGGGGAAAAAAGCTGCACAAATACTGTGTGACATAATAAATGTCAACACCCACCATTTGGTCTCTAGGGCCTCTGAATTATGAACCATATAATGTTTGGGTGTTTTAAGTAATTTTCTAGCAAAAAGTACAGATATGTACATGTAGAAGAGAAGTGTCAGACCAAGCCTGGTTAAAGCAACCATCTATCGTATTGCAGTTTACCAATTCATAGATGTAGTAGCTGCATTTTGTTTTCTTCTATTTTCATCTGGTGATCTGGCCAGTAAAGCCCCGTACACAGGATAGGAAATTCTGACTGTGTGTATGCCCCATTGGAGTAATTCCATCAGAAATTCTGATGAATTCTATTGGAGTTTAAATAGAGAACATGTTCTCTTTTACTCCGATGGAATTCTGTCGGAATTCCAATGTGAGTTTGGTCGGGCAAAGGTCTGATCGTGTGTACGGGGCTTAAAGGAACAGTAAAGGTTCGTTTTTTTATTAGATCAATTGATTGCTGTAAGCTAGAGCATTTAAATATCACTTACCTTGTTTTTCCTTTTGACCTCCAAAATACGGTAATCCAGGTTTGAAAATGCCATTTCCTGTCTATCCTCTTCTTGCTTTCCACCAGCATCTGAGCCGTTTTGCATGGTGGAAAGCAGAATGTGCTCACCCCCTCCCTATGACTACAGCCCTGCGTGAAGATGCTCTTTTTTTTTTTTTATTCTTTATTTAAAGATGTGTCACAGATACAATAAAGCGGTAACTTCACAGAATTAACAATAAACTTGCGAGGTATTATCCATACTCTTTGCTGAATCACAAAACGGCCACAAAAAGAAAAGAAAAAAAAAAAGAAATAAAAGCCAGCCGAAAAAGTACAGATATGTAAATACAAGACATTCCTATTTCTCTGGGGAATAACCCCCCAGGCAGGTACCACCTGGGGTAAGCCCACTCGGGGAGGCGGGGCACCCTTAAACCATCAGGGAGTTCCACCACATCATAGAGGGAAGTCTAAAACTGGGTAAAAAGTGTTATCTTGAACACACCAAATTTTCAATTATTTATCTGAGAAGAATTGGAAGGAAGACAGGAAAAAAAGAAAGAAAAAAAGGGGGGGGGAAAGGAAAGAGAGAGAGAGAAAAAAAAAAGGGGGGGGGGAATGGGTGGTCACCAACCAGAGGAAGGCGTCCCGTGCATCAGTCAGGCAGCAGAAGCTACCATAAAAAATAAAAAGATAGACTCAACTAGGTATATTGGAGGTATTTTTCCGAGAAGCGAAACAGGTCCCAGTGTATCCATCTAGACTTGTGTTCCTCAGACTTATCCTGCAATTCCGCTGTCAGCTCCTCCATCCGTTCTATGTCTCTCACGCTCGCGAACCACTGGGCCACCGTTGGGGCAGACTGCTGTTTCCACAAAGGCGGAATGCACGCACGAGCGGCATTAGGGAGGTGTTTGAGAAGGGATTTATGGTATCGTTTCCTGGACAATGGGGTAAGGTTAAGCAGGACAGCCGCTGGGTCATCCTGCAGCGAAAAGTCAGTAAGCTTGTGTATGAGTTTAAGCACTGGTTGCCAGAAAGTGGCAAGTGTAGGACACTCCCAGAAAATATGGAGAATTGTACCAGAGTGGAGGCCACATCGCCAGCAACGGTCTGTCTGAGGGGGGAATATTTTTGCTAGAACCGACGGGGTCCTATACCAACGCATCAGAATTTTGTACGTGGTTTCCTGGTATCTACTGCATAGGGAGGATTTCTGCGCGAAGAAAAGTATCCTCTCCTTTTGAGGCTCAGTAAAGGTGACCTGGAGGTCTCTCTCCCATTTCGCTACGAACGGAGGATCCGATGTAGCGTGGAGGTCCAGCAAGCATTTGTACGAGGTTGATAAGGACCTCCGAATTGGACCCTCCCCCAGGCAGAGCTCCTCAAAATAGTGGAGCCTACGAGTGAAGAGAGCCGGGCTAGGCAGTGATCTAAGAAAGTGTGATAACTGCAATATTCTCCAGTGGTTCAGTGTAAGAGGGGCCCCTCCTGAAAGCAACGCCTCCGGAGATACCCAACCGTGCGGTCGCAAAAACCGCGAGGCTCTCACAAGTCCCAACTGACTCTGCGATACGAAGGCCGGATCCGTTAGACCGGGCAAGAACCCAGGATGAAGATGCTCTCTTATCCCTCACAGGCATGGAGGCTAAGCCTAATGGGAATTGTAGTTCCCATTAGGCCGTGACGTAGCAAGAATGAAAGCGCACCGCAAACCAGGAAGTCAGTGAGAATGACGATTCAGGAGTGACGGAGGTGAAAAAAACAGTTCGATTTCAACAGCTATGAAACTAGTTATAATGCAAAACATTACTTTTTACTTTATCAGCTACTGTCAGACTTTAATTTAAGAGGAAAATATTTTTGTCTTTACAGTCTGGTGTTTGTTTGTCTGGTGTTTGTTTTTGTTTTTTGGGCTTGTTCTTTTGAGGGAAAAAATAAAAATAAATCTTGCAGATTTGTATCAGCTTGGGAGGGGACATTTTTGCTAGCTGCACAGAAGTGAGATTGTGTGGGTTTGTCTCTACAAAAGCTAACGCAAAAGGGTTTATTTACTAAAGCTTGAGGATGTAAAATCAGGCTTGCTTCTACATAGAAACCAATTGGCTTCCAGGTTTTATTGCCAAAACATTTTTACACTGAGGTGCTTTACAGGTGCTAAAAAATGGAGCCTGTAAAGCGCCTTTCGTGTCACTCCAGTGTAAAAGCATCTTTGAGGTGCTTTATGAGCGGTGTATATACTGCTCTTAAAGCGCCCCTGCCCACTGAAATCATTGGGCAGCAGCGCATTGCGGGAATGCTTTTAACCCTTTTTCGGCTGCTAACTGCGGTTGAAAGCACACGCTAGGAGCCGAAAAGCACAGCTAAAACTATGGTAAAGCGCCACTAAAAATAGCGCCGCTTTACCGCCAATGTCTCATTGTGAAAGCGCTCTAACTGAAAAAGCTGAGGTTAGAAGCTGATTGGATTCTATGCAGAAGTGAGCCTGACTTTGCACTCTCTAGCTTTAGTAAATAAACCCCAATGTCTCTAAACAAGTGAGAGGTCCAGTTAGGAATGCCTTGTTATGAAACATGCAAAAACAAAGTTAAAAATAGCTCAGATAGAGACACTTCAAAGTCAAAGGGTGCAAAGGACATCAACTGTTTCACATTCCCAGCCTTTAGTGATATGTATTTGGGGGGTGTCCGCTAAGAATTTCAGATAAAAGAATGTATATGTTTAACCCTAGGAGGAATTTGGGGTTACCCATGTTGAAAAGCATGGAGCCAATATTCTAGAACGATTACAGATTAAGAGTTTTCACATTTTTGATAGTGGAGGGAGCCTGAAAGATAGAGATGTACTATGGGGTCCAAGGACAATTCCAAGCTTTATTTTCCGACCAGCCTGTGACCAACCAGATTAACCTGTCAAACGGTATGCGTTTAGTTGGACAAATGTTCAAATGCATGCGTAAGCTACAGAGCCCAGCCAAGGCACCCTGGTATCTGTAGTCCTATCGCTAACGTATAAGAGGCTCCACAGTGGAAGCGCATGCATTCTGATTAGATAGATGAAAGCAGATCGACTGGAGGGAGCCCACCCCTCCTTAAAGGTACAGGGGCACATTGAAAACCCAGCAGGTAGCACAATGGCTGGGATGGTGTCCTTGGGATGAGCGACCTAAAATCAATCGTACAAAAAATTGTCCACTGCTCTCACCTATAACTGGTCCTTACAGCAAGGAGCACTGAAAGGCATCCAGGAAGTAACTGAAGAAATGTAAAAACAAAAAAAGTTTAAAACTGGTAAATATAATAGACCTTCCTATATATTTACTAATGCTAGGAGCATAAGGACTAAAAATAATAAATGTTGGAGAGTGAAGTTCCACTTTAAGGCCGCGTACACACGGAGGGACATGTCCGCTGAAACATGTCCGACGGACCGTTTCCAGCGGACATGTCTCCTCCGGATTTTCGTCCGACAGGGTGTACACACCATCGGATGAAAATCCCCTCGGCCAGGGAATGCGGTGACGTGGCGGTGACGTTGACGCCACCACGTCACCAAACGAGGAAGTGAAATACTTCCACGCATGCGTCAAATCCATTCAAAGCATGCGCGGAGATTAATGCCTGCTGGTTAGTGTACTAACCAGCAGACATATCTGACGGACATGTCTCCGGCGGACAAATTTCAAAGCATGCTTTGAAGTTTGTTCACTGGGAAAACATGTCCGCTAGCCCGTACATACGATCAGATATGTCCGCTGAAACGGTCCGTCGGACCCGTTTCAGCAGATATATTCGATCGTGTGTACGCGGCCTTAGGCTCCATGCACACTGAAGCTGATAAAAGCTATAAAAAAACGCCAGTAGCTTTGCAGGGAGACTTGCAAAGTTTTTTAGCGTTTTTGCAACGGCTTTAATCAGCGTTTTTCAGTGTAGCTTTTATCAGCTTTTATTTTTTTTTATTGATTGAAAAAACGCTGGCGCCGGCGTTTGAGCTATTTGGATAGTTTTGCAGTTTTTAGCGTTTTTTCACGCCAAAAAACGACAGTTTATCAGCTTCAAGGCTGAAGCTGATAAACTGTAGTTTATTGCCATTTTGGCTTTTTTTAGGCTCTAAAACAGTAAGTACTGCTTCGATTGTAAAAAAAACACCCGATTCCCCTTGACAAAACGAGCCTCAATCTAATGTTAAAAAAAAGGTTTTTGGGTGAACCACCCCTTTAAAGCCCATAAACTAAACTCTATGTTAGCCTATGTGCCCATGCACACCTGGGTATATTTTGGTGTTAATGAGAATTGGAGTTTATTGGCTTTTTTCTGAACGCCCGAAATTTGCATTCAAAGTGCCGTTTTTCGGCAGGAAAAACACAAAACGCTCAAACGCTAAAGAACGCTAAAAAAACGCCGATGCCAGCGTTTTTTATCCATTGAAAAAAAAAAAAAAAAGCTACACTGAAAAACGCTGATTAAAGCTATTGCAAAAATGCTAAAACATGTGTAAAGGCTCCCTGCAAAGCTACTGGTGTCTTTTTTTTTTATAGCTTTTATCAGCTTCAGTGTGCATGGAGCCTAATGCCGCGTACACACGATCACTTTATGTGATGAAAAAAAACGACGTTTTCTGTGAAGTAAAAAAACGACGTTTTTGAAACTTCACTTTTCAAAGACGATGTTGCCTACACACCATCGTTTTTTCACAAAAAGCGAGGTTATGTTCACCACTCTTTTCCATTAAAGCTCGCTTCATAACTAGCTTCTGGGCATGCGCGGGTTGAAAAACGTTGTTTTAAAACGAAGTTTTTTGCTACACACGGTGACTTTTTGTGAAACAAAAACGACGTTTTGAAAAACGACACATAAAATTGAAGCATGCCAAGACATAAAACGACGTTTTGCCCTACACACGGTCAATGAAATTGACGTTTTTAAAAACATCATTTTTTTTCATCACATAAAGTGATCGTGTGTACGCGACATTAGTCCTAGGAAGGTTTTCCGGTGTAATGAATGTAGCTCAAGGTGTAGAGACCAGAGAGGTCTGAGGGAATCTTAACTGCCATGTATGGAATCGCATAGTCTAGCTTGGAGAATGCAGAATGGTGTTGAATGAAATGTTAATCCTCTGGAAATTTCTACAATCCCCAAAGCGAGTGTATTCTGAGAAGATGAGGAAAATTGATTTTAGGGCTGGGGATATAAGGTAACATATGTTCCGTGCATAAGCCAAATTTGTGTTAATTGATTTTGAATTGAGGATTTTTTTTATGAATTACTTCAGCAAGATGTCCCGTGGTAAAAAAAATTAAGTACGGCAAATGTTTTATAAATGGCACCTGTAATAGGAATTGGTGGAAATTTTACTTGCATCTTGGGGAGCCTTGGTCCAGTAGGTGCAACAATTCCATACATTTCTGTAATCGTTTTTTGGAGAAGAGTGATTGCTCTAAAACAGGGGTGTCAAACTGGCGGCCCTCCAGCTGTTCCGAAACTACAAGTCCCATCATGCCTCTGCCTGTGGGAGTCATGCTTGTAACTGTTAGCCTTGCAATGCCTCATGGGACTTGTAGTTTTGCAACAGCTGGAGGGCCGCCAGTTTGACACCCCTGCTCTAAAACATGTATTTCTTGTAGGCGTTTAGAGATTAGGTTGGTCTCCTTCCTTCTTCCTCATATTTCCTTGACAGAAGAGGGAGTGGAGTCTAGTGTGATTTACTAGAACAAATTATAATGGAGCTAATGCAGCCTCCCCAGCACTGACATTATTAAAGTCTCACTCATATGCAAATGTGACATTCTGGATTAAGAAACACAAGTGAAAAGAAGAGGGTAAAGTGGTCTGACCAAATCTTAGACCTATGGGTTTGATTTACGAAAGGTAAATGGGCTGTTCACATTGAAAGGAGATTGGCATTAAGCATGGGAGTTTTCTCCAAACTCTGAAGTGGTGAAAATTCTTTCCAAACAATACCCAATCATATGCAAGGAACAGAAAAAAAATGTGTACATGATTGAATGATGGAAGCTAGCGGTGCTTCACCTTATTCAGTAAGCTAAAGGAAAGTTCCCATGTAAAGTGCAATTTCCTGGTAAAGTGAGCAGCCTATGTGTGAAGAGAATATAGAGAGGAGTGCCACAATAGTATTAAATGATTAAATCTTTTACCTTCGTCCCAACAATATGAGAACGAAATTGAAAAGTGGAGAATATAGTGGACTTTAGGGGTACTGTACAACAACTGAAATGGACAGTCTAAGATGGAATATTTTATTCCAAAAAATATATAATGCAATAAAGTTTTAAAACCCAACAATGACAATCAAAGCTTTAGTTCTGTGGTCGCAGCAAAAGTGTGGCAACTACAACATTAATACCACCAATACACATATGTCATATGTATGGGACAGGACGGTGCAGGGGACAGCTGGTCTGTCTCATGGAGGAGGGACATACAATTTCAGCGTTTTTGGCTTGCTTTAGAGTGGTGCACTAAAGAACCTGTATTATAGGAGTACCCCGGAGGGGGGCTATTGTTTAAGCATGAGTTTAACTTGCAAGTTAAAAAAAATAGTTTTGCTAGAAAATTACTTGGAACCCCCAAACATTATACTTATTTTTTTTTTATTTCTAACACTTTAGAGAATAAAAATTGACTTTTTGTCACACCGTATTTGCGCAGCGGTCTTACAAGCGTACTTTTTTGGGGGGGTAAAAATTACACTTTTTTAATCTAAAAATAAGACAACAGTAAAGTTGGCACAATTCTTTTTTTTTATATATATACATATATATATATATTTTATATATTGTGAAAGATAATGTTACTCAGAGTGAATTGATACCCAACATGTCAGGCTTCAAAATTGTGCCCGCTCGTGGAATGGCGATAAACTTTTACCCTTAAAAATCTCCATAGGCAAGGTTTTAAAAAATTCTACAGGTTGTATGTTTTGAGTTACAGGGGAGGTCTAGAGCTAGAATTATTGCTCTCGCTCTGACGATCGCGGCAATACCTCACATGTGTGGTTTGAACACCGTTTTCATATGCGGGCGCTGCTCATGTATGCATTCGCTTCTGTGCGTCACCTTGTCGGGACGGGGCATTTGAGGAAAAAAATAAATATATTTTTTTTTTACTTTTATTTTATTTTTTTACACTTTAAAATAAATAAATAATTGGATCACTTTTATTCCTATTACAAGGAATGTAAACAACCCTTGTAATAGAAAAAAGCTTGACAGGTCCTCTTAAATATGAGATCTGGGGGTCAAAAAGACCTCAGATTTTATATTTACACTAAAATGCAATAATAAAAACTGTTTTGACGTAGTTTCCGCCCAGCTATGGTATGGAGACGGATGATCCATCTTCCCCTCGCTCGTATACATACCAAGCAGGAGAGAGGACCCGATTGGCACGGGAGAGCAGCGGGAGGGGTGTCCGATAATGATCTTGCAGCAGATCCGCCGCAGAGACCACCATTATCGCAAACCAGACCACCGCCTAAAGACGAGGATATCTGGGTTATGGCAGCTACCTGCTGCCATAACAGAGCTATCCTTCTTCAAAGTGCCGACATATATAGTCGTGCTGCGGTCCGGAAGTGGTTAATAAAATATTTTTATACTAAAACGGTATAACACTATGCAGCCTTGTATATATCCCATATGTACAGTGTGGAAAATAAGTATTTGAACACCCTGCTATTTTGCAAGTTCTCCCACTTGGAAATCATGGAGGGGTCTGAAATTGTCATCGTAGGTGCATGTCCACTGTGAGAGACATAATAAAAAAAAAAATTCCAGAAATCACAATGTATGATTTTTTTAACTATTTATTTGTATGATACAGCTGCAAAGAAGTATTTGAACACCTGAGAAAATCAATGTTAATATTTGGTACAGTAGCCTTTGTTTGCAATTACAGAGGTCAAACGTTTCTTGTAGTTTTTCACCAGGTTTGCACACACTGGAGGAGGGATTTTGGCCCACTCCTCCACACAGATCTTCTCTAGATCAGTCAGGTTTCTAGGCTGTCGCTGAGAAACACGGAGTTTGAGCTCCCTCCAAAGATTCTCTATTGGGTTTAGGTCTGGAGACTGGCTAGGCCACGCCAGAACCTTGATATGCTTCTTACAGAGCCACTCCTTGGTTATCCTGGCTGTGTGCTTCGGGTCATTGTCATGTTGGAAGACCCAGCCTCGACCCATCTTCAAAGCTCTAACTGAGGGAAGGAGGTTGTTGCCCAAAATCTCGCAATACATGGCCCGGTCATCCTCTCCTTAATACAGTGCAGTCGCCCTGTCCCATGTGCAGAAAAACACCCTCAAAGCATGATGCTACCACCCCCATGCTTCACAGTAGGGATGGTGTTCTTGGGATGGTACTCATCATTCTTCTTCCTCCAAACACGGTTAGTGGAATTATGACCAAAAAGTTCTATTTTGGTCTCATCTGACCACATGACTTTCTCCCATGACTCCTCTGGATCATCGAAATGGTCATTGGCAAACTTAAGACGGGCCTTGACATGTGCTGGTTTAAGCAGGGGAACCTTCCGTGCCATGCATGATTTCAAACCATGACGTCTTAGTGTATTACCAACAGTAACCTTGGAAATGGTGGTCCCAGCTCTTTTCAGGTCATTGACCAGCTCCTCCCGTGTAGTCCTGGGCTGATTTCTCACCTTTCTTAGGATCATTGAGACCCCACGAGGTGAGATTTTGCATGGAGCCCCAGTCCGAGGGAGATTGACAGTCATGTTTAGCTTCTTCCATTTTCTAATGATTGCTCCAACAGTGGACCTTTTTTCACCAAGCTGCTTGGCAATTTCCCCGTAGCCCTTTCCAGCCTTGTGGAGGTGTACAATTTTGTCTCTAGTGTCTTTGGACAGCTCTTTGGTCTTGGCCATGTTAGTAGGTGGATTCTTACTGATTGTATGGGGTGGACAGGTGTCTTTATGCAGCTAATGACCTCAAACAGGTGCATCTAATTTAGGATAATAAATGGAGTGGAGGTGGACATTTTAAAGGCAGACTAACAGGTCTTTGAGGGTCAGAATTCTAGCTGATAGACAGGTGTTCAAATACTTCGTTGCAGCTGTATCATACAAATAAATAGTTAAAAATTCATAAATTGTGATTTCTGGATTTTTTTTTTTGATTATGTCTCTCACAGTGGACATGCACCTACGATGACAATTTCAGACCCCTCCATGATTTCCAAGTGGGAGAACTTGCAAAATAGCAGGGTGTTCAAATACTTATTTTCCGCACTGTATGTGGACACAGCGCTATTGGGCAGCCCAGGATCCCACGGCATTCGCAGAACCCAGAGGTAGTTCACATGCGCGTTTTGACTGAACTTAATTGTGAGGTCACACGCTCTAAGGCCCTGTACACACGATCAGACATGTCTGATGAGACTTGTCTGACGGACCGTTTTCATCAGACAACTCTGAACTTGTCTGATGGTCTGATGTGTGTACACACCATCGGACCAAAATCCGATCAGACCAGAACGCGGTGACGTAGAACACAACGACGTGATGAAAAAACGAAGTTCAATGCGTCGACTTGATTCTGAGCATGCGTGGATTTTTGGTCCGATGCTTTTGTGTACTAACCATCAAACCTGTCCGACGGATTTAGGTTTTAAAGCATGTTTTAAAACTTTGGTCCGATGGAAAACGGTCCGATAGGCCGTACACACCATCGAATTGGTCCGATGAAACTGGTCTGCAGACCAGTTTCATCGGACATGTCCGATCGTGTGTACGCGGCCTAAGGTGAGCGCATTCACATGATTGGGGGGGGGGGGGGAGCACCAGTGTGTGAACACTTTGGATCACCATGACAAGATTTAATTATGATTTATGTTTGAAATGGATTTTATGATTTAACCACTTCCATACTAGGCACTTACGCACCTTCCCGCCCAAGCCAATTTTCAGCTTTCAGCACTGTCGCAATTTGAATGACAATTGCGCGGTCATGCTACACTGCACCCAAACAAAATTGGCGTCCTTTTTTCCCCACAAATAGAGCTTTCTTTTGGTGGTATTTGATCACCTCTGCGATTTTTTTTTTTTTGCGCAACAACTAAAAATAGAGCGAAGATTTTGAAAAAAAAAAAAAGTTTTTATTTTTTTCTGTTATTTTTTTTGTAAATGAGTAGGTTTTCTCTTTCAATTACGGGCACTGATATGGTGGCACTGATGGGCACCGATGAGGTGGCACTGATGGGCACCGATGAGGTAGTTCCGATGGGCGCCAATTAGGTAGCACTGATGGGCACTGATAGGCGGCGCTGGTATGGGGCACTGATGGGCACTCATGGGCGGCACTGATGGGCACTCATGGGTGGCACTGATGGGCACTCATGGGCGGCACTGGGCACTCATAGGCGGCACAGGTGGGCACTGATAGGTGGCACAGGTGGGCACTGATAGGTGGCACAGGTGGGCACTGATAGGTGGCACAGGTGGGCACTGATAGGTGGGCACTGGGCATGGATTGGCACTGACAGACACTGGGGTGGCACTGATGATCACTGAGGGGTGGCACTGATGGATCAATGTTGCCAATCAGTGCCCATGTGGGCACTGATTGGCATCATTTTTTTTTTTACTGCCCCCTTTTTTTTTTTCCTTTTTTTTTTGTTCTTTTTTTTTTAGTACCCTGGTGGTCTAGTTTGGGCACTCCCTGGTGGTCCGTGTGGCGATCCAAGGGGGGGCTGCGCTGATAAACAATCAGCGCGAACCCCCCCTGTCAGGAGAGCCGCTGATCGGCTCTCCTCTACTCGCGTCTGTCAGACGCGAGTGAGGAAGAGCCGTCGGCGGCTCTCCCTGTTTACATCGTGATCAGTCGTGATTGGACACGGCTGATCACGTGGTAACGAGGCTCCGCCGGAGACTCGTTACCGAGATCGGAGGTGTAGGGTGTCAGACTGACACCCCCCATCACCGATCGCGGCGCTGCGCGCCCGCACGGGCGCGCGCGGCATTGAAATCGTGCTAGCCGTTTGAGAACGGCCAGTCACGATTTCATAACCACTTCCCGGCCGTAAATCTGTTATTGGCCGGGCGGGAAGTGGTTAATCATGTTGCATTGATTCGTGAGATTCACCATCTGTGCAGCTTATACTTGTGCACTATAATGAAGAATACCTGTCATTTACACAATTTTTGTTGGTGTGTGGACTTTTCTATAGCTGTAGCTGCTGACTTTTAATAAGGACATTTACCTGTCCTAGGTGCCCTCGATCTCGCCATCCTTACTAAGGGTAACAGGCAGTGGAGCCTTCACTGCCCATTTCCTACTGCGCATGCGCGAGTCTCGCTGCGCTTTGTGAATGGGCGGCTGCTCTCTGGGATACACACAGTTCCCAGAAAGCAGCACGCCCCAATTGACCAGAAGACAACACGAGGAGGACGAGGTAGAAGACCTGCCGTGGACTAGGAAAGGGCAGATTAGGAATATCCGCATAGCAACCGGAATTTCTGTTTTTTTGTTTTTGTTTGGGTGGACCTCCACTTTAAGGACGAAAAGAAAAACTGATGTATATAGAGACTGTGTTCAGAATTGATCAGTATCAGTAGGTGCCATGAATGAGGCTTACACATAAGGTTCAGAAATGGGGAGATTGATGAGCTAGGATATGGCATGTCTAACTATCTGTCACCACATTCCAGCAGTTGATCTAAGGCAGGGCTACATAGATCAATGACGCCATAGTCCCCTTCAAATTGGGCACCTTGGGACCTCACACAGTTCTCCCAGAATCTCTTCCTCAAAATCCGGCATCAAAATCTCGGACAGTCGTTTTTGTAATCCCTAGAGCAGCTTTTAGTTCTTGCACTGTCACTAGGTGATCTTAGTTTGCAGCCTGTACCCATTCAGCACTCTCAGGTGTTCGGCTTGTTGCAGGCCTTCCAGAACATGGATCATTTTCAACAGATTTGCAACCATCTTTGAAGTGTTTTTGCCACCCTTTGATTTTCACTGCACTCATTGCATCATTCCCAAAAGCCTTCCAAATCATCCAAATAGTTTCCGTGAGGCAGAGGAATAATAATGCAAAATTTAATGCAGATTTGTTGCTCTACTTGCTCAGTAATTTTGATTGAGGCAGACACATAATACACGTGCTCACTCAATGGTGTCTAGCGCCCCCACTGGTTAGTACAGGGAAGTCATCATTGTTTACGTGTGCACATTCCAGATAGATAGATATTTTTTTATAATTATTATTTTTTTCCTTCTGTATATCTTAAATGGAATAGTTAACCTTCGGTGCAGCGCCGCAGATGCGGCGTAGCACCGATTAGGACGGTGTCATTGCCGGAAATTGCCGCCGATTTGAGATGCGATTTCACATGTGAAATCGCATCTCAAATCGAACTAAATCGTACCCAGTGTGAACCTGGGCTCAGAGAAAGAGAGAGAGAGAGAGGAAAAAATCTAAGTTAACCGGTTAAGACCCGGACCATTATGCAGGTTAAGGACCTTGCACCTTTTTGCCATTCGGCACTGCGTCGATTTAACTGACAATTGCGCGGTCATGCGATGTGGCTCCCAAACAAAATTGGCGTCCTTTTTTTCCCACAAATAGACCTTTCTTTTGGTGGTATTTGATCACCTCTGTGGTTTTTATTTTTTGCGCTATAAACAATAGAGCGACACTTTTGAAAAAAATGCTATATTTTTAACTTTTTGCTATAATAAATATCCCCAAAAATTATATATAAAAAAAAAAACATATTTTTTCCTCAGTTTAGGCCGATACAGATTCTTCTACATATTTTTGCTAAAAAAAAAAAAAAAATATAGGGTTTACAAAATAGAGGATAGTTTTATTAATATATTTTTTTTACTACGAATGCGATTTATTTATTTTTTTTCATGACTGCGACAATATGGTGGACACATCGGACACTTCACACATTTTTGGACCATTGTAATTTTCACAGAGAAAAGTGCTATAAAAATGCACCGATTACTGTGAAAATGACACTGGCAGTGAAGGGGTTAACCACTATGGGGTGCTGTAGGGGTTAAGTGTGACCTAATGTGTGTTTCTTACTGTAGGGGGCGGGGCTGGACGTGTGACATCAGTGATCGTCGTTCCCTATATCAGGGAACAGACGATCACTGACACTGCCACAGAGAAGAACGGGGAAGGTTTGTTTACACACACCTCTCCTCATTCTTCAGCTCCTGTGACCTGATTGCATGACACCCGCAGCGATCAGGTCCATAGGTTTCGTGACCGCGGAGCTTTGGACCGGCTCACGAGTGTGCCGCCGTGCTCGCAACCCATGGGTGGGCTCTTAACCACTTGCATACTGGGCACTTACACCCCCCTCCTGCCCAGGTAAAATTTCAGCTTCCGGCACTGCGTCGCTTTACTCACAATTGCGCGGTCGTGCGACGTGGCTCCCAAACAAAATTTACGTCCTTTTTTCCCCACAAGTAGAGCTTTCTTTTGGTGGTAATTGATCACCTGTGCGATTTTAATTTTTTGCGCTATAAATAAAAAAGAGCGACAATTTTGAAGAAAAATACAATATTTTTTACTTGTTGCTATAATAAATATCTCAATTAAAAAAAAAACACATTTTTTTTCTCAGCTTAGGGCGATACGTATTCTTCTACATATTTTTGGTAAAAAAAAAAAAAAAAAATCGCAATAAGCGACTGGTTTGCGCAAAAGTTATAGCGCTTACAAAATAGGGGAGAGAATTATTATTTTTTATTATTTATTTTTTTACTAGAAATGGAGGCGATCTGCGATTTTTATTGGTATTGCGACGTTATGGCGGACACATCGGACACTTTTGACACATTTTTGGCGCCATTCACATTTATACTGCGATCAGTGCTATAAATATGCACTAATTACAGTATAAATGTGACTGGCATTGAAGGGGTTAACACTAGGGGGTGAGGAAGGGGTTAAATGTGTATGCTAGGTGTGTTCTAACTGTGGGGGGAGGGGGGGTGACTGGGGGGGTGACCGATCTGTGTCCCTATGTAGGAAGGAACACAGATCGGGCTCCTCCCCTCCAGAGACAGGACGCTGTCTCTGTGTAACACGGCAATGAGAGATCATCTCTCATTCGCCCACAGATCGCATCGCAAACGGCCACTCTGATTGCCCGTTTGCCGGGATCTGTGATTGGCCGTGTCCAAGGGACACGGACAACACAGGGCTTCCCCGCAGCGCGCACTACAGCGCGCACTGGGAACGCCAGAATGACATGCCGTCAAATGACGGCATGTTGGATATTCAGGCCCGCGCTGTTGCCGTCATCCGACGGTAGCGCGGGTCTGAAGTGGTTAAAGAGGACAGATATATACGTCCATGTGCCCAGCCGTGCCATTCTGTCGACGTATATCTTTGTGCAGCGGTCCTTAAGTAATTAAGGCACCAAGGAATATTACCTGTCCACTTTTGAAAGTTTCCACGCTGGAAGTACAACTCTAAAAGAGAATGGGTCTATACTGTAAGCTCACAGGTACCAAAAGAGCTGTGGGTGGGGGTACCACATGTAAATAAAAGTAAACCTTTACCCGAGGTAAGATGCTACGCCAACAATGCAGAACATTTTGGGGTGCTGGAGCAGTTCTTCATTACTGCTGCCATTTAGAGAGGACATTCACTGATCTGTGATGGATGGCTTTTAAAGCTGTGAAGCAGGAATGTCTGGCCAGGGCTCAAGCTCCAGGTGTCTAGCTGAAGTGCTTTGGAGAAATGTTGGTAGGAAAAATGAAGGTTGGTGGTTCTGTCAGTTCGCCTAACAGAGATGAGAGAGATAGCATAATTTTAGAGATGGTGTGATGTGTGTTTTTTTTTCTCCATGCTGTGCCTTGCATCCAAGTCAAAGTTCACCATGATTGGGCAGCAGCACCGTGATTAAGTGGTTAGCACTTCCACCAAGCAGCACTAGGGTCGTTAGCTGGAATCCCAACCAAGACACTACCTGTCTGGAGCCTGCATGCTTATCCTGTGCCTGCGTGTGTTTCCTCTGGGTACTCTGGTTTCCTCCCACACTCCAATGACACACTGCTGGGGTAAATGGGATCCTGCCTATATTGGCCCTAGTATGTTTATGTATGAATGTGAGTTGGGGATCTTTTTAGATCATCAGCCATGATGATCTTTTTAGATTGGAAGCTTCTTGAGGGCAGGGACTGATGTGAATGTACAATTTATATGTAAAGTGCTACATGAATTGACAGTTATAAAAAGAACCTGAAATTAAATAAATGATAGGTTAGGTAACACTGATTGCACCATAAAAGTCTAATGTGTCTTCATTCCAAGGTTTTTCCTAAAGAGATTGATCCTCCTACTGACATAGGGAGGCTTGGAAGATTTAGCATGGTGAGTGCCAGGGGTTCCATGAACTCTGTGCAATCTTTACTATTCTTCTAGGTAAGCCTGTCAGGAAAACTACTAAAATTGGGCAAACTATATGTTCCAAGTTACTATGGCCTGTGGCCGCAGCTATGCCTCAGTCTAATACTATTGCAGCAACTGTGATCCCCCATGTCATGTTTCCATTCCATTTGTTTCCTCCCCTCTAGCATTGTATATGAACACAATGATTTTAGAAGAAGAAAAAATAGGTTCCCTCGTACCTCAGCAATGGCCAACTAGCAATGTAGGGCGGAATATTGCAATTTTGCAATCTGACGCTAATCCGCACCAACAGCTAGCTGTTCCTTTCATACGAGATAAACATAACATGGAACTCTGCTGTCTCTTATGACCCAGCATAAATCTGAAAAGAATGCTACAAGACAAATTTGATGTCATAAAATAATGACATAACATCTACTTTTTCTTCGTAATTGGTGAGTAACGCCGGAAGGGATGCATATAAATCAACATTCCTCCTGACGTCCAACACGTCCGAGACGAAGCCACGCCAGTGTGCAAGGCGAAACGCGTCGACGTCACCAGTTAGCGTGATCACGTGACCCCGGAAGTCGGCTGGCTCGCATGGAGAACGGAGGAAGATGGGAACTGTAGGCGAATAACACCAGCCCCCCACCAAATGCTGCGGTACCATCGGAGCTGGAAGAACACAAGCCGTTGACTTAAGGCAACAAGCTGAAGCTGCCTAAATCACACTACATCGAGGCACAACCAACGCTCCAGCCCCATGGCTAAATTTGCCGTCTGATACAACTTCACTAATATATGGACTTCCAAAAAGAGTGAGGCAGACCGTGCAGCTAAAGGAGGTGGTAATGTATTAATGGTGTTATTCCTTTTACTATCACAGAACCCATGAATGATTTGCTATGAATCCAATCATTTCAATAGTTTAGAACAAGCTTTACTGAAAGTAGTCGCTACATGCAAATATTGAGAATGATCAAAACCTGCCCATAAATAACATGATCATGATGGACTGTAACCTACTATCAGCCTTTCATCTATTGAGCTTTGATTACCTCTGAATCAACAACTGCCTAAGGACAATCAACAAGCGCTGGCCATTTGGAAATACTAATAGAGCCAATTATCGCTAGACTTTTCATTGTTCCTCTGTGGCTCTATATTTCAGCTGGTTTCTTATTTTCATAGACAAATAGCCCAACATGAATTATGGCTTATTGACCACGTGACTAAAATTGATCACGCAGCCAATTTCCTAACTTTATGCTTCCCTCCCTTCTCCTCCCCACCCCCATCCAATAAGCCGGTTTCCAGCCCTCACATATAGGATTACACTGTAATTTTGAATTTTATTTTTTGGTGGATCTCCTGGGAGGGGATATGCATTACCCCCCCCCCATCTTTTATATAACCCTTATCTACTAAGATGACCACATCAAAATACAACGTTTTAAGAGTGTATCCATAGTGAGGGCTGAACACTAGGGTGTCCGGACAGCACGCATAGTTTGTATATGTTTGTGTTTGTCTAGTCTTGTCTAAGTGTTATTTGTTCTTTTCTTTTTGATTTGCCTAGTGGTCAGCCCACATAGGTAGGCGACCAGTTTATGAGCTCCAATATAGACGTGCTGTACATAAATTTGAAATTTTGATACATATTAATAAATACTGTTTTATATCTTTAATACTTCTGATCATTACATTTTGTTGCTTAAAGTAACCGCTTTAGGCCCCTAGTGGGCCCTACAGTCCCTTTTCCCGGTCCTTCTCTCTCTTTTTTTGCATATCAGATTTATGGTTACAGCAACATTACCTAATTAGGAACATGATCTAGTACCAGTGGCGACAACCATCGCCAGTACACTAGTGGATACTTGCGCTTCCCCTTGCTTCCCCTACCCCTTCATTAATACACTACTATTGTTGATCTTTTATGGTCATTTCTAGCAAGTCCACGAAACATATAAACGCACGCCAACTACCACTTTTTCTATAATTTTTTCTTCCCTTTTCCCTATTGGGATGGCCTTTGTATTAAGTGAGGAGATTGATCAGGAAATCCAAACGGCGTTCAATAGTGACACCCCTCAAACCTTTGACCTTGATGAAGAGATAAAAAACAAATTTAAAGAACATAAAAAACTATTATTGAAACATCTAAATAGAAAATGGGATGTAACTTCACTTGAAACATATATCGCACAACGCATAATACCGAGAGGTTTAAGAGAAAGGCTAATTCCAGCTGAACACCTACATACAGAAACTTTCCTTCCTAAATGGAAGGAACTGTGCATAGATCATGGCCTCACAGTAATGAAATTGATAGTTGAGGAGGAGAAGCTACAATTACTATCTATACAACAAGAGATCAAAACAAGTGCAGAGGAACTTGAATCCTTAAAAGACCAGGACGAATTTACAAAACAAAACGACCAATTAAAAAAGGAAATCGAAAAAGCACAATTAAATTTAAAAATTACCAAACAGGGGAAATATAGACGTGATGTGATTGATTTTGAGAAAAACGAAATTTTTGACCTTACTATTCCTCGGGGACGAAGTAAATCTAGGGGTCATATTCCCCGATCGCAATCACGAAAACGTAGTAACAAACCAAATAGTGACACTGAAGAGGGCACTACAAAATCAGTGATTTTTTTAGACCAGCAGGGGACACCACAGGAAAACATCTCAAAGCTGTCCCCAAAATCCAGCTCCCAAAAAAGTCAATCCACAAAAATAACGAACCAACGTCACACCAGGAGTCAGAAAAAATAACTACATCCCCAGAGAAATTGTCAATGCAAGTCGGAGGTGACTTAAAGGTCATTAATTTGACGGACCTCCAACTGACCCCTAGTCACCTCAGCCTGTTGCAGAAGGGCATGTCCTTTTCACCGGTGTCCAATATGGACGAATTTACGGTCTATAAGGACATTGCCCTATTTCTCCGTAAAGTGTTCTTCCGATCACTTTATACAAAGGCAGAGGTGACACCAGGACCCCTAGACATAGTTAGCCCTGACGACCAAAAAATGTTGGACATCTTAAATTCCCTATTGGACGAAAACAACTCACCCAATGAGGAGACTTCAACCCTCATTCGACGAGCTAACCTCAAAATTAAGTCCCTTAAAATGCCCCCAATATCGAAAAATAGGTGGCTACATCTATTCCTCGATATGGTCCAAACGGACCTTGAAAAAATTGACTGGTCACACCAAATAACAGATAACCTGACCCATGAAGAACGCTGTGCTTTGAAAAACTTACAAAACAATAAAAGCATAGTTATAAAAAATAGTGACAAAGGTGGCAATGTCGTTCTTTTAAAACAAGAACAATATGAACGAGAAGCTAAACGCTTGCTTAATGATCCAACTACTTATAAGAAACTCGAGGATAACCCCTTTCCTAGCCTTGTAAAACAGCTGAATCAAAAATTAAAACTAGCCAAGGATGAAGGTCTTCTGACGCTAAAAGAATTCAATTATTTAGGGGTTCAAGAATACAATATACCAACATTCTATATCATTCCCAAAGTGCATAAAAGCCTAAGAGAACCTCCTGGCAGACCCATAGTGTCAGCCTGTTATGGTCCCCTTGAACGACTGGGCAAGTACCTTGATCTTCTGTTAAAAGAGATGGTGACTGAACTCAAATCCTTTATCCAGGACACACAACATGTCTTGGGTAAACTTAATGAACTAGACTTGGAAGGACAAATGGACAATATACTACTTGTAGGTATTGATGTAGAATCTCTATATACTTCAATACCACACGAGGTGGGAATAGCAGCTGTGGAGAAATTTCTTGAAATGACATACCCGGCATCTGGATCCCAAAATGAATTTTTGGTAGAACTGCTACACTTTGCACTATATAATAATTTCTTCCAGTTCCTGACTACATTCTACCACCAGATAAGAGGTACCTCGATGGGGGCACCCTGGGCACCTGCCTACGCTTGCCTCCATCCAGGAATTTGGGAGGAGGAGGATGTATACACGTCGCCGATGTACCGCCCCCATGTACTAACGTGGTGGCGGTACATCGACGATGTGTTGATGCTCTGGCATGGTTCAACCGAACAACTACATCAGTTCATGGGGGAACTCAACACCAATGCCAGAAACATCCACCTCACATATACTTTTGATGAGGAACATCTCTCCTTCCTAGACCTAAAAATAACTAGGAAACAGCACCAACTTCACACCTGCACATTCCGTAAAGACACGGCAGCTAACAATTTGTTACACGCCTCTAGCCATCATCCCCATTGGCTAAAAAATGGTATACCAGTCGGTCAATTCCTTCGCATCAAAAGAAACTGCTCAAACCCGGCTGACTATAAACGCGAAAGCCAAGATCTATATACACGCTTTCGTGAGCGTGGATATTCTCATGGCCAAATAAAAAAAGCCAAAAAAAGGGCAGCAATACGCAATAGATTAGACCTTCTCACTAAGAAAAGGACGGTTGATAGACTTAACTCGCAACCAACGGAACCAATCAGAATCATTACATCGTATGGCTCACAATGGGACAGTGTACGTAAGGTTCTTACCAAACACTGGGGCATACTGTGTAATGCTCCTACCTTGACGAACTTTGTGGGTGACTCCCCAAAACTAGTCGCGCGCAGAGCCAGGAGCATAGGAGACATCCTGATAAAATCTGAATTTACCAAAGAACCAGAAACCACCTGGCTATCCAAATACCCAAGGACACTAGGAATGTTCCCTTGCAATAGGTGTAAAATATGTCCATACGTTGACAGGAGTTCGACCTTCACTGATGCACTTGGTCATGACTCCTATGAAATAAGGAGTCTCATTAACTGCTCGACCACAAGAGTTGTTTATGTCATCACTTGCCCTTGTCCTAAAATATACGTGGGCAAAACCAAGCGCGCACTGAAGGTCCGCCTGGGGGAACACCTACGTGAGATTAATGATAAGGAGAAAGAGCCTGAAAAACCCCTTGCAAAACACTTCGCCCAATACCACAACAGATGCTCAAAAGGCCTAACTGTCAAGGGGATATATGCACTCAAAGTCCCTAATAGACGTGGCGACTTTGATCGCATTCTCCAACAGAAGGAAAAATGGTGGGTATACCACCTCAAATCCTTGGTCCCGGTGGGGCTCAACACCGAATTAAACTTACAAATTTTCTTGGACCCCTAACTATCATAACATGCCAAGCATACACTGTATTACATATTATATATTATTATATATAATTTACCAAAGGAAATATTGTACCACTCCTCTCGTTGAGCGATAAAACACCCATTCCTAGCTACCTTATAGAACAAAAACATCCATAAGGAAAGCACAATCTACTGGTCCTAGATCCCTTTGCTGTCATTATCACTATTTTCCTTGAACCCCCTGTCATTCCTGTTTCCTTCCTTCTCCCACTAGCAAATTAAAAATCTATCATACCTTTCTGCTATTATGCACTCCTAATGTGCACATAGATCATACAGGAAAAGGCCACATTGTAAGTTCATATTATATGTTGATCCCTCGTGTTTTTTCCTTTCCCCCTTTCCCTTCTCCCAATTCCCAATTTTCCTAAGTTACCTTCCTTTTTGTTCCCTTTGTTTCCTCCCCTCTAGCATTGTATATGAACACAATGATTTTAGAAGAAGAAAAAATAGGTTCCCTCGTACCTCAGCAATGGCCAACTAGCAATGTAGGGCGGAATATTGCAATTTTGCAATCTGACGCTAATCCGCACCAACAGCTAGCTGTTCCTTTCATACGAGATAAACATAACATGGAACTCTGCTGTCTCTTATGACCCAGCATAAATCTGAAAAGAATGCTACAAGACAAATTTGATGTCATAAAATAATGACATAACATCTACTTTTTCTTCGTAATTGGTGAGTAACGCCGGAAGGGATGCATATAAATCAACATTCCTCCTGACGTCCAACACGTCCGAGACGAAGCCACGCCAGTGTGCAAGGCGAAACGCGTCGACGTCACCAGTTAGCGTGATCACATGACCCCGGAAGTCGGCTGGCTCGCATGGAGAACGGAGGAAGATGGGAACTGTAGGCGAATAACACCAGCCCCCCACCAAATGCTGCGGTACCATCGGAGCTGGAAGAACACAAGCCGTTGACTTAAGGCAACAAGCTGAAGCTGCCTAAATCACACTACATCGAGGCACAACCAACGCTCCAGCCCCATGGCTAAATTTGCCGTCTGATACAACTTCACTAATATATGGACTTCCAAAAAGAGTGAGGCAGACCGTGCAGCTAAAGGAGGTGGTAATGTATTAATGGTGTTATTCCTTTTACTATCACAGAACCCATGAATGATTTGCTATGAATCCAATCATTTCAATAGTTTAGAACAAGCTTTACTGAAAGTAGTCGCTACATGCAAATATTGAGAATGATCAAAACCTGCCCATAAATA
Organism: Rana kukunoris; assembly: GCA_029574335.1. NCBI lineage: Eukaryota > Metazoa > Chordata > Amphibia > Anura > Ranidae > Rana > Rana kukunoris. The sequence goes on along the minus strand of CM056055.1, from coordinate 59,867,225 downwards.
ACATGATCATGATGGACTGTAACCTACTATCAGCCTTTCATCTATTGAGCTTTGATTACCTCTGAATCAACAACTGCCTAAGGACAATCAACAAGCGCTGGCCATTTGGAAATACTAATAGAGCCAATTATCGCTAGACTTTTCATTGTTCCTCTGTGGCTCTATATTTCAGCTGGTTTCTTATTTTCATAGACAAATAGCCCAACATGAATTATGGCTTATTGACCACGTGACTAAAATTGATCACGCAGCCAATTTCCTAACTTTATGCTTCCCTCCCTTCTCCTCCCCACCCCCATCCAATAAGCCGGTTTCCAGCCCTCACATATAGGATTACACTGTAATTTTGAATTTTATTTTTTGGTGGATCTCCTGGGAGGGGATATGCATTACCCCCCCCCATCTTTTATATAACCCTTATCTACTAAGATGACCACATCAAAATACAACGTTTTAAGAGTGTATCCATAGTGAGGGCTGAACACTAGGGTGTCCGGACAGCACGCATAGTTTGTATATGTTTGTGTTTGTCTAGTCTTGTCTAAGTGTTATTTGTTCTTTTCTTTTTGATTTGCCTAGTGGTCAGCCCACATAGGTAGGCGACCAGTTTATGAGCTCCAATATAGACGTGCTGTACATAAATTTGAAATTTTGATACATATTAATAAATACTGTTTTATATCTTTAATACTTCTGATCATTACATTTTGTTGCTTAAAGTAACCGCTTTAGGCCCCTAGTGGGCCCTACAGTCCCTTTTCCCGGTCCTTCTCTCTCTTTTTTTGCATATCATGTTTCCATAGAGGTGTAACCTCTAGGATCAGAAACAGGAAAGCCAGCCAGTGCGCCTTTGCTGCTATGATGAGAGAAGATACAGGCACAGTAATATTTTTTACATGCTTGTCATTATTACATTGTGGTACGCATATTATATAAAGGGGGCCTATGGGGTTTTGAATAAACTTTTTTAAATGGTATCACACGATATAAGTTTATTTCCTTATATGTGATCACGAGTGAGACCAAACAAGCAATCTGGTGGAGAGTGCAACGCTTATGACTGATGCTGATGTGTATTCCATGCTGATTTTATTCCTTGGTCCGGTGAGTGCATCCCCAAAAGGGGAGAGTATCCCCCCACATGGTGAAACACCCTTCCTGGTGATAAGGAGCACTTAATAAGGAAGAAACTGATTTATGACAGCTTTTTGGTTCATCTGCACCATTATTGCTACCTATATTAAATATATAGAACTTGTTTTCAAACGCAGGTTTGAAATTAGCGCTGCTGCTGTACTATATTGGACTTTGGGACCTTAAAGCGGAGTTCCACCCAAAAATGGAACTTCCGCTGAACCCACTCCTCACCCCCTTACATGCCACATTTGGCATGTAATTTGTAAGTGGGGGCTTCAGGAGTGGGACTTCCTGTCCCACTTCCTCCTTCCGCCGAGGGGCTGTTAAGGCGATTAGCTTAATCACCTTACTGCAGCCCCTCCCTGTAGGCGATCGCCTGGGACATGTCACAGGTCCCAGGCGATCGCCTGTCCAATGGGATGCGCAGCGCCTTTTGAGCATGCGCAGTGCCGCTCGCGCATGCGCAGTGGGTGCCCGGCCGTGAAGCCGAAAGCTGTCACGGCCGGGGGCCCACACTTGAAATGAAGACACCGGCCGAAGAGGGGGGCAGAGGAGCGGAGCCCTGGCCGGCGCGTCACTGGAACCATGGAGAAGGTAAGTGTATGTTTATTAACAGCCAGCAGCTACACTTTTTGTAGCTGCTGACTTTTAATAAACATAAAAAAAGGCCGGAACACCCCTTTAACCACTAGAGGTCCGCGCTATTGACATAATACGTCAACAGCGCGGACCTGAGGCGCCGGGGTCACGTCTTTGGACGTGATGTATTTGCAATTCCCCGCGCGCCACAGAAAAACAGTCCCGACGCATCACCGAGGATTCGATGCGTGTACCAGGCGGCCGCGATGTCCGTCAGGTACACGCGATCGGCGGTGACAGAGCAGGGACGTGGAGCTCTGTGTGTGTAAACACAGAGCTCCACGTCCTGTCAAGGAGAGGAGACAGATGCTGTTTCCCTTGTACATAGGGACACAGCATCGGTCACCTCCCCCAGTCACCCCCCTCCCCCCACACAGTTAGAACACACCCAGGCAATACATTTAACCCCTTCCTCACCCCCTAGTGTTAACCCCTTCAATGCCAGTCACATTTATACAGTAATTAGTGCATATTTATAGCACTGGTCGCTGTATAAATGTGAATGGCGCCAAAAATGTGTCAAAAGTGTCCGATGTGTCCGCCGCAATATCGCAGTCCCAATAAAAATCGCAGATCGCCGCCATTACTAGTAAAAAAAAAATCATAATTCTGTCACCTATTTTGTAGGCGCTATAACTTTTGCGCAAAGCAGTCACTTATTGTGATTTTTATTTTATTTTTTTTACAAAAATACGTAGAAGAATATGTATCGGCCTTAACTGAGAAAAGAATATTAAAAAAAAAATATATATATATAAAAAAAAAAAAAAATTGGGATATTTATTATAGCAACAAGTAAAAAATATATATATATTTTTAAATTGTCGCTCTTTTTTTGTTTATAAAGCAAAAAATAAAAACCGCACAGACGATCAAATACCACCAAAAGAAAGCTCTATTTGTGGGGAAAAAAAGGACGCCAATTTTGTTTAGGAGCCATGTCGCACGACCGCGCAATTGTCAGTTAAAGCGACGCAGTGCCGGAAGCTGAAATTTCGCCTGGGCACGAAGGGGGTTTATGTGCCCAGTAAGCAAGTGGTTAAAGTCTCTATCCTTTTTTCTACTGTTGTTTTCATGTTTCCATATCGCCTGAATATATTGTTCTTGGTATTAGAGGTAAGGGTGGTCTCAGCGGAGTCTAGGCATTGATGGGTGCTTTGCGCAATGCAGCAGAGGCTTGCCATGTTTTGAGTACTGCATAATATTTTTAAATGCATCTTTGAATGACTGGGCAATCCAATTTATCCTCCGATGGTGAACTATTGTCTGCCAAGGACACTTCATAGTCTGGGAGAGGGTATCTGCCACCTCCTGCTATGATGCCATCTTGGAGCTTTGGAATGGGTCCACTTTATTATTTATTATAAACCCTGGTTTGTGTTGTGTGTTTTTTTTCTTTTGCCATTTTGTGTACCATAGGGGAGTTTCCCTTCACTTCCAACTCCATAGTCAAAATAGGAAGTGAGAGTAAATCCCTCCAAAGTGAGGGAATCCTAGGATGTCACCAGAACTAGTGTCCCCTCTATTACGGTTTGAAGTCATCCCAAAATGTGATTTTTTTTTTCCACCCCACTTTCACATAGTTAGTCTGGTTAAAAAAAAAAAAAAACACGGGTCTATCTAGTTTAATTAATAAAAGGGGGGAATTAATCATATACCCACAATTTAACGGTAGACTTGACATATAGAGAGGGTGAAATTCCCTAACGAAAGCAGTGCACACACCGCAATAAACACTAACGATGTTCTAACCCCTCTCCTCCGTATCTAAAACAAAACCTAAAAAGTTTTGACTTTTAGTTACACTTTTATAGTAGCACATTGCAACTGCTTTAAATGGCCACACGGTGGCGCACCAATAACATCTATAAGTAGAAAGCTTATTGAGCTAATAGGTTTTCTACTAGTGCTGCAGTAAAAGTCCAAAGAGCTTATGAGTGAGTGCAAAAATCATTGGTGTGTGTGTGTGTGTGTGTTATCCCATGTTAACCATTACTGTGGAAAATCTTTTATTTTATTAATACTTTTTCTTCCTTACTAAAAAAAAAATGTACAACATGACAGACTATTTTTTCAGCTGTGATAAAGATTCCAAAGACATTACATGGCACAAACAGGCCTTGTTTATTCTCATAGGTTTAAATCTGACATTATTGGAAAATGGCAAAAATGGTCACTCGTTACAGAATAAATGCATTTTGCTGCTTTTGATGATGCCAGCAACGCATAAGATAGCAGTTAAAGTCCCGCATCTCATAAAGGGTGGTCACTTTTAAATATGTGTGCAAGGATACAATATAAAATTAACAAAAAAAAACAACTAATTGCCACATGGGGGGGGGGGGGGGTTTTCCTAAAACTGCAGCACTCAGAATCTGGTGCATCTGTACATGGTAACCAATCCGCTTATAACTTCAGCTTGGTCAATTAAAGGGGTTGTAAAGGTAAAACAATTTTCACCTTAATGCATTCTATGCATTAAGGTGAAAAAACCTCAGATGATGCTGGCCGCTGCTATATCACGGGAGCGCGCCCGCAACAGCTACACGCCATCCGAGCTCACATGTCTGTGTGTAGTTGTTGCGGAGAGGAGCCGCGACAGCCACCGAGGGACCCCAGAAGACCAGGATCGGGGCTACTGTGTGCAAAACGAACTGCACAGTGGAGGTAAGTATAACATGTTTGTAATTTGTAAAGGAAAATATATATATATTTTTTTAACCACTTAACCCCCGGACCATATTGCTGCCCAATGACCAGAGCACTTTTTGTGATTCGGCACTGCGTCACTTTAACTGACAATTGAGCAGTCGTGCGACGTGGCTCCCAAACAAAATTGCCGCCCTTTTTTTCCCACAAATAGAGCTTTCTTTTGGTGGTATTTGATCATCTCTGCGGTTTTTATTTTTTGCGCTATAAACAAAAATAGAGTGACAATTTTGAAAAAATTTTAATATTTTTTACATTTTGCTATAATAAATATCCCCTAAAAATATTAAAAAAAAAAAAAAAAAATTCCTCAGTTTAGGCCGATACATATTCTTCTACATATTTTTCGTAAAAAAAAAAAAAAAATCACAATTAGCGTTTATTGATTGGTTTGTGCAAAAGTTATAGCGTTTACAAAATAGGGGGTAGTTTTATGGCATTTTTATTAATATTTTTTTTTTACTAGTAAGGTCGGCGATCAGCGTTTTTTTTCAGTACTGCGGCAAATTTGGCGGACACTTTTGACACATTTTTGGGACCATTGGCATTTTTATAGCGATCAGTGCAGTGAAGGGGTTAACACTAGGGGGCGGGGAAGGGGTCAAGTGTGTTCCTGGGTGTGTTCTAACTGTATGGGGGGGTGGACTCACTAGGGGGAATCACTGATCTTCCGTTCATACATTGTATGAACAGAAGATCAGCGTTTCCCCCGCTGACAGGACCGGGAGCTGTGTGTTTACACACATAGCTCCCGGTCCTCGCTCTGTACCGAGCATGCGTGCGGGACTCGGGGGCGAGCGGGGACGCGCGCGCCCCCTCGTGGCCGCAAAAGTAGCCGACGTAGAGCTACGGGCTCTTGCCCAGGAGAGCAGACCTGCCGCAGTAATATGACGGCGGCTGGTCGGCAAGTAGTTAACTCCTTTAAGCTTTGACAATAAAACCTGGAAGCTGATTGGTCTCTGTGCAGAGATGCACCTGATTTTGCACTCTCCAGTTGTAGTAAATTGGGGCTTTTCCAATTTATGTCCAAACAGAAAATAGAACAAGGCAGACCTATTCTGACCTGACAGTCGCTTGTCTGTGTAAGGATTTTGTTTTACTGTCTGGCAAGGGAAAAGGAATCTAAATCGCGTGAAAACAAATTGGACCATACCTTTTGTGCAATATATCCTGTGTGTTTTTTTCATAGACTGGCTTAGGCCTTCTGCCATATTTTTATTGCTGTCTGTGCCCCTGCTGAGTTGATGTGCCCCCCCCCCTTTTTTTTTTTTAAGCTTTGTCATGACAGCAAGAGGTGGGAGAGTCTTCCAATGGGGACAGGTCTTTTGGTGACAGTTAAAGGACACAAACGGCAAAACAAAAATAAAAACTGATAACCACTTCCAGCAGCAGCATGCATTGGGCCTTAGATCCTTTTCACACTGAGGCGCTTTGCAGGCGATATAAAGCATAAAATAGCGCCTGCAAAGCGCCCTGAAAGAGCCGCTCCATTCACTCCATTGTGAAAGCCTGAGGGCTTACACACTGGAGCGGTGCGCTGGCAGGGCGGCGCTGTAGGAGCAGTGAAAAACATTTTTTTCCCCTCAGTTTAGGCCGATACGTATTGTTCTACATATTTTTGGTAAAAAGAAATGCAATAAGCATTTATTGATTGGTTTGCTCAAAGGTTATAGCGTCTACAAAATAGGGGGTAGTTTTATTAAAATATATATATTAGTGATTTTTATTGTGACTGCGACATTATGGTGGACACATCGGACACTTGACACCATTTTGGGACCATTGTCATTTTTTCAGCGATCAGTGCTGTAAAAATGCACCGATTACTGTAAAAATGACACTGGCAGTGAAGGGGTTAACCACTAGGTGCCGCTGTATGGGGTTAAGTGTGACCTAAGGAGTGATTCTTACTGTTAGGGGGCTACCACTGACACGTCTGATCATGATCACGGAAACGGTGAGATCAGTGACCTGCCATCGGGGAACATCGAGTTCCCGGGACCCACGAGCACACTCGTGAGGCACGAGGGGCGCTGTGTGGCAAATTTAAAGGGACGTACAGGTACACCCATTTGCCTGCCCGTGCCATGTTGTTGACATACATCTGCGGTCGGCAAATTCACTTTTTCATAATCAATTCAATTTAATTTCTGGCCCAGCCACCCCAATGTGCTTTTCTCTCACTTACCTATCCACAGAAGTTTTAATATTGTCAGTTAATTTGAATTTTTAAAATGATTCTGCGATTCCATCACTTTTGTATATAGTCTCTCAGCATTCACTTACTGCAGGTCATCTCCCAGAAGCCTTCACTTCCTTGTTGCATCACAAAATAGGGTGTGTTTACCACTCTGGACCACACCTCCCTCATTACAATGCCACCTTCCACCCACTTTCTATACAATCTGATTGTACAATCTTTTAGATCTCCCATCAGCTATGTAGTACAGGGGTAAAGGTAATTGTAAAATCAGATTGCATACTTCATTAAGCACTCCAAAAATAAGGAAAACATACCAAGCCACCTGGCTCACTTACCTCCCAACTTTTCAACTTTGGAATGAGGGACAAATGAGCATACCTCCCAACGAAGTTGTTGAGGGGGGGGGGGTGGCGCGGATCGGAGTTGTTGAGCAGGGGGGTTCCGCAGATCAAATTTGTTGAGGGGGGGGGGGTTCCACAGATCGGAGTTGTTGAGGGGGGGTTTCCGCAGATCACAGTTGTTCAGCGGGGAGGGGGATTTACCGCGAATCGCGGGGGGATGCTGCGGATTCGCGGGACCTTAGCCCTGATCGCGGGATTTACCGCAAATCGCGGGACAGTCCCGCGGTATTCCAAGGCCGGTTGGGAGGTATGCTCTTGTCATCAGTTCTTCTGCTTACTCTCAACAGATTTAGCAATTCTTTCCAGCTCCCTGGACTCACCGGCTTCCTCAGTCTCCCCAAATCTCAATGCTGGCCAGCCTTTCCCAGTCCCTGGGCAAAGAATCCCCTTTACACGGACTGCAGTCTCCCACAGGGCAGACCGCTTTCTAGACACAGGTCCTTCTTCACACAGCAGTAGCAATCTGCTCACTCTCCACCATCCTCCACACTCTGCTCTCACCAGCCCCTCGTTATATGGGCTGTGTGCAACTAGGCACACAACCTGCTGGCTATCCATAAGACCTGGACACAGGGTTGGAGATCCCATCCCACCCAAGTCTCTGCAGGATCTCCAAACTACAGAGCCTCATCTGAACATAGGAAAAAGTTTTCAAAGCTATGCTCTGTAACTCTGCAGTCCGCTGACATGCAGACTCTGGGCCAGATTCAGAGAGCCGTAACTCCTGTCTAACTGGTGTTAGACTGGAGTACTTTCTAATTAAGTGCGTTTTTTCACTAGTTTGAATCCTCAAACCATGAAAAGACGGCTTTGTGCTTCAATCCGACTGACTTACGTGTTCGTACGCCTTCGGATCTACGCTGCAATAAAATTGCGGCCGCTGGGTGGAGTTCCCCGTTGTTTTCCGCGTCGGGGTGTGCAAATGAGCTTTTGCCGACTATACATGAAATTACGAACGTCTATCGCAATCTCTTACGGCATCTTTAGTCATCTTTTTGCTGCGTAAAACTATACCAGCTTTTTGCTGGTCTAATATTCGACAGCCCATATTAAGTATGGCCGTCGTTCCCGCGTCGAATATCAACGTTTTCCGACGTCTTTTTTTATTTTTGATGTAAAACGTCCGGGAATAGGAATGTCCGTAAACGACGCTACTCAAACAACGAATGACGTATCGAAGTTATTTCGCGCAATGCACGGCGGGAAATTTTTGAACGGAGCATGCACAGTTCGATCGCCGCGGGGACGCGCCTAATTTAAATGCTTCACGCCCCCTAATCGCGTATTTCGATTACGCGGCGAGAAATAGACTACGCCGCCGTATCGTATGGGCAAAAATCTACCAGGATTCGGTGTAGAGCCTGGTAAAATACGTCTGCGTAGCGTATCTCGGATACGCTGCGCAAATGTACGTGTACCTGAATCTGGCCCTCTGTGTCCATTTTTGCTCCCTTTCAATAGGGACAGGGACTCTCACTATCAGGCTCCATGCACACTGAAGCTGATAAACTGTAGTTTATTGGTGTTTTGTCTTTTTTTTTTTTTAAGCCCATAAACTGAACTCTATGTTAGCCTATGTGTCCATGCACACCTGGGCGTTTTTTTAGTGTTAATGAGCTTTGGAGTTTATTTGCTTTTTTCTGAACGCCCAAAATTTGCATTCAAAGTGCTGTTTTTTGGTGGGAAAAAACGCACAAAAACACTGGCGCCAGCGCTTTTTTATCCATTAAAAAAAAAAAAAAAGGAAAAAAATATTTAAATAAGCTACACTGAAAGACGCCAATTAAAGCTATTTCAAAACCGTTAACTTGAGCTTGAGTGTGCATGGAACCTTACAGGGGCAATACACGGTATTAAAAACTGGGGTATGTAAACTTTTGATCAGGGTCATTTGGGTAGTTTCTGTTACCATTATGATTCAAAAAGAGTAAACACAGTTGATTGATAATAAATGGCTTCAGCTAAACACGAACCATGAGTGAAAAACGTTTTTGTGTTCTCAATCATATTCTCAGAAAAATTGCCAAGAAATCATAAATTCTGCCAGGGTATGTAAACTTATGAGCACAACTGTATATGCCTATCTATGTTCTATCTAAAGGGATTAAAGTGGTATCCAGATGGGCCCCTGTCCTTGGGTAATGCTTCATCACCTAGTGATTTTTGTTCCAGCATAACATGGCTTGATTTTGTGGGTAACTACAGATGTGGAGCCAATGTTTGCCCCCTGTTGCCCACGAATAATATTGGGTGATAGGTTTCTCTTCCAGCGTTGGTGGCAGGTCCTACAGCATCGGGAGATATATTAATTGCAGTAGACATGTTATTTATTTAATTACATGTAAAGAATGTAGCATTCAATATAACTAGAAGATTGAGAGATCGATTGACCACGTTCGCGATACTGAAAAACGTGCCACTAACGTTGCCAGACATTGTAATGAGATCCATAATGTCAATACTTCCTTGATACAAATACAGGGAATTGAAAGAATCGCTACACCGAGATGGGTAGGTGACAGTTTTAGGATATTATGTAAGCGTGAAGTTTACTGGATTTTTAGTCTGCAAACTTGAACTCCGCAGAACTTATCAATTCACCTCCTTTCTTTTGGTAGGAGCTTTGTGGTGGTATGTATACATTTTCAGGTATTCATACCTATATTTGTATTTTTCATACTTTTTCGTGTAAACTGTCTGATATTCAAATAATGTCCTCTGTATATATCCTCCACAGTCTCTTGTATGCTATACCTCTAAGGCCGCGTACACACGAGGAGACCTGTCCGATGAAAACGGTCCGCGGACCATTTTCCACGGACATGTCTCCTGGGATATTTTGGTCTGATGTGTGTACACTTGATCAGACCAAAATCCCAGCGGACAGACAACGCAGTGAAGTTGCGGTGACGTGTCGGTGATGGTGACGCCGCAACGTCCTCAAACCAGGAAGTAAAATGCTTCCACGCATACGTCAAATCAATTGGACGCATGCAGGGGATTTCGGTCCGCTGGTTAGGCGTACTAACCAGCGGACATGTCCGACGGACAGGTTTCCAGCATACAAGTTTCTTAGCATGCTAAGAAACTTTTGTCCGCTGGAAACCTGTCCGCTAGGCCATACACACGATCGAACATGTCCGCGGAAACCTGTGTGCGGACCAGTTTTAGCGGACATGTTCGATCGTGTGTGTACATGACCTAAATGTTTTTAGTTTTTGGTTTGCTCATGAACTGTTCTAAAGCGGAGTTCCACCCTAAAAATTAACTTTCTATTAACAGCTTGCTTTAATGTAAAAACAAAACAACAAAAAAAAAAAACTTCTCTCTATCTGTTACTAGGCAGATTTCGTAATCTGCCTAGTTCCTGGTCCTAGGTGGTTCAACTTCCTGTCCTAAGACCCCATTGCCTCCTGGGAAATGATGACACTCTTTTCCCAGGAGTCTCAGGGCATTACTGTGCCTAAAAATCATCCAGCATGCACATGCCTACGTATATGATGGATACGGCCACAACATGAGCTGGAGGATATAAGGCAAGTGTTTGCAATGATTTCTGGAACGATTGGCTAACTATTAACTATTAATATGTTTTAGGGACTTAGGGAATTTAACTACTTGCCGACTGCCCGCCGTCATATTACTGCGGGACGGTGGCACTGTTTCGCGAGAGCACGTAGCTCTACGTCCTCTCGTTTGTGGCCACTAGGGGGCGCGTGCGCGGCGGCCGGCCTGCACGCCCTCGAGTCCCGCGATCGCTCGTTACAGAGCGGGGAACGGGAGCTTTGTGTGTAAACACAAAGCTCTCGTTCCTGTCAGCGGGGGAAACGCTGATTTTCTGTTCATACAATGTATGAACAGAAGATCAGTGATTTCCCCTAGTGAGTCCACCCCCCCATACAGTTAGAACACAAACAGGAACACACTTAACCCCTTCCCTGCCCCCTAGTGTTAACCCCTTCACTGCCAATGGCATTTTTATAGTAATACAATGCATTTTTATAGCATTGATCGCTATAAAAATGCCAATGGTCCCAAAAATGTGTCAAAAGTGTCCGATGTGTCCGCCATAATATCGCAGTACCGAAAAAAAAACGCTGATCGCCGCCATTACTAGTAAAAAAAAAATATTAATAAAAATGCCATAAAACTACCCCCTTTTTTGTAAACGCTATAAATTTTGAGCAAACCAATCAATAAACGCTAATTGCGATTTTTTTTTTACGAAAAATATGTAGAAGAATACGTATCGGCCTAAACTGAGGAAAAAAACGTTTTTTTTATATCTTTTTTGGGGATATTTATTATAGCAAAATGTAAAAAATATTGAATTTTTTTCAAAATAGTCGCTCTATTTTTGTTTATAGCGCAAAAAATAAAAACCGCAGAGATGATCAAATACCACCAAAAGAAAGCTCTATTTGTGGGGAAAAAAGGACGCCAATTTTGTTTGGGAGCCACGTCGCACGACCGCGCAATTGTCAGTTAAAGCGACGCAGTGCCGAATCACAAAAAGTGCTCTGGTCTTTGGACATCAATATGGTCCGGGGCTAAAGTGGTTAATGTGATTAAAGGGGTTGTAAACAAAATATATATTTTTTTTTAAATAACAAACATGTCATACTAACCTCCACTATGCAGTTTGTTTTGCACAGAGTGGCCCCGATCCACGTCTTCTGGGGCCCCTCGGCAGCTGTCTCTGGTCCTCCCCGCAAGAACTCCACACATTCATGCGAGTGAGCTTGCATGGTGTGGAGTCCTTTCGGGCGCGCTCCTGTGATACAGCGAGCGGGTATCACTCAGACCCGCCCCCCCCGGCGCGCTGCATCATTGGATGTGGTTGACAGCAGCGCCAGCCAATGGCTGCGCTGCTTTCAATCCATCCGCTCTAGCCAATCAACGGCCAGGCTGAGCGGCGAAGAGGATGTCAGGGTCGAGCACAGGAATTTCGATGGGCCAGGAAAGTATAACGGGGGGCTGGTATTGCCTAAAGTTTTTTCACCTATATGCATAGAACCCCGCTTAAAGAACAATGATTGTTACATAGTTTTTCTCTTTGTTTTTCTATTTTTTTATTGTTCCTGCATCGCTCATACTTTATTAACCACTTGACCACTGGGCACCTAAACCCCCTTCCTAACCAGATACATTTTCAGCTTTCGGTGCTCTCACAATTTGAATGACAATTACTCAGTCATACAACATTGTATCCATATGAATTTGTTTTCCTTTTTTTCGCACAAATAGAGCTTTCTTTTGGTGGTATTTGATCACCTCTGGGTTTTTTATTTTTTGCGCTATAAAAGAAAAAAGACTGAAAATTCTGTAAAAATAAATACATTTTTCTGGTTTCTGTCATATTTCTCACACACAGCATATGCATACCACAAATTACACCCCAAAACACATTCTGCTATTCCTCCCGAGTATGGCGATATCACATGTGCGAGACTTTTACACAGCGTGGCCACATACAGAGGCCCGACATGCAGGGAGCACCATCAGGCGTTCTGGAGCACACAGGCCAATTCTGACGATTAAAAAAAAACACAAAACAGTAAAGTTAGCCCAATGTTTTTGCATAATGTGAAAGATGAAGTTACGGCGAGTAAATAGATACCATACCTAACACGTCACCCTTCAAAATTGCACACGCTCGTGGAATACAGCCAAACTTTGTTCCTTAACTGCTTCCCGACTGCCCGCCGTCATATTACTGCGGGACGGTGGCTCTGTTTCGCGGGAGCACGTAGCTCTACGTCCTCTCTTTTTGGCCACTAGGGGGCGCGCGCTTGCCGCCGGCAGCCGGCGCGCACGCCCCCGAGTCCCGCGCTCGTGCTCGGCGGGTACGATCGCCGCCGGGCACCCGCGATTGCTCGTTACAGAGCGGGGAACGGGAGGTATGTGTGTAAACACATACCTCTCGTTCCTGTCAGCGGGGGAAACGCTGATTTTCTGTTCATACAATGTATGAACAGAAGATCAGTAATTTCCCTTAGTAAGGCCACCCCCCCATACAGTTAGAACACAAATAGGAACACACTTAAACCCTTCCCTGCCCCCTAGTGTTAACCCCTTCACTGCCAATGGCATTTTTATAGTAATCCAATGCATTTTTATAGCATTGATCGCTATAAAAATGCCAATGGTCCCAAAAATGTGTCAAAAGTGTCCGATGTGTCCGCCATAATATCGCAGTACCGAAAAAAAAACGCTGATCGCCGCCATTACTAGTAAAAAAAAAATCTTAATAAAAATGCAATAAAACTACCCCCTTTTTTGTAAACGCTATAAATTTTGCGCTAACCAATCAATAAACGCTAATTGCGATTTTTTTTTTTTTTACAAAAAATATGTAGAAGAATACGTATCAGCCTAAACTGAGGGAAAAAATGTTTTTTTATATCTTTTTTGGGGATTTTTTTCAAAATTGGATTATTTTTTTCAAAATAGTCGCTCTATTTTTGTTTATAGCGCAAAAAATAACCGCAGAGATGATCAAATACCACCAAAAGAAAGCTCTATTTGTGGGAAAAAAAGGACGCCAATTTTGTTTAGGAGCCTCGTTGCACGACCGCGCAATTGTCAGTTAAAGCGACGCAGTGCCGAATCACAAAAAGTGCTCTGGTCTTTGGACAGCAATATGGTCCGGGGCTAAAGTGGTTAAAAATCCCCATAGGCGACGCTTTAAATATTTGTACTGGTTACATGTTTTTAGTTACAGAGGAGGTCTAGGGCCAAAATGATTGCTCTCGCTCTAACGTTCGCAGCGATATCTCACATGTGTAGCTTGAACACCGTTTTCATATGTGGGCTAGACTTGTGTGTGCGTTCGCTTCTACATGCGAGCACACGGGGACAGGGGCGCTTTAAAAAATAAATAAAACATTTTATTGTTTATTTTACTTTATTTATTTTAGTTTGACACTTTTTTCCCCCAAAAATACACTTTTATTCCTATTATAAGGAATGTAAACATCTCTTGTAATAGGAATATAGCATGACAGGTCCTCTTTACAGTGAGATATGGGGTCAATAAGACCCTACATCTCACCTCTATGCTGGGAGGTATTGGTGGGGTATTGCCAGAGTATTGCGGGGGTATTGCCAGAGTATTGCGGGGGTGTTGCCATAGTATTGCTGGGGTGTTGCCAGAGTATTGCTGGGGTATTGCCAGAGTATTGCTGGGGTATTGCCAGAGTATTGCTGGGGTATTGCCAGAGTATTGCGGGGGTATTGCCAGAGTATTGCGGGGGTATTGCCAGAGTATTGCGGGGGTATTGCCAGAGTATTGCGGGGGTATTGCCGGGTATTGCATAGGGGTTTTACAGAGTATTGCGCAGGGATGGATGGCTGGATCTGTGACTGCAGTTGTCACAGATCCAGCCCTGCGCTCTCCCCCTGTCCTCTCACACTGTACCGATCGGTACAGAGAGGGGAGGGAGGAACCGGCGCAGGTTTGTTTACAAGTGATCGCTCCATCATTGGACGGAGCGATCACGTGGTAAACGGCCGATATCAGCAGCAATTTACCGTGATTCGTGATGCGCCGGGTCTAGACGTCACTTTATTTTAGTTTGACACCTTTTTTCCCCAAAAATAAATTTTTGATCACTTTTATTCCTATTTTAAGGAATGTAAACATCTCTTGTAATAGAAATATAGCATGACAGGTCCTCTTTACAGTGAGATATGGGGTCAATAAGACCCTACATCTCACCTCTATGCTGGGAGGTATTGCCAGAGTATTGCGGGGGTATTGCCGTGGAACTGCGGCGGTATTGCTGGGGTGTTGCCGGGGTATTGCTGGGGTGTTGCCAGAGTATTACTGGGGTATTGCCAGAGTATTGCTTGGGTGTTGCCCGAGTATTGGGGAGGTATTGCCCGAGTATTGCGGAGGTATTGCCGAGTATTGCGGAGGTATTGCCCGAGTATTGCAGGGGTATTGCCCGAGTATTGCGGGGGTATTGCCAGAGTATTGCGGGGGTATTGCCAGAGTATTGCGGGGGTATTGTCAGAGTATTGCAGGGGTATTGCACAGGGGTATTGCAGAGTATTGCGCAGGGATGGATGGCTGGATCTGTGACTGCAGTTGTCACAGATCCAGCCCACAGCACTGCTGCTGCCTCTGCTCTCCCCCTGTCTTCTCACACTGTACCGATCGGTACAGAAAGGGGAGGGAGGAACCGGCGTCATCACATGACGCCGTTTTGTTTACAAGTGATCGCTCCATCATTGGACAGAGCGATTACGTGATGCGCCAGGGGGCGCGCGGTAGCAAGATTCTGGGAGGATGTCCCAGGGACGTCCTCCCAGAACAACTTGACCGCGCTGTAGCCGTCTTTCGGCTATGGCGAGGTCGTCAAGAGGTTAAGGCTGGGTTCACACTTGTGCAGTGTGTATTTCAGCTCTTTTATCTGTGCAGATAGATAAGGGAAGTGTTCAGCAGATTAGCTCCCTTTTTGCTGTGAATTTGGAGACCTGGGAGAAGTTCCGGGTGAGAGGAGAGTGGGGGAGAAATGTATTGAGCTGAATGACAGAAATTCCTGAAGAGAAATTAACACATCTGCGAATCAGCTGCGTACCCATAGAAGATAATGGGACTGAATTCGCACCTGAGCCGCACCGCAAGGACTCCACAACGCATACAGATTTCCCGCAATGCGCAGTGCGAATGCATCACACATATGTGAACCAGCCTCATTGAAAACAATGTATTTAGAAATGTTCTGCGTTTTGGATGCGGTTGAAACCGCAACCAATTCGCATAGGTGTGAACCCAGCCTAAATGTTGTTTAAATATGATTGCGCATGATGGGAAACCTGGAACTTGAAACAGGAAATGCGAGTGTGGAATTTGGATACACCTGAATTAAATTTCTGAAATTTATTTGCATATCTATATCTCTCTATCTATCTCGCAATACAACACTCACATTCCATATGGTATTGACAAGGCACGGTTCCGTCTATAATTAAAAAAAAGCATCTGCCTTTGTTCCCCTGCCTGTGTGGATTGTCTTATGTTTTAGACACAATAAAGCCTTTTTGCACCGTATGGGAGTGCTGCCATTCATCTTATTTTTCCTTACCGTGTTTGAATCCTAGTCTGAACCCATGTGAGTGAGCCCTCCAGGAAGCTGTCACCTGTACTGCACCAATCATAAGTGGCTGAAGCATTCCCCCGCCCCACAGACACACTTCTACAAGTAATGTGTATTCCCATAACTGCAGGGTGGGGAATGGCTTGGCCTCTTTAATTGGCACAGAAAAACGGTCATGTGTGTATGCTTTTCGGGGGTGGGGGGAGAAACAAGCATGCTCAGAATGAAGAATGCAGCCCAAAGGGTGGCGCCATTTGAAAGGAACTTCTCCTTTATAGTCCCGTCATACGTGTTGTACATCACCGCGCTTTGGTCGGACCTTTTTTTCTTTTGCATGAACGCGTGTATGCAAATCAGGCTGGGGACGAATCATATTTTTCTTTTCATGCTGAGAAAAATGGTTGTGTGTACGAGGCATCAGTCCAGTGAATAACTCATTCATCATTAATATGTCTGTTGCAACTAGTGTTATTGTGTAATAAAGATTTCCAGTATATGATGTCTCTAATTGCTAAAAACATTCTTCTGACATGCCCTCAGATTCATAAGTTGGTGTGTGATGTTCCTGTGAAATTGAATTAAATGCTCTACTGATTCTGTGTCCCAAGAATATGATGTGAACAATTAATTGCCACATCAGGGCGTGTGTATGCGCTTTAGTTTGGGCCCAGCAAGTAGAAGCTGCTCAGAGACATTCTTCCTTAGAAGATGCAACCTGATTCACCCATAGGGAGATTTGTAGCAGGAAGAATGTCATCCACCTAAATTTCATATTAGCAAACTACTGACGTCTAAGTTCAGCGACTCATCAGGCTGGTTACACAGCATATTTGCCAGACTTTTACTGCGTGGAAAGGTACAAGTTGACGAACATGGATAGTATTTGCTGCTGCAAACAGGAGTGGTAGCTGTCATATGTATAAGCAACTTAGAGCTGTAGTAAACCGCTACAACAAATATTAACTAGGCCCCCTTGAACAGTTAAAGTGGAGTTCCACCCTGACACAGGTAAGTGTCCTTATAAAAAGTCAGCAGCTATAGTGTTTGTAGCTGCTGACTTTAAAAAAAAAATTGCGGGTGGAACCCCCCTTTAAGTCATAATGTACTAGTATTCACTGCATACTTGTACATTATGACAGACTTGCCTCTAAAGCAGATCTTCCCCGCACAGCGCTGCCATCTTCACCTGGTCTTCCTTTGGAATTCTCAAGCTGCCGCTGTGTAAATAGTCAGGGTGGCATCACTCCCGAGCATGCACGCAGGAGTCCTCGGCTCCGGCACTGTGCGCTGCAGGTATGACGTGGGTATGCCATCCCTTCAGAGCATATGTGATGGTGAGATATTTAGTTTAGGAGATTTTCACTGTACCTACAGGTAAGCCTTATTACAGGCTTGGTACAAGTTGAAAAGTGGATTTTACCTCCACTTTAAAGTAGCCGTATACTTTGCTCATGGAAGACAAAGTGCCAGGTTCACTTTAGAGCAGGGGTATCCAATTAGCAGACCTCCAGCTGTTGCAGAACTACAAGTCCCATGAGGCATAGCAAGACTCTGACAGCCACAAGCAAGACTCTTAGGCCTCGTACACACGAGGGTATATGTCCGCTGAAAACGGTCCGATGGACCGTTTCAGCAGACATCTCCGCTCGTGTGTATGGGCTAGCGGACAGATTTCTCCACCCGACAGATTTCAAAGCATGCTTTGAAATCTATCCGGTGGGAATCTGTCCGCCCGACATGTCTGCTGGTTAGTACACTTACCAGCAGACATGTCGTCCCCCACCGCCGCCGCCGAGCCGCCGCCGAATGGATTTGGCGCATGCGCGGAAGTGTTTAACTTCCTGGTGCGGTGACGTGGCGGCGTCAACGTCACCGCCGCGTCACCGCCACGTCACCGCGCCGTCCGGCGGCGGGGAATTTGATCCGATGGTGTGTACACGCCATCGGATTAAACTCCCGATCGGACATATCCGATGGAAATGGTCCGCGGACCGTTTTCATCGGATATGTCCGATCGTGTGTACGAGGCCTCAGAGGCAGAGGCATGATGGGACTTGTAGTTTTACAACAGCTGGAGGTCTGCTAATTGCATTGCTAATTGCATATCCCTGCTTTAGAGCATGGGTCTCCAAACTTTTGAAAACAAAGTGCCATTTTCCTGTTGTTTGGACTTTATGGAGGCCACTGGGAGTAAAAAATGTCCCGGCATAAGTGGAAGTAAACAAAGCTTGGTGGTCAGTGGAGGGAAAACTATTTATTTACTGTAGCTGTTGTGGTTAATAGGAGAAGGAATAGTGCTCATCATTGGTAATGGCATGAGGAATAGTGCCCCATCATTGGTATTAGCGG
The DNA here is from genome assembly GCA_029574335.1 of Rana kukunoris. NCBI lineage: Eukaryota > Metazoa > Chordata > Amphibia > Anura > Ranidae > Rana > Rana kukunoris. The sequence continues at coordinate 59,848,683 of CM056055.1, read as the reverse complement.
GAGGAATAGTGCCCCATCATTGGTATTAGCTGAAGGACTAGGGTCCCATCACTGGTATTGGAGGGAGGAATAGTGCCCCATCACTGGTATTGGAGGGAGGAATAGTGCCCCATCACTGGTATTGGTGGAAGGAATAGAGTCCCATCACTGGTATTGGCGGGAGGAAGAGTGACCCTTCACTGGTATTGGCGTGAGGAAGTGTGACCCTTCACTGGTATTGGCGTGAGCAAGAGTGTCCCTTCACTGGTTTTGGCGTGAGGAAGAGTGACCCTTCACTGGTATTGGCTTGAGGAAGAGTGACCCTTCACTGGTATTGGCGCGAGGAAGAGTGACCCTTCACTGGTATTGGCGTGAGGAAGAGTGACCCTTCACTGGTATTGGCGTGAGGAAGAGTGACCCTTCACTGGTATTGGCGAGAGGAAGAGTGACCCTTCACTGGTATTGGCGAGAGGAAGAGTGACCCTTCACTGGTATTGGCGTGAAGAAAAGTGACCCTTCACTGGTCATGGCATGAGGAAGAGTGACCCTTCACTGGTATTGGCGTGAGGAAGAGTGACCCTTCACTGGTATTGGCGAGAGGAAGAGTGACCCTTCACTGGTATTGGCGAGAGGAAGAGTGACCCTTCACTGGTATTGGCATGAGGAAGAGTGACCCTTCACTGGTATTGGCGTGAGGAAGAGTGACCCTTCACTGGTATTGGCGAGAGGAAGAGTGACCCTTCACTGGTATTGGCGCGAGGAAGAGTGACCCTTCACTGGTATTGGCGCGAGGAATAGTGCCCCATCATTGGTATTAGCTGAAGGACTAGGGTCCCATCACTGGTATTGGAGGGAGGAATAGTGCCCCATCACTGGTATTGGTGGAAGGAATAGAGTCCCATCACTGGTATTGGCGGGAGGAAGAGTGACCCTTCACTGGTATTGGCGTGAGGAAGTGTGACCCTTCACTGGTATTGGCGTGAGGAAGAGTGACCCTTCACTGGTTTTGGCGTGAGGAATAGTGACACTTCACTGGTATTGGCTTGAGGAAGAGTGACCCTTCACTGGTATTGGCGTGAGGAAGAGTGACCCTTCACTGGTATTGGCGAGAGGAAGAGTGACCCTTCACTGGTATTGGCGAGAGGAAGAGTGACCCTTCACTGGTATTGGCATGAGGAAGAGTGACCCTTCACTGGTATTGGCGTGAGGAAGAGTGACCCTTCACTGGTATTGGCGAGAGGAAGAGTGACCCTTCACTGGTATTGACGCGAGGAAGAGTGACCCTTCACTGGTATTGGCGCGAGGAAGAGTGACCCTTCACTGGTATTGGTGAGAGGAAGAGTGACCCTTCACTGGTATTGGCGCGAGGAAGAGTGACCCTTCACTGGTATTGGTTAGAGGAAGAGTGCCCCATCACTGGTATTGGCGAGAGGAAGAGTGCCCCATCACTGGTATTGGCGAGAGGAAGAGTGCCCCATCACTGGTATTGGCGAGAGGAAGAGTGACCCATCACTGGTATTGGCGAGAGGAAGAGTGCCCCATCACTGGTATTGGCGAGAGGAAGAGTGCCCCATCACTGGTATTGGCGAGAGGAAGAGTGCCCCATCACTGGTATTGGCGACAGGAAGAGCCCCATCAGTAGCAGGATTTAATGCCCACTGCTGGTGTCAGTGGGAGGAATATTGCCCCAAGGACCAGATGGATGACAAGCAAAGGGCCATATCGGGTGACCACTGCTTTAGAGCAAGGCAGAGCAAATTCCCCTACAATGATCTTCCTTGCACTCCTCTGTCTCCTAGATCTGTTGCCAAAGCAAGGAACTCCAGTGTATGTTTTGACAATCAGCTAAATCAAAATGACACAGGACTATGTGTGCTCCCCTCCACTATCGTGTGAGTATGGGAATCGGCCACTTGGATGCCAGGCTCTGTATTGTGGGAGGAGAGCGGAGATTTACATTATTCCACAAAACCAGATTCATCTGGAAAATTCAGAATGACAACGTTTTCTATCATGCAGCTTCATGTATATCAAATATATATTTTTTAAAAGTGAAGGGAATCTCCCTCCTGTGCTATTGTATACTGATAGTAGGGACTCTTCCAAAGTCAGAATACACTGATCAGTGCTGCAGCCCACATTCCTGTTTGAGAGAAGCCGATTGTTGCATAGATTGCTCTCTAGTGGGCAAGGCCATAGATGGATTGAAATCTGTCTGGTCCCTGCTGAACCGGATGAATTTTGATTCTTTCTATGGCCAGTGCGAAATCATGTACCTATGGGTGATTTCGTGCACAGAGGGTCTGGGGTGCGCCACTGGCGACCTGCTCTCATTGTGATTAAACACACAGTGGGAGACAATCAGCTGGTCTGGTGATCGCGATGACCACTCGTTCTCAGGAGAGGCAGAACGGCGGTCTGTGAGAGGGGAAAATTGAGCTTTTGTGTTTCGGATCTGTCTTTGCATTCCCTCCATAGTTAGAACGCACTCCCTAGGAGCACACTTAACCCTTTCATTGCCCCTGATGTTAACCCCTACCTTGCCAGTGTCATTATTACAGTGTCAGTGCATTTTGTCTGCCGCAATGTCACAGTCCCAAAAAAAATTGCTGATCTCTGGCATTTACTAGTAAAAAAAAAAAAAAAATACATAAATCGATATCACAGTTTGTAGACGCTATCACTTTTGCGTAAACCAATCAATATACACTTATTGGGATTTTTTTAACCAAAAATACATAGCAGAACACATATTGGCCTAAACTGATTAATACATTTGATTTTTTTAATGGAAATGTTTTATAACAGAGAGAAAAATATTTAGTCTTTTTTGTTTATAGCACAAAAAAAACAGATGTGATCAAATACCCGCTAAAAGAATGCTCTATTTGTGTGTGTAAGGGGGGGGGGATAAATTGTTCTTGGGTATAGTGTCGCACGACCGCGCAATTGTCAGTTAAAGCAACGCAGTGCAGTATAGCAAAAAATGGCCTGGTCGTGAAGGGGGGGGGGGTAAATCCTTCCGGGGCTGCAGTGGTTAAACCCTGGGAAAAGCCGATACAATAAAAGGCGAGGTGATCCTCCTTATACACACACCGATCTCCTCCTGCAAGGTAGAATCCGCCTCGGTTCCTGCATACACCTAACGTGCGCGTCTGCTAAGATCACTACGGTGGTAGATTAAATGCGGATGTATAAGTGTACTTGTGGTAAATGTCTCCTCCCCTGGGTGGAGTCTCGGTCAGTTCTCCGGAGGTGCGGGCTGTTTGTGCAATCAGCGCTGAGGGGCGGGGCTTGATTTGTCTGCACTCAGGATTCCGTATTGTGCAGTGCTGGCGGGGTGAGTGCAGGCAGCGCAGTGTGTGGACAGCCATGGCAGACTCTCCCCGGGAGCTGACACAGAACCCCCTGAAGAAGATCTGGGTTCCGTATAACAATGGATGTCCTGTGCAGCACAGCGCCCAGAGGAGAGGTAATCCGTCCGCACTGTTCATTGATCGGATAGATGGCTGCATGTATCCCGGTGATGTGATGAGGACGGAGCTGTGATGTCACATGGTCCGATCACTGGGGGCCGGAAGTGTCAGGATGACAGGCGCTGTCAGTATATAGTATATGGGGCACAGTGACGTGTAATGGGGTCATAGCAGGTGATTAACACGCAGCTCCTTCATGAATCACCAGGGCTGTCATCTATGTGTCTTGGTTGTGTAAGGCTGGCATACAATCTCCTGTACAGTTACCAAAACCATATAAGAGATTGTCTTCTATCAAGTCAGATCTGAAGGCACAAGGTTTTGTAGCTTTGCATTTTATTCCATGCATGAAGGTAAAAATGATCGATGTGCAGCGCCGCCAAGTCCTAAATTAATCTCCCTCCGCTCCAGCGATGCTCATGAGAGCCCTGGCTGTCCTCCCTCTGCATTGGTTGAGACCCCCATTGGCTTCCATTGCTGTCAATCACAGGCTGCGATGTGCCTTTTTAGATTCATAGAGGAGGGGCTCAGGAGCGAGCACACAGTGGTGCCCCCAGGGCAGCTCTGCTTTTTCTGGAGGCACTGCTTGTGGGGGAGGAGCCAGAAGCGACAGCAGGGGACCTGAAAAGAAACGGGTCAGAGCTGGTCTGTGAAACACCACGGCACAGAGCAGGCAAGTATAATATGTTTGTTATTAAAAACAAAGCTTCAATGCCACTTTAAGCTGGCCATAGCTGGATCACAATTTAGCAGGCACCAGCCAAATGGCGCAACCGCATGCAGTGCTCCATAATGATTTTTTGCTACTGTGACACCTTCTGAAATTTGATCCAACCCTGATCACTCTTCAGAGGGCCAATGCTAGTGTAGATGAACCCTTTGCTTAGCTGTTGCCTTCTGTCTGCAGCAGTTCCACCCCCCCCCCCCCCAATACTTACCGGAGCTTCATTTCTGTCCAGAGATGTCCACAAGTCCCTCGGCCATGCAAGAATTTCCCTTCTGATTGGCTGAGACACAGCAGCACCACCATTGGCTCCCACAGCTGTGTGTGTGTGTGAGAGAGAGAGATGTGTCAGGGCTCTGTCTGAATGGACACAGGGATCTGTGACTTGGGATGGGTGTCCCCCCAGCAAGCTGCTTGCTGTGGGGGCACTCAACAGGAGGGAGGGGCCAGGAGCAGAGGAGGATTCGGGCTGCTCTGTGCATTTCCACTGCACACAGGAGGTATTTTATATATAGCAGCCCCCCAGCTGTTGTAAAACTACAAATCTCATGAGGCATTGCAAGGCTGACAGTTACAAGCATGACTCCCACATGCAGAGGAATGATGGGACTTGTAGTTTCACAACAGCTGGAGGGCCGCGAGTTTGAGACCCCTGCTTTAAAGGATAAGGTCACCTTTGGTAACTTGTTACACCCATGGGATCTTCTCCCCGAACCCACTGTCAAAATTTAAAGAGTGCGGCCGTACAGGGCTTCACTTACACAACCGTTCACAGCGATCTTTGAATGAAACAATGCTGCCTGCCACTGTGGCAGACAGATTGTAATTCTTTCTGAGGGCTGGTTGATTTCATTGATCTTTGTGCTCTCCTGTAACCGTCTCCCCGGATGGGAGGTATGAGAGAACAACTATACTGAGATTCCGCAGGAGCCTGACCTTGCACCAGAAATCTGCTGATCGCCTGTCCAGTGATTTGCAGGCTCTACACAAAAAATGCACATGATGGAGATATATGTACTTTTTCTATAAGGTGAGCCTTTGAGTTGGCTATTGATTGATCAAAGTTCAGCATTGCCAGCTAAACTTTGATCCATTTATAGCTGTTTTGTTCAAAAGCAGTTGAATGGGCTTGTGGGAAAGTTTTGCTTCAATCAGTGCATTCAGCCAATGGGCTGTAATACAACCCAGCGATTAGGAGTTTCAGCTGTCAGAATACAATAACAGCAGGGAGGATCCTTTCATCCGCCTCAACTGTGTGAATGGGGGAATCCCTTCAGTGATGAAAAAACGGATACATGTTTGGCCAGCTTTACACTACATAGTTGAGGGTAGATATAAAGGAGATTGTACAATCGTATTGTATAGTGTATGGCCAACCTAATGTACATGTATACGTATGATATAAATAAATGGTGCTGTAAAATAACACGGCATGACATGAATAAGTTCACACGTGGTTAAGTGATGTTGGTATTGGGTTGTGCAATCCCCTTTTACCAATGATGGTTCACTATGAATCTACTTAAAGCAGAACTAAACCCAGCGATATGATTTCCCAAAACCGTTAAATGTATAACAGTCACAGTTGCTTGTGCTCTCAACCGGACTGTCAAGCCATCAAATGGCTGGTGTCATACTGAGCATGTGTAGCACCATGGCTACTATAGATCAATTTTTTGTTTTGGAAAAAATACACTTTAACCACTTCCATACCAGGCACTCCCCCCCCCCCCCCCCCTTCCTGCCCAAGACCATTTTTATCTTTCAGCGCTGTCACACTTTGAATGACAATTCCGCGGTTATGCTACACTGTACCCAGATTACATTTTTATAATTTTGTTCCCACAAATAGCTTTCTTTTGGTGGTATTTGATCACCTCAACAGTTATTAATTTTTGCGCTATAAACAAAAGAGCGTCAATTTTGGAAAAAAATGGGCATTACTGATGGGGTACTGATTGGCACTTTTTTTGCGCACTGACGGGCTTTATAGAGGGGGCACAGGCTGGCATGTGATGGGCATTTATTTAAACTGATTTGAACATTTTGATGGGGGCTGTGCTGATAATCAATGTGCTGATTATCGGCACAACCCCCCCCCCCCTCACAGGGAGAGCCTCTAATCGTCTCTCCCTGTCGTCGTGAACTGAGGAGAGCCGTTTGACTGCACTTCCTGGTTCATGTGATGATCAGCTGTGATTGGTCACAGCTGATCATGTGGTATGAAGCCTTTATACCACGATCGGAGCTGCCATGTCAGACTGACGCACGGCACCTCCGATCGTCGCACTGGCTGTGATATCCTGATCACGTCATATGACGTCCGTTCAAGATATCGCAACCGCTTTGCCGCCGTCATTCTGTGTAATGTGAAAGATGTTGCGCCAAGTAAACGAATATCTAAGGCCTCTTTCACACGGAGCGGTCCGTTTTTCGGTCCGCTCCGTGTGTCCGACGGCTCAGCGGGGGGTCTCCGCTGAGCTGTCGGGCGGACCCTGCACACTATGCAGGGACCGCCCTGTCTCTCCTCCGCTATCCCCTATGGGGAATCGGATGGAAACGGACCGTCTGTCCGGTTGCATCCGATCCGCCGGATGGAAGAAAAATAGGACATTCTTCCGTCCGAAAAAACGGATGTGGACGTTAGCGGATGCATCATCCGCTAACGGATCCGCTCCCATAGGGGCCCATTACAAGTCCGTAAATGGACTTGTAATGAGCGGACATGTGAAAGGGGCCTAACCTGTCATGCAACAACCTGTGGTATTTAAAAATCTCCATAGGCGATTGTTTAAAAAGTTTTTACAGGTTACCGGTTTAGAGTTGCAGAAGAGGTCTTGCGCTAAAATTCTTGCTATAAACGCAGGCACGACTTGCATGTGCATTCGCTTGGGAACAGTCCATTCCTTGTGGGATGCATGCTGTCTATCGTATGCCTATTCTCTCCTGTGTTTGTGAACAGGGATGTGCTTGGGTTTGGTCCCATCAACTGCAGCCAGGGCATTCCCCACCCCGTAGCTGCACATACACAAAGGGGCAGGGAAGCATATGACCTTGCATGCAGCGCTGTATCCAGGCCTAGGCCAACAAGGCCCAGGCCTAGGGCAGCACTCTGCAGGGGGGCAGCATGGAAAGAGTCCCCGCCGGCTTGTGCTACACTGTTAGTGTAGTGCCAGTCTTATGGGCCGGACTGGGCTGTGAGGCAAATTAGTCTAGCGCTCCCATAAAGCGGCTGCACTGCTTCCGGTATGCGGGCGGTTGGCATTCCGCAACTGTGAGGGGGGGGGGCGCTGCTTCTAATTTTGACTGTCCTATCATCCTGGACCGCAAACCTTTCTCACTGTGCTATGTTTTCTGCTGCACCATTGGCATGGTTATATCTTCTTAGCCCTCTCCATCAAATTATCAGAAATTTGTGCTAAAGTACAGAACTAGTGCCCCCACTCGAAAAGGGGTTGGTCTTAAATAGAGGTGTGGAATTGACAGGAAGGGGTGGGTCATATTTAGTCAAGTTTAGTCAGGCCTAGGGCAGCACAAAACCTAAATACACCCCTGCTCACATGGCCATATTAGGTCAATGATGTAACAAGCATCCATGCCTCTTCATGTACATACAGCCACGGGTAATGCCCTCACGGCAGTTGCTGACCCAATCTGAGTTCATGCTGATGTTTGTTCATTTTACTAACCAATCCGTAATTATGAGTTTACATGACCACAGCAGTGATTGGTCACAATGCCACAAAAACGCACATTGTTTGAGTGGCGGTTCTTCCATCTGTGGTCTGGGTATGGGATTGCAGGTTTGTGGCTCCTTGCTCCTAGATATTTATTCACCTTTATTATTATTATTATTATCCACTTGCTTACTGGGCACATATACCCCCCTCCTGCCCAGGTGAAATTTCAGCTTCCGGCACTGCGTCGCTTTAACTGACAATTGCGCGGTCGTGCGACGTGGCTCCCAAACAAAATTTACGTCCTTTTTTCCCCACAAGTAGAGCTTTCTTTTGGTGGTATTTGATCGCCTGTGCGGTTTTTATTTTTTGCGCTATAAACAAAAAAGAGCGACCATTTTGAAGAAAAATACAATATGTTTTACCTTTTGCTATAATAAATATCCCCATTAAAAAAAAAATAAAAAAAAAAAACTTTTTTTCTCAGTTTAGGGCGATACGTATTCTTCTACATATTTTTGGTAAAAAAAAAAAAAAAATTGCAATAAGCAACTAGTTTGCGCAAAAGTTATAGCGCTTACAAAATAGGGGGGAGAATTATTATTATTTTTTTTTTTTACTAGAAATGGCGGCGATCTGCGATTTTTATTGGTACTGCGACGTTATGGCGGACACTTTTGACACATTTTTGGCGCCATTCACATTTATACTGTGATCAGTGCTATAAATGTGCACTAATTACAGTATAAATGTGACTGGCATTGAAGGGGGTTAACACTAGGGGGTGAGGAAGGGGTTAAATGTGTATCCTAGGTGTGTTCTAACTGTGGGGGGGGGTGACTGGGGGGGTGACCGATCTGTGTCCCTATGTAGGAAGGAACACAGATCGGGCTCCTCCTCTCCAGAGACAGGACGCTGTCTCTGTGTAAAACGGCAATGAGAGATGATCTATGAGATCATCTCTCATTCGCCCACAGATCGCATCGCAAACGGACGCTCTGATTGGCCGTTCGCCGCGATCTGTGATTGGACAACACAGGGCTTCCCCCGCAGCGCGCTCTACAGCGCGTGCTGGGAACGCCCAAAGGAGATGCCGTCAAATGACGGCATGTTGGATATTCAGACCCGCGCTGTTGCCGTCATTTGACGGTAGCGCGGGCCTGAAGTGGTTTATTATTATTATTATTATTATTATTATTATTATTATTATTATTACACATACTGATGGGGACCCGTTTTCAGGTTTTTATTTTAATTACAGTACCAGCTTAAAGTTTGTGGTGATATTTACCATTTAGTGAAGTAATAGTGGCACAATTGGTGCATGTAGGAAAGGCACACGATGCATGGCCAGAGAGCTGGCATCAACATACACTGTATACATCAGCAGGCATTGCATCTCTTGCTGGTGACGCAGCAAACGCATTTGGATTTTGGAAGGGGTTGGCACAGTGACAGACATATTGAGGAGGATACGCTGGCACAATCTGCAGCTCTCTTGTTGAACTGCAGATGTAATTTGCATTCAATCCCACGTGGTGTTTTTTATTTTATTTTTTGTGCCTCAGTTCCCAAAATAAAATTCACTTTGACAATAAAAATTATCGGTAATCTTTCATACAAATAACAGTCTGCAGTCCTTTCTTAGGTAATCGCTCTCCTTGCAGGTTTATATGAGCATCATCCAGGAATTGCTGTAATAATTTCAGCACCCTCTGCTTTGGAAATTCATTTTGCTTCAATGTGATGCAAGTTTGACATCCAATTTATTTTTATTGTTGCATTTTCTAATATTGCCCTCTGTCTTCTAGAGTGGCTTAAAGCGGTGGTTCACCCTAAATATACTATGTCCCATGTGATCCAGCATACTGGCGTATTTTAATTGGTCCACTTACTGTGTAATCCTTCATTTTCATTTATTTACCCCGCGGTGGATGGCGCCGTTGTAGCCCGTCACGGCTTCCGAAAATAGTCGATTTAGGACTCGGGTATTTCCGGCGCTATACGGCGCCTGCGCACAGACCTAGGAGCTGACTGCGCAGGCGCCATATTTCTCCGAGTCCTATGGCGCGTCACACCCTCCGAAAAAAGCCGAAATAGGACTCAAAGAAATACGGCGCCTGCGCAGTCAGCGCCTAGGTCTGTGCGCAGGGAAATACCAGGGTCCTAAATCGGCTTTTTTCAGAAGCCGTGACGGACTATAATGGCGCCATCCACCGCGGGGGAAATAAATGAAAATTAAGGATTACACAGTAAGTGGACCAATTAAAAAATAAATAAAAAAAACGGCATTCTGGCGTTAGCGCCAGTATGCTGGATCACATGGGACATAGTATATTTAGGGTGAACCACCGCTTTAAGTCTGTTTAGTGTGCAGTATAGGCAGCAATGCCGTTTGGGTAAAATGAATAAAGCAGAATGAAAGGCAAAACATTTATTAAAAAATAGTGGGGGATCTATAACCCCTGTCGGTCCTGAGGCTGCAGCCAAAGGTGTACACATACTGCAGCAGGAATTAACCACTGCGCCCCCCCCCCCCTTGCTTTTGGTGGGTTCTAATTGTGACCCATTCAACTAAATGGGGGCCACTCTACAAGCACCCCTCAAATACATGATTCTGCAGAGTCCAAGTGTTAAACTTTCACACTGTGGTTTACCTGCACTGAGGGTGCAGCACATCTGCAACTTTCCTGGGTTAGCTGCGCTTTGCCATAGGCTTCTATTCTATCCTGTACTTTCTGAAAGCGCACCAAAACTCCTGCATTTAGAAGTCTATGGCTAAGCTCAGCAAACCCACAGGAAAGCTACAGGTACACTGCACTGCACCTGCAGTGTAGGTAAACCCCCAACACGGTAATGTGAAAGCAGCCCTATACTATTATGCCCAGTGTATTGCCTCACTCTGACCTGAAGATCTCCTCTTTCCTGATGCTGGCACCACTCTGGAGACTGCTAGCCAGGATAAGAGATGGAGTGCAGTTGGTATCGCTCCACATGGGACAGGACCCCGCACTACAGAAGAGGCATCGGCTTGTGCAGCTCTTGCTTCCTATTACAGCTCCAATTTTACAAGTAGTCCCTCTGCATTGCACTCTATTTGATGACCCGGGATGGTGGGTCAGCGAGCCTAGATTATGATCTACCATTCACCTAGCCGCAGTCTACAGGTTGCTGACCCCCGTAGTAAAGCATGCTTGGTAAACTCAGATTTTTATTTTTGTTACCCTGTAAAGTAAGGACATAATGTGCTAGTATGCATCGCAAGAGTCCGCGGCCCCCGAAAGGAGGACGGGCGAAGATGTATACGCCTGCAAATGAAGCCTGCTTCGTCCCCGCTGCAAGCGTATACTTTTAACACTTCCTTCTAACACTTCCCTCACCCCGGCCAACAGTGCGGCCCAACGGTACTTCTGTGATCCCTTATTAAGGGGGGGCCTTGGGTTTAATACCACTTTATTAACCCTTTATCACCTCCCCATCTGTGTACTCCGTATTTTAAAGCGGAGTTCCACCCAGGAAAACCACTTTTGCCCATCTTCTTTAAAAAAATTAAATAAAAAAAAAAAACCTGAAAAAAAAAAAATACTCACCCGAAATACCTGTTGCTTGCTATGTGGAAGTCCGTAATCTGCCTCACCTGCACCGCGGTCCCATTTTCTTCTCCTTCTCCTAATGAATGGGGCGCGCTGCTTTCTGGGAACTGTGTATGTTCTCAGAGAGCAGCGCGCCCATTCACAAGCCAGCGTGAGACTCACGCAGGCGCAGTAGGAAATGGGCAGTGAAGCCGTACGGCTTCACTGCCTGTTTCCCATAGTGTGGATGGCGGCGCGGGACCCGGAGCGATCGTGGGACCGGCATCGGGGGGGCCATCAGCGCGGGCAAGTAGGACAAGGTAAGTGTCCTTATTTAAAGTCAGCAGCTACACTGTTAGTAGCTGCCGACTTTAAAAAAAAAAAAAAAAATTGCCACTTCATTGCCACCACTTCATTGCCAGCATGTATCTATTTCCAAACCATTGTGGCAAAAAGTAAGATACCCTTGGGGTGTCTACTTTACAAAAGAGCGTCATTTTGGGGGTTTCATGGTGACCTGGTAGACCAATATTGGAAACCTTCTTTTTTTTTTTTTTTTCTTAAGTAAATAAAAACAGGTTTTTGGTATTTTTATTTTATATGGCAAAAAACTCAAATCCTGGTGGTTGAGAAAGCCCTATCTATCTTTAAAAAAAGGATTTCCTATAAAAATTAAATGTGACCCAACCTCCTAATGCTACACCTACCTGTTTTTTACATTATAATGGGCAAGCTCGCTGAGTAAAGCTTGTCTATCGTGGCCTATATGGTGCCACAAACATGGCACTTATAGAGCAACAGTGTACCAGCTAGTTTTTTGACTGTTTAAAAATGCTTGTGTGGGTGCTTTTACATTGTAAATGCTATCGGCGTCTTTTTTTATTTGTTCTCCTCCTGCTAGTGCCTATCTCAGCGCAGGTTTTAGGTGGTAAAATTATATTGTTAAACAAATATCTTTCTAATAAAAATTAAAAAAAAATGTTTTATTTTATTTTTTGTTTTAACGTTTGTTTTCATATGCATTTTTGTTTGTTTTTTTTACCCTAAAAGCAATTTTTTTATTTATTGCAGTATGCATGACCAATTGTCCCACTGTCATTGTGATGGTCGGTCTCCCTGCACGGGGCAAGACTTATATCTCCAAGAAACTGACCCGCTACTTGAACTGGATTGGGGTACCAACCAAAGGTAGGTATTAACCAGATTTTTGTTGAAGATTGTGCAAGTTGCATTGCAAGTTTTCCAGCGAAAAAGCTACTCGCAAAACGCAGGCAAAAAGTACAGTGTAATTGGATACAGAAGAAATGTACATGAATTCTCCTAAACCCACGTGGTCATTCATGCTACACATGCTAAATTCTAAGTGTCTGCTAACTTTGGAAAACTAAGTGTCCTTTCACATGGACTTGTCCTGTACAAGCTCTGCAACCCGTGGTTGCAGGAAAGAAAATGCACAGTCTATGTAGACAAGCAAAAAGGTTAATAAGGCAGTGCAAAGGGCAGAGGTTATGTGCAATTTGCCATCAAACATTTTTCGAGTTGCTTCATTTTGTACATTGTCCTTTGCCTTATTCTGATAGTTATCATTTTGAGAAAGCAGAAGATCTGAGCTGTATGATCTTTGGAATACAGTGGAATGTTTATCTTTATTGCATGCCTTTTTTGTAATACAACATGGAAAAATCCTGTAAACGTGGTCATCTTGGGGTGTAACATCTAGATTTGTATTTTTGTTTGCCGGATTTTGCTTCATGTATAAGTTAAAAGAACAAACTGCGGCCGGTTACCTTGGGACATTAGACGTCATTTGTTGGTGTCTGAGATAGGACTGCTGTGCGCTGTATGTAGCATCTACTGAGACTATCCCTTTTTATTCCAAAGCGTTAGAGCTGCACAATAAATCGTTAAAAAATCGTGATCTCGATTCAACCCCCTTTTGTCAAAAGAAAATATCTGGGCAGTCTGCCAAGTTCTTAAAGGGAAACATTGTAACTAATGCTTCCTTCTTAGATCAAAGGGATAAACTTCTTTGTGTAAAGAAAAAATCTTGTCAGTCTGCCAAGTTTGTAATAACATGAAACATTGTAACGAACTTCATTCTTAGAGCAAACTCTGTGTAAATGCAGGAAGTTTAACCACTAAAGTCCAAATCTTTTTCTGACCCTTGTTAAAGCGGAGCTTCACCACAAAGTGGAACTCTCGCTGATCGGAAATCCCCCACCCCCCTCTGGTGTCACATTTGACACCTTTCAGGCGAGAGGGGGTGCAGATACCGGTCTAAAGACAGGTTTTTGCACCCACTTCCAGCCACACAGTCTGCGGGCAGGACGTCACCCCCCCCACCCCCCATTGTGTTTCACAGCGAGAGCCAGTCAGCAGGCGCAGAATCGTGCAGCTCTACTAAGCGTTACTTTAAACATTTGTTTAATGTGGAGTGACTATTCCCTGATGTATACAGGCAGTTAAAAAAATAATTGTTACATTGACAAATGAGGCACCTTGTTCAACTTCACAGCAATGTACATATAGAAATCATCAAAGCAATTTCTTCTGTCTTCGGGGACCTTAGGAGTTGGGTGCATGCTGATTAAATGTATAAAATCAGATTTTTATCAATGCTTCATCAGTTAACGAACCATTGAGAAAGTATGCAGTCAGGTATCCTAACACTTCCCGTGTGGTGTGTGTCGTCGTCCGTCCCCCCCCCCCCCCCCCCCCCCCCCCCCCCTTAAATTATTACTGATAGCCATGTAATGCAGGTTGCACTTGGTCGCACCATAGTTCACCTTCAATGCTGGTTCATCCTTATGACAGGCCTCAGTGAGATTCGGACAAGGGCTTAGCTGAAAGTGACTGCGTTACCTGGACTTTGGGGCTCTACAAAGGATGTGGCCATAAGTGCCAGTGTGTTTGTTCAGCATTACATTGCTATGTGCCTTAGTGAGAGAGGGCAAGATTCTCCTATATCATGCAGCTGTGAATTCCTCAGCAAGATGTGTGAGGCTGTATGATCGGTTCGGCTTGATCGGTGCTTTTCAGCTCCTAGATTCCCCCTTTCCTACCACTTTTTTTTTTTTTTGTTGAGATGGAGGGCATTCAGTCATTCTTATCTTATTTAATTGGCCCAGGAAGATGTGGTACTGAGACATACTTGGACTCCATAGATCTGGATCCCTAAGGCTGTGTACACACGATCGGTCAAAACCAATGAACTGACTGAAGGTCCGTTTCATCGGTCCAAACCGATCGTGTGTGGGCGCCATCGGTCAGTTATCCTTCGGTCAAAAAAAAAGTGAACTTGCTTTAAAATTTAACTGATAGATCAAAACCGATCGTTGGTATGCAAAAGCATCGGTTAAAAGTCCACGCATGCTCAGAATCAATTTGACGCATGCTTGGAAGCATTGAACTTCGTTTTTTCAGCACGTCGTTGTGTTTTACGTTACCGCGTTCTGACACGATCAGTTTTTTAACCGATGGTGTGTAGGCACATCAGACCATCAGTCAGCTTCATCGGTTAACCGATGAAAACGGTCCTTCGGACTGTTCTCATCAGATGGACTGATCCATGTGTACGCGGCCTTAGTCCTTCTGTATCAAGGACCAGTGTTCCATGACTTGGAACTCCTCCTACAAGCTTTAACCTAACACTGATAGAAGTCTTAAGACTGCTATATACTGCTGATGAGAAAAGGTATTTGGCACTTTATATTTACTAAAAGAATTGCATCTCCATGTACTGTGGGAGACCAGATATAGTGAATGCAGGGTCCTGGACTTGGTAACACTCTAAAGAGCCTTGGTATTGTACTATACGACTAGGAAAATCGAATGTGTTGGACCTAATAGTAAAAATTACTTGATGGGTTTTTTGTTTTGTTCCAGTGTTTAATGTCGGGGAGTACCGTAGGGATCTTGTGAAGAGTTTCAGTTCTTTTGAATTTTTCCTCCCAAACAATGAAGAGGGACAGAAGATAAGGAAGTGAGTATTATGATCTGTTTATGATATAAAGAAATATAATTTGTGATTCTGTTACATCAGCAGACAGATGGTAAAATATTTCAGGGCCCATACGTTAAAATACGTTGGGCGGCACAGTGGTGTAGTGGGTAGCACTCTTGCCTAGCGGTAAAAAGGGTCGCTGGTTCGAATCCCAACCACACTACCTGCCTGGAGTTTGCATGTTCTCCCTGTGCCTGCGTGGGTTTCCTCCCACACTCCAAAGACCTGCTGGTAGGTTAATTGGCTTCTGTCTAAATTTACCCTAGTATATGAATGTGAGTTCTCTTTTTTTTTTTTCTGAAGGGTGTGTGGGGGGGGGGATCATATGGGAAATTCCAATTGTCTGTGTGGAACTCCGACGGAGCAAAAAACACGCATGCTCAGAATCAAGTCGACGCATGCTCGGAAGCATTAAACTTCATTTTCCTCGGCTCATCGCAGTGTTTTACGTCACCGCGTTTTGGACGGTCAAAATTTAGTCAGTGTGTATGCAAGACTGATGGAAGACAGCTTGAACGGAATTCTGACAGAAAATTCCATCGGATTTTAGCCCGTAGGAAATTCCTATTGTGTGTACAGGACATTAGTTGCCTGCAAATTGTCTGAAAACTGACTTTACTGTGACATCTCTTGCTGCATGCTTGTTTTCGGTCAGCTCTGAAATTACTAAAGCCACCGACTACCTGGAAGTATCTTCGGCAAGAGGTGAACCTTTGCAACCCAATATATAACATTGTTAAAATCGCCTATGGGTGTTTAGCAACTACAAACTACTATGGAATCAGGAAAGCTTGATAGAAATTTAAAAGTTTAATGATGGTGTCATACTTCTTCTTTTTCTTTCTCTATAATGTTGAATAAAAATAAATGGGTTCTTTACACTGGCGAGTTGTCTACTTTAAATTCTTCTTGTGTGATTTAGAAATGTTTTACTTTAACCACTTCCATGGGCACTTGTACACCTTCCCGCCCAGACCAATTTTTTAGCTTTCAGTGCTGTTGCACTTTGAATTCAGTTTTGTGTGGATATACAGTTACTCAAATTTTAGCACCTCATCCCGTGTACCCCTTTCCCCCTTTTTCTCTTTGGTTGCAATTTGAATGACAATTGCGTGATCATGCTACACTGTACCCAAACTCATTTTTTTATCATTTTGTACCCACAAATAGAGCTTTCTTTTGGTGGTAAAAAAAGACTGAAAATTTAGAAAAAAAATGTTTTTTTTGGTTCCGTTATAAAACATTGTATATAAGTGTTTTTCTCCTTCACTAATGGGCACTAATGGTACTGCACTGATAAGGTGGCACGGATGGGCACTAATGTATGTGTTGTACTAATGGATGCCAATCGGTGCCAAACAATGCCTGCCAATCAGTGATCCCATTGTGGGCACTAATTGGCATCCATTATGTGTCATCCCTGGTGGTCTAGTGGCATCCCTGGTGGTCTAGTGGGCATCCTCCGGGGGGCTGTGCTGATAGTCGATCAGCACAAACCCCCCTGTCAGAGGAGCAGCCGATCGGCTCTCCTCTACTCGCGTTTGACAGACGCGAGTGAGGAAAAGCCGATTACCGGCTTTTCCTGTTTACATCGTGATCAGCCGTGATTGGACATGGCTGATCACGTGGTAAAGTGTCTCCGTGAGAGACACTTTACCTAGATCGGTGTTGCGGGGTGTCAGACTGACACCCTGATACAACGATCACCGCAATGTCGCAGCTCAATATCCTGTGGATGTCATATGACGTCCAGTCAGGATAGTGAAACCACTTTGCCGCCGTCAATCTGTCATTGGTGGGCGGCAAGTGGTTAATCATTGGGCAGGTCAGTGCACTTAAAATCGATTTTTGAAAGGCCATGCACTGTAAATCTCTGTATTTGACAGGGGGACTGCCCACCCCTTAAACACTCTCCTGTCCCATGGTCCAGTGATGTGGGCACAGAAAGTCTTGCTTCTCTCTGGCACCGCCATTTTTACTGTGGGCACCAGGCTGTGGCTTCACAGCTGGGTGTGCAGTATGGCGTGTCCCAGAAGATTGGAGGAAGGGGTAAAGGTGATCTTCCTTCCAGGGGATGAAGTGGCAGCTTGGTGCCTCTAACGGGGTATCTGCCCAAAAATGTCAGGGGGTCACCAGCACTTAAAGTGGAGTTCCACCCAAAAATTGAACTTTGGCTTTAACAATTGATTTGTTTCAGTATTGTGCTAAAGTGGATGTAAACCCATGTCTGTCTGCTGCTCAGGTTTTTCTGTTATCGGCATAACTTTTGACACGCTCTCCTACAACCAAGATAAAAACCAGCCTGAAACGTTTGTGTCTGGGTGGGTGCTATAAATAGATTAGCAGAGAGCTGGTCTATTCACAGCCCATTCCTTCCTTCTGCCTATGTGGAGTGTGGGTGTACACCTTTCCTCCAATCAGCTGTCTGTGTATGCCAAGACTTCACTCCCAGTGCTTAACAGGAAGAAAAAATTCTAACGTGCACTTTCTAAAGAACATGGCAAGCTGAAGACGATGGATATACAAGTAAAACTTTGTATAGGGAGACTTGTTTCATCTCTGTAATATCATCAGGCTGTTCACTTGACTGGGTATATGTGAGGGTTTACATTCACTTTCTTGTATAAAGCGAGTTTCCTAAATACTGGATATTGTCCTTGTAAAGCCTACAAGGCCCCATGTACTCTGACCTAGATTACACACAAAGCCACCTCTGTTCTCATTCTTGCTCTGATCTACTCGGGATAGCCCAGTCACTATAATGTTCAGAGACAAAGAACGGTTAAATCCTGTTTTCTGCGTTTTATTACTCATGTCTGAAATCTTTAAAATGCTGCTTTTTGGTCAATAAAGTTGCATGCTTTTGACAGGGGTTTTTATATCTGTATTTTCCTATAGGCAGTGTGCCTTATTGGCTTTAGAAGATGTCAGGAAGTACCTCGTAGAGGAAGGAGGACATGTTGCCGTAAGTATACAAATTTTCAACTGTCAAACATGGAGCATTGTATATACATTTTCTTACCACTTATTTTTTATTTATTTTTTCACCTGGTGATCTGGCCAGTCACACGTCGTCTGTATTGCAGTACCCCACTCTGGCTGAAGGAGCACAGGGCACCTTTTGGAAAGCCAAATTGTCAGTCTGGGGCAAGGGGTAGCGTTAGACTAGCAGATTTAGTTACACAACAACTTGATCCCAAACTCCAGCTAACACTTTATTAGCACTTAAACGTTGTTTTTTTTTTGGGGGGGGGGTGGGGTGTTATATGAACGCTGATCATTATAAGCACCCCTGTCAGTGGTGAATGGTTTAGCTCATGAATGAAGACTTATATAGCGCAGCACATGCAAACTAAATCTCCTCTGGGCGCTTGTATGGTTGTAACTGCTGCATCTTCAAGGGAGCTTGTTCTGTTGATAAACAGACTTGATGGCCATATCACCAGGTGAAAATAAGGCGCCAAAAAAGAGAACTCAGTCACCACATAAAACAATTGGTAAGCGTCAATATGTTCACTTTTGGATTTAATACAGCTTTAAACGATTTCATCTATAATATAAATCTAAATGGATTTCCTCCCTGTTCTAATGTACATAGTTGTTTTAAAAGGAAATGTAGGTGGGGGATGGGAGATATTCACTTTTATTTGAATTTTGTTAAGTGGTATATAAAGCCAGATCTCTCTCCCCCTCTCTCCCCCTCTCTCCCCCTGAAACGAAAGTGGACATGGATGTACTTTAAGATCTGCTCTATCTTCTTCCATTAAAAGGGGGGGGGGTGTAAACAGTGTAACTGTCACTACTGTAAACACTCTGTACTGCTTAAAGGTGACAGCTGCTGCATTAAGCCCCTTTCACACTAGGGTGCTTTTCAGGCGTTTTGGGGCCTAAAAAGTGCCTCTGGGGTTGGTGCACTTGCAGGATGGGGGGGGGGAAAGTCCTGCAAGTAGCATCTTTGGTTGGTGTCGATGGGCAGCAGTGGTTTTAACCCCTTTCCTCGGTTGCTAGCGGGCATTAAAAGTGCCCCGGTAGCGTCCGAAAAGCTCTGCTTAAACTAGCAGCGTTTTACTGTTAACAAAGCCCCCCCCGCCCCAGTGTGAAAGTAGCCTGACTTTTTCTAGCTTCATTTCTAACCTGCTGCTACACAGAAACTGAAGTCTAAATGACATTTATTGATTGCATTGTATATTGCTGGTTTCTTGGTTCTTTTTAATTGGACTTTTTTTCTTCTTCTTTTTTTTTTTTTTTTTTTTTAGGTTTTTGATGCAACAAACACAACACGGGAGAGGCGAGAGACCATTCTTAAATTTGCTGATCAGCATGGATTTAAGGTGAGTTGCTTCCTTGTATCATAGATTTGTGCTTGATTTTATATAGTAGTAGCAAGCAGAGCATCATTGCATTTTATGTTCATATTTGTTTCTCCCCCTTCTTAATCCAAATCTGTCAAGTTTTTGGTTACAAAATTCTGCCCTTTTTTAAAACCCAAGGCACGGTCTTTGATTTACATAAGTACAGCAAACTTTCATGTTGACTTGCAAAGCCGTTTGGATTGCTTAGTCTTTTGAAGCACCTTTTGCCCTCCAGTTTTAATGTCAATTGCATATCTTAACCACTTCAGACCCGCGGTATAGCCGAATGACGGCTACAGCGCGGGTCTGAATATCCAACATGCCGTCAAGACGGCCGCCCCTTTGGGCGTTTCTAGAGCGCGCTGTGGGGAAGCCCTGTGTTGGCTGTGTCCCTTCGACATAGCCAATCACAGATCGCGGCGAACGGCCAATCAGAGTGGCCGTTTGCGATGCGATCTGTGCGGCGAATGAGAGATCTCACAGATCATCTCTCATTGCCGTTTTTTACACAGAGACAGTGTCCTGTCTCTGGAGACGAGACCGATCTGTGTTCCTTGTACATAGGGACGAGACCGATCTGTGTTCCTTGTACATAGGGACACAGATCGGTCACTCCCCCACAGTTAGAACACACCTAGGATACGTTTAACCCCTTCATCACCCCCTAGTGTTAACCCCTTCAATGCCAGTCACATGTATACAGTAATTAGTGCATATTTATAGCACTGATCGCAGTATAAATGTGAATGGCGCCAATAATGTGTCAAAAGTGTCCGATGTGTCCGCCATAACGTCGCAGTACCAATAAAAATTTGCAGATTGCCGCCATTTCTAGTAAAAAAAAATAATTCTGTCCCCTATTTTGTAAGCGCTATAACTTTTGCGCAAACCAGTCGCTTATTGCTATATTTTTTTTTTTTACCAAAAATATGTAGAAGAATACGTACGTATCGCCCTAAACTGAGAAAAAATATGTTTTTTTTTTTGTTTTTTTTTTTTTTTTTTTTTTTTATTGGGATATTTATTATAGCAACAAGTATTGTCGCTCTTTTTTGTTTATAGCGCAAAAAAAATAAAAACCGCACAGGCGATCAAATACCACCAAAAGAAAGCTCTACTTGTGGGGGAAAAAAAGGACGTCAATTTTGTTTGGGAGCCAAGTCGCACGACCGCGCAATTGTCAGTTAAAGCGACGCAATGCCGGAAGCTGAAATTTCACCTGGGCAGGAGGGGGGTATATGTGCCCAGTAAGCAAGTGGTTAATGGGAGCACCTACTTTTGCTATAAACCAGCCATTATAATTTTTGGCACTTCTTGAGGTGTGTGTGTGTGTGTGTTTTTATTTTTGTTTACCCCTTCACACCTACTTAATGTAGTATACATGTGGCTTCACTGGACTGGGCTTTTTGCTGTGGTACCGCATCTATGGTTCTAGCAGTGTGCCGCACAGACCCCTGGGTCCCGTACCAACAATCAGGGGCTGGAATTCCTGGTGACTGTGGTACCCTCTGATTGCCTACCACAGTGATCTGTTAGTGGCTCATCGTTGGAACTGCAACATCTTTAAGAGCTTTTTATGTTGAAAAACTGACTTGCTGGCCATATCTGCAGGTAAAAATAAGACGCAAAAAGAGAATGCAGTCACCACATCAAAGAATTAGTAAGCTGCAATATAATGTTTGCTTTTGGATTTAATACTGCTTTCAACTAGAATATAAATCCATTTCCTCCCTGTTCTAATGTGCATATTTGTTTAAAAGGAAATGTAAATAAGGGATGGGAGATATTAATTTCACTTGCATTTGATTGTTGAATGTGTGTATAAAGTCTCTCTCCCAGCTGCTGACTGTAAAGCCCTGTACACACGATCGGATATCTGATCCGATGGATTTTTTCGTCGGATATCTGATAAAGCTGACTTTCATCAGTCTTGCCTTACACACCATCAGTCTAAAATCCGATTGTGTCAAAACGCAGTGACGTACAACACAAAAAAAATATGAAGTTCAATGCTTTCGAGCATGCGTCGACTTGATTCTGAGCACGCGTGGATTTTTGTCCAATGGAGTTCCACACAGATAATCTGCTTTTTTCAAATTTTTTTTTTTTTTTTTTATCCATATGAAAAATTTCTCTGCCCCCTGAAGAAAATAGAATTCAAGCCATTAAACTAGCTTGACACTTGAGCATCTTGCATTTACAGTATGAAATGGTAGCCTTCTTTCAGTAGGCTTGTTTACTACTGATATTTGTTTATTCGTATAGTAGGTAGGTGATGTGCAGTTGAATAGCTTGCTATCTGCTTACATGTTTAATCGCAAGAGTTCCTTGGAAATGTTTTTTTTTTTTTTTTTTTATATGTAAATCAAATGGCCATTAGAAAACTTGTGGCATTTTAGTGAACGTTTAGGCCCCTTTTACACTGGCGGAGTCTACCTGCTGAGCAGGGGATCTTTCCACTGAGCAGGTGGATGGACCGGTCCATATCTGCTTCACTCTGACAGCCTGCTGTTCTATTGGGGGCTGTTGGATGAAATTTGTCAATTTCCATCTGACTGATGTCCAATCTGATCCCCCCCCCCATCCATCTGTTTTTAGTGAACATGATTGGATGTCGGTGGGTGTTGGACACATGTCTGCTCACATCCTCTGCTCCATAGAACAATGGATAGGCCGATCAGGTCCGTCTGAAAAACCTGACAGGTCGACCCAAATGCTCCGTCAGTGTGAAGGTGTCCTAACCGTGATGTCTGGTTTACTTTGAAATAGCCATGAACTAATAAATGTCTCTCTTCTTCCCTTGCATATAAAGACGTTCTTTGTGGAGTCGGTATGTGTTGACCCTGAAGTTATTGCGGAGAACATTGTGGTAAGCTGTATAGCCAATCTTCCCCATTTTGTTCTTGCTTTGAATATGAAGAGATGATGTCATAGGTTTATTCTAACTCTGAAAGCTGTAAAGGATCAATGAAAACTTTCAGATTTGTAGAGAAACATGGTTTACATACAGTCAGTCTTCACCATTTTGCAAAAAGGCGTAGTTAAAAAATGACTAATATTTGTTATTTATTAACTCCATACAAGTGGAGCTTAGAAGGACTTTATAAAATGTACTGTGTCATTATCTTTTAACAAATATTATTTTGATAAACATTTGCGCAAATATCAATGTGTCCTAAAAATAGCATCTTATTTTTGTATTCTACTGGTCATGTGCCTTCAGAAAATATATGGTTTGGGGGGGGGGGGTCTTTAACAAACTTTAAAAGCTGTAAGGGAAAATTTAAAAAACAATGGGAAAAATTACAGTGTAAAAATGGAGCAAAGGGTCTGTCGGCGAAAGGGTTAAAGCATGTGGGTTTAACACATTAGGATTTTTGTGCTAATTTTTTATAGAAGACTTCGGCCTTTTAAACAATCTTGTATTTACAGTGGGGGGGGGGGGGGAGAAATGTGAACCCCCTTTGGAATGAACTGTGGCAATCTTTGACAAGAGACGGGGACTTTTTCCTCTGTTTCTGCAGGTAGGGCTGCCCATTGAAATTAATATGCTGCCTTACCCACCGGACACTTGGGAACCTAGCCTTACTCCTTGCTCCAGTGCTGCAACCAGTCCCCTGGAGACTGCTGTGTAAGCTGTGACTAGCTCTAGTCACACCCCAGCCTTTTTATCACACCATACGGGGTAAATCATATAGTATGTGATGACACTGAGGCTCCTCCCATAGACTGGAACTTTGGGCAGACTAGGGTAAATTGGGTACATGATAGAGCCTTGGGTGGGGGGTGGGCAGGGGGGCTTTGGCTTTGGCATGAGATGGTGCCTTATGTCTAGTCTGAGCAGTTTCTCCCTAATCCTATTATCTGAACCTAGGTGCAATGTATTTACCCTATTGCACCAGCCTAACCTTTAGAAAACGGTAGCAGTCAGTTGTGAAAAATCAAGCCTAAGGGTTTACTTGGTCTGTGTTTCACACCTTGTAGCATGCTCATAAAGGATATGCTATCCTTGTTTGACTGCATAGGGCAGCACATTTATGCCACTGAAATTTATTTTTTATTTTTAGAAAATCTAACCTTCGCTTACAGCAGTGTTCCTCTTTGTTTTATAGCAAGTGAAGTTGGGCAGCCCAGACTATTTAAACTGCACCATTGATGAAGCCACTGAGGATTTCATGAAGAGGATAGATTGTTACAAGAACTCCTATGAGATGCTGGATGAGAACTTTGACAAGTATGTCCTTTCTTACACCCAACCCACCTTCCTAAATTGATACAGTGTACTATTATTACAGCAATGCTTTACAAGTTGGCTGTATTTTTTTTGTTTTATAGATTCGCTGGAGCCTAAAATTTTTAGTGGGGTGTTTTTTTTTTGTTTGTTTGTTTGTTTTTTGGGGCTTGTCTTGGCCAGTGTGGGCTAGCCATACAATCTTAGTGTTGCTAAACCCAGGAGCCTGCATTCACTATATGTGGTCTCCCACAGTACAGAGAATATGAAAAAGCAAGTAGTTTAGTGAATAACCTGCTAAATACCTTTTTTCTCATCAGCAGTATACAGCAATCTTGGGATTTATATCAGTTTCTGATAAAGCTTGTAGGAGGAGTTTTCATTGTGCACTGATCTGTCCTATCAGTATTCGGGACCTATGACCCTCTGTCTGGACAGTGCTGGTTGGCCCTGTGCTTATCACATGTGCACTCCCAAGGGAAAAAAAAAACCTTCTAGTAATCCACCCCAAACTGAGCATGTGCAGCCTGACTCCAAACGCTCTGTACTAGCCAGACCTGTTCTTGAGTCGGAAGAAGAAAATGATCTGTGCATGCAAGATCAAACAGCCTTACACAGTGTAGAGGATTAACCTATTGGGTTCCACGGTGGGTATAACAAGCATGCTTTATGGCATATACAGACTGATTTTACTTTTGTGGGTTTTAGTAATACTTTAAGCACAATCCACACTGGTTTTATGCTGGGGTTGTGCTGTATTGTGAAACAAATAGGCTAAAGGTGAATCTACACAAGATTGAATGAATTAATAATTATCTGATGTGTGTATGTATACTCCCCCCCCCCCCCCCCCCCCCAACACCCTAGAGAATAAAACATCAGTCTTACAAGCGCACTTTTTTTGGGGGGGGGGGGGGATACTTTTTAATAATAAGACCACAGTAAAGTTGCCCTCTCACGCTCTCCTGCTTTCTCTTCTCCTTTTTTTTTTTTTATTACATTGTAAAAGATGTTACGCCAAGTAAATTGGTACCCAACATGTCATGATTCAAAATTGCAATGGCAACAAACATTTACCCTTAAATAATCCATAGGTGATGTTTTAAAAAAAATTCTACATTTTGCATTTTTGAGTTTGAAGGAGGTCTAGGGCTAGAATTATTGCTCTTGCCCTAACGATCGCGGAGATCCCTCACATGTGGTTTGAACACAGTTTTCATATGCGGGTGCTGCTCATGCATGCGTTCGCTTCTTTACACTGTTCTTTAAAAAAAAAATTTTTTTCACTTTTATTCCTATTACAAGGAATGTAAACAACTCTTGTAATGGAAAAATGCATGACAGGTCCTCTTAAATATGAGATCTGGGGTCAAAGACCTCCCACTGCCAATAAGTGATCTTGCTGTGACTCAGAGACCACTTTTATTGGAAACCGGACCGCTCACTGAAGAAGATACCTGGGTATAGCTAGCTGCTGCCATAACTAAGATATCCCTCTTCAAACTGCCGACGTATATCAGGTCGCCCAAGTGTGAGAGGCCAATTTTATTTATTGGTGTTAATGCTCAATAGGGTTTAGGTCTGGAGACATACTTGGCCAGCTCATCACCTTTACCCTTGTCTTTAGCAAGGCAATGGTTAATTTGGAAGTGTTTGGGGTCGTTGTGTTGCAATACTGCCATGCGGCCTAGTATCCGAAGGAAGATCGTGCTCTGCTTTAGTATGTCGCAGTACATGTTGGCATTCATGGTTCCCTCAATGAACTATAGCTCCCCAGTGCCAGCAGCACTAATGCAGCCCCAGACCATGACTATCCCACCACCATGCTTGACTGCAGGCAAGACACACTTGTCCTTTTGTACTCCTCACCTGTTTGCTGCCCCACAAATGCTTGACACCATCTGAACTAAATTACTATCTCATCAGACCACAGGACATGTTTCCAGTAATCCATGTCCTCGGTCTGCTTGTCTTCAGCAAACCTGTGGGCTTTCTTGTGCATCATCTTTTGAAGAGGCTTTGTTCTTGGATGACAGCCATGCAGAACGATTTGATGCAGTGTGGGGCGTATGGTCTGAGCACTGAGAGGCTGACCCCCCCCCCCCCCCCCCTTCTATTCCTTCAACCTCTGCAGCAATGCTGGCAGCACTCGTGGGTCTATTTCTCAGACAACCTCTGGATAGGACACTGAGCATGTGCACTCAACTCCTTTAGTCGACCGCGGCGAGGCCTGTTCTAAGTGGAACATGTCCTGGTAAACCGCTGTATGGTCCTGGCCACCATGCTGCTGCTCAGTTTCAGGGTCTTGGCAATCTTCTTATAACCTAGACCATCTTTATGTAGAGCAACGATTATTTTTTTCAGATCCTCAGAGTTCTTTGCCATGAGGTGCCATGTTGAAAAGAGAGAGAGAGACTCACACGTCACATGACACAGGGGAGGGAAAATGGCTAATTAGGCCCAATTTGGACATGTTCACTTAGCAATATACTCACTTTTGTTGCCAGCAGTTTAGACATTAATAGCTGTGTTGAGTTATTTTGAGGAGACCGCAAATATACACTGTTAAACATGCTGTACACTCACTACTTTACATTGTAGCAAAGTGTCATGTCTTCGGTGTTGTCACATGAAAAGACAATAAAATATTTACAAAAATGTAAGGGGTGTACTTTTATGCGATACTGTATACATATGTCTTTCAGTGGTTGAGATATATTAGATGGAAATTCTGTTTACAAAGGTATATTAGAGGTTGTCCAATTTGGTAAACATCACCCAAGGCTGCTTTATACATGGTTTTGACTAGGGTGTATTCTTGCCTTGGAAAGCTAGTTGATGTTTGCCATTTTTTTATTACTGGTCCAACGATCCTCAATCTATTTGGCGACTATAAAAAAAAAAAAAAAGTTTCCCTTGGCTTTAAGTGAGCTAGAAGGTACATAGTCTTTGTTATATTCCCAGTTCTGCAAACAGCTGGTTTACAGCCCTCCATCAAAGTAAAAAAAACACTGGATGTCTTGGGTTGAAATCTTGTGTGACTTGTGTCCTGAAGTTGACCTTTGCATCTCTGAGACCCATACAGTCTTAAAAATCCATTTTGAAAATATATTCGGAATAGTTCTGACACTTTGTAAAAGTTTGTTTCGTAGCAGTCTTTCCTTAGGCCCCTTTCACACTGAGGCGGTTTGCAGATGCTATTGTGCTAAAAATAGTGCCTGCAAACCGACCCTAAACAGCGGCTGCTGTTTCTCCAGTGTGAAAGCCTGAGGGCTTTCACACTGGAGCGGTGCGCTAGCAGGACCGTTCCATGCTAGCAGCATCTTTGGAGCGGTGAGAGGATCGGTGTTTACTGCTCCTTCCTATTGAAAGCAATGGGAAACCGCGGCTATACCGCCGGCAATGCGCCTCTGCAGAGCTGTATTGCAGGCGGTATTGACCCCTTTTCTGCTACTAACGGGGGTAAAACTACACTGCTATTGGCCGAATACTACCACAATTCCTTCGATATACTTCTGCTCTGCTGCCACCGCACCTCCCCGCCCCAGTGTGAAAGGGGCCTAAATGTGACCAAACAAGAATATAAACTGTGTTCTTTAACATGTACTTTTTTTTTTTTTTTTTTTTTTTTCATTGTAGGGAATTGTCCTATATTAAAATCATGGATGTTGGCCGCAGATATCTAGTTAACCATGTTATGGATCATATCCAAAGCAGGATTGTATACTACCTTATGAATATCCATGTAACTCCACGCTCCATATATCTGTGCCGGCACGGGGAAAGTGAGCTCAATATTAAGGGAAGGATTGGTGGAGATTCTGGGCTCTCCAACCGAGGCAAAGAGGTAATTTTATAGTGATATGTAGAATAAGTGTTTTCTCATTACAGGACACTGGACAATAGATACTGGCAAAGTAAGGACATCTCTGTATAAAACATTCCACTGCAGCAAGGCATTTCTTTTTTTGTTTTTGTTTGGGTGTTTACGTCTTCTCCTTGCTGTGATGGGAGAAAACCACAAGACCGTAGCTGTACCCCCGCCTGGAAGACAGTGGGCCATTGGGTTCTCCCGGCCTATGCTTGGCTAATGGCTCAGGGAGGTCTGCAGTATTTCCCCTAAGGTCCAATTCATTAATCCCAGACTGCTGTTCCCTAAATGGTCCCTACCATTCCCATTAATCCCTCACTCAATTCAAGAGTTATCCTACTCCTACTTGTCATGAGAGGCATTTCCTGCCGCAGTGTCTTTATTTATGGGGAACTTTGGAGGCCTGATCCTCTCCCATCAAAGTCCATCTCTGCTCGTTCTCTGGCTACTTCAGCAAAGTATAAAGTGACCCCAGAGTTTTATGCAGTGTCAAAATTTTAACAGTTTATTGAACACAAAACAGAAAAAACATTGTAAAATGTATCAACCCTCCACCAAATAACATTGTCGACTAAAAAGCCACCTCGAGGCTTTGAGAAGCTTGCTAAACCAAGCCTGTTGTCATTCAGAAGCATTGCAATCATGGCACAAAAGTTTATAATATTGCTGAGCAGGAAACCTGATTGATACCCTGATCTGAGTTGTGGACGGGCATTTCACTCTATAATAGAGGAGTTCATGGGCCCAGTGTGTGCTTCTTTATTTGAGTTGGTAATGTTGTTTGGTGACAGGTAGAGGGTTGATGTATAAAAAAAAAAAATTCTGACCATGTTTTGTGTCCAATAAACTGTTTCAATTGTTGATACTGCGTTAACATCGGCCACTTTATATCTGCTTTCCTGGGAAATTTACTCATTTAATAGTCTTTGCTTGCTTGGTATGTAGACCCACCCCACCTGAGGGGGAATGACGAATCCTTTAAAAGTTTCTAGCGATTTCCCTTGATATGGGCGAGTCCTTTTTTGCTGCTAAGCATACTTCAGCAGATTATAGCATCTTGTTCAGTTCAGAGGAGCTGATACATGACGTTTATGCTCATATTTCGCAGATTAAAGGATACTAATTCTATACTTCTTGATGCAGTGCGCACATACCTTGGCCTAGTGCATCTTGCGTCTGCTTTTCCATCAGTCACCAGACTGAGTTTCCACAAATGCCTTATTTATTTAAAAGTCCCTAATGAGAATGTTTTTTTAGTATTCAAGGAAACGTTGGATAAAAGGTCAGAAACCCTTTCCAATGCCTAGCTCACCCTAGCAGGTCCTGCTCTGCAACTGCCATTGCGATCATGTTTGCCTGCCACATTCTAACTGTGTGGTCAAGAACATGGTTATGGACTCTGTCTAATAAGGGGCCCCTCTGTCCTCCCAACAACTGGAGCTCTTACCTGTGCTGTTGTGTTGATGAAACCTGTTCAGAGAATTGCAGCAGTTTATGTAGTCTATAGGAAATCCTGTTCGTTATTTATTCATATGATGTAAGACCTTGTGAAATGGATAGATGCATGATAGGAGGAGGGTAAAAGTCCTTGCTTGTTCAGAATGAGATATCTCCTGCCTACCTTTCTTGCGCTCTAAGAAGATAAGATGATAATTTAGTTTGCTTTGCAACTTGGAGCTCAAAGTCGTACGAGACCAAGGTAATCTTTGGAAGTTCCAGCCTAGTGACATCTAGTGTACAAGACGTGCACTATTGGCGTGAGACATGGGCCCGTGCCAGTTTGTACACTCTTGTTCACATTAATGAATAATTTTAGTATCCAGTCCTTTTAACACACACGTCTGTGGAACTTTGCAGCAGTTCCTGGAAATTGATAGAGGAAGTCATACACAATCCGTGTGTTTTATTTAATTTTTTGTTATTATATTCCTCCCTGTACTCCACTGATGCACCTCACTGCTACTAGCATAGCGTGAGCTACTAGCATAGAGTGAGCAGTGCTAATCTGATTTGTGTAGTCCATCTTGGGGGTGAGCAGGAAAGGGTGGGGGCATGGGGAAACCAACCTAGAGCGGGAATCTGACAATCCTAACAGGCAAACTAGGGTTGTCCCGATACCACTTTTTTTAGGACCGAGTACAAGTACCGATACTTTTTTTTTTCATGTACTTGCCGATACTGAATACCGATACTTTTTTTTTTAAATGTCATGTGACAGTTTTCAAACCACAATACAGACTAAGGATATTTTCTTTAGAATTATGAAGAACTCTAACTCAAGACATTATAAAAGAATAAAAATGAGTAAAAATTAAAAAAATAATTTATTTTCTTGTCACGCAGTAGTAAAAAACTCAAAGAATTTTCACAGAACATGTTGATAAATACAAAAAAAGGTATCGGGGGCATTTGCGCGAGTACAAGTACTCCCGCAAATACTCTGTATCGGTACCGATACTAGTATCGGTATCTGGACAACCCTAAGGCAAACCTATCAAGTGGTTCTCAAGCAAAAAAAATCAGACCTAGATTCTGTTGAATGTAGATATTGCTAGGCCCAAGCGCTGGGGGTTTTAACATTGACATCATATTTCTCTGCAAATAGGCACCGCTCGGGCTGTGTGTTCCATCTGCAGAGCGGCGGCGTCGCTTTCAGTTTCTCGCTGGCACAGGGAAACCGGAAGTGATGCTGTGGCTCCGAGGAGAAAGCACTGCCTGTCAATGCCAATCAAAAAACATGAATGGAGTGTTCAGGCGCATTGCATTTCACCAAGGCATCAAAAAACAGGCAAATTAAGTGTGTCCTCTACAATCCTGTGATTGCATTGAAGTCACGCTCCCCATAGTGCACTGGGGCCCGAACACGATGTACCTAAAAAAAAAAAACCCAGCAATGTGTTTTTAAAGCTCCCGCAATTTTTTTTTTTTTTTATTAAAAGCCAACAGCTACAAATGCTGCAGCTGCTGACTTTTTTAATAAATGGACACTTGGCTGTCTAGTGCACCTGCGATGTCGGCAGCAGAAGACAAGGAATGAAAAATGGAAGTTCAATTTTTGGGTGGAACTCCGCTTTAACTGTTGATGCTTAGTTTCAGGCTGTTTGGATATCTACACGATGGAGGCTTTACCAGGTATATAACATGCACATATGTTTTGAATTCACATATATTCCTTTGGGAAGATTGTTGAAATTTTACTCTTTAAATGTATACCCTTTGCCTTCATTTGCTAAGCAACTGAAGTGTCTGAATACATATTTGGTAATTTATGATTACAGACATTAAGGATAATTGAGGCTGAAAAAGTTGAACTTTTTTCCTTTGTACACATTTATATAGATCCTCTTCAAAGTAAACTGCACTGCTTTAGTTGGGCATTATCTGAAAATTGAAGATTTCTTCTGGTTCTGCAATTTAATTCTGATAAGTTCACCATTTTGTTGACTTTATTTTTTTATGTTGAAATTGACTTTTGAATAGGGAAGTGGCAACACAATTGGTGTAATCCGGACCTGGTGTAACATTCTCAATCTGTTGTAACCGTGTGGGTTTTAGACCTTTCTTCATTATAATTTCTTAATCTTGTTCATAATGAATTTGCAATTGAGTGGAACTTGGGTGAAACGTATCTTGAAAATGTGCATCATATCTAATTTTGACATTTTTGTTTAAAAACAAAATGCTCTCTTCCAAATATTACACTGTACAGAAGGTCTAACTTGACTACCCAAATGACCTGATAACATGCACACAAGTTGACAGAAAGGGGTTTGAATGGCTATTAAAGGTAACCAGTGTGTGTGTGTGTGTGTAAAAGGTCAATGAGTTTCTGGACTGCTGACCGACCTTTGTATCTTTCATCCAGTGCTGCACTGACATTTCTGGATTCTGAGTCATAGGGAAAGATAAAGAATTGTCAAAGGATCTGCAGGAAAAAAGAGATATCTGCCAGGAAAATTGTTTGGGATGCAAAGAAAAACCCACAAATAACTTCAGGTGAAATACAGGATTCTGAAAAACTGGTGTGGCTGTTTCAAGATGCACAATAAGGAGGCACTTGAAGAAAGATAGGCTACATGGGCGGGTCGCCAGAAGAAAGCCATTACTATGCAAATGTCAAAGTATCCCGCGTAAATACGCCAAACAGCCCAGAGACAACAAGTCTGAAACCTTCTGGCACAAAGTAATTTGGTGTGATGAGACCAAAATTTAGCATAAACGCAACATTTGAAGAGGAGTCAACCAGGCTTATGATGAAAGGTACGGAGGTGGATCGCTGATGTTTTGGGGATGTTTGAGCTACAAGGGCACAAGAAATTTGATCAAAATTTATGGCAAGATGTATGCCGTATGTTATTTAAAAAAAATACTGGAGGAACATTTGCATTCATCAGCCAGGAAGCTGTGCATGGAATGTACTTGGATATTCCAACATGACAATGATCACGAACACAAGGCCAAGTCAACCTGCCATTGGCTACAGCAGAATAAAGTGAAGGTTCTGGAGTGGCCATCTCTGTCTCCTGATCTCAATATCATTGAGCCACTCTGGGGAGATCTCAAACATGCAGTTTGTGCAAGACAGCCCAAGACTTTACAGGAACTGGAGGCTTTTTGCTAAGAGGAATGGGCAGCTTTACCATCTTGAGAAGATATAGAGCCTCATCCACAAATGCCACAAAAGACTTCAAGCTGTCATTGATGTTAAAGGGGGCAATATACAGTATTAAGAACTGGGGTATGTAAACTTTTGATCAGGGTCATTTGGGTAGTTTCTGTTGCCATTATGGTTTAAAGAGTAAACACAGTTGATAATGGCTTCAGCCAAACACTAAGCATGAGTAAAAAGTGTTTTTGTGTCATTCATGTTCACTGAAAAATGGCCAAGAAATCATAAATGATTTATATTTACATTAACAAACCAGGTGTTGTGCCAAAAAGCTGCAAGAACACCTCATCTAACCCTTTCCACTCCCGCTAGCCTCTTTCATTTTTAATTTTTTTGCTAGTGTTCTTGTGTGAAGAGCCTCCTTCTCTTTACCAAGGGAAGCTTATCTCTCTTTCCTCCTGAAGGTTTTTTTCTTTTAAGATAACTCTCTTATCAAGGTTTCAGGCTGCACCTTAGCCACTGTGGTTCCTTCTGAAGTTTATAGATCGATTTACTCTTAGGCTGAGCCTTGGGGGCTGTACCTGTACCCTCCTTGGATGATGAGTTAGAGCCAGGACTGTGGTCTGCCAGCAGTGGGCCCTTTCCCTGAAAACCCCTTTTGATTGTGCCCACCATGTGTTTACATCCTGTCTAGCATGTGAAAACCTCTGCCGAGGTAAGTGGCTGACACTCCTATACCTTGGCCACTAAGAAATGTGGACTACAACACTGACCTTTTGTGAATCTGCACTTTTTTTTTTTTTTTTTATATTCTCGTGTGCGTGTCACATCTGGTACTACTGTGCCTTTGTTAAGCATGTGCGAGACATTTTTCTTTTTTTTTTTTTTTCCTCAGTCAGCACCAAGTCCATGGGTCCTTCTAATGTATAGAACGGGGATCCCTGGACACCTAGGTGCCGCAGGCTATGGTGCCTGGCACAAGTTAGAATGCCTGTTTTTGTCCAATATAATTAAACTTTTGCATAACTTGGTTTCTAGTATATCGTTGGCACGTCTGTTATTTTATAGTCGTCCGTTTTGTTGCACAATTGTAAGCTGTTATGTTTTTTTCCCTCAGTTTGCCAAAAGCTTGGCTAAATACATCCACGAACAAAATATCCATGATCTCAAAGTGTGGACAAGCCAGATGAAGAGGACAATACAGACAGCAGAGGCTCTGGGTGTACCATATGAACAGTGGAAAACTCTGAATGAGATTGATGCTGTAAGTGTTCCACCACCAGGCAGTTTTATAGGCTCCATTCACATTATGTGCAGTGTCTGTTTTTTTTTTTTTTTTTTCACACTGCGTCAATGCCAGTCATTGCAAGAAGCATAGAAATAAATTTTCCCAGTGCCCCATTCACTATACAATACTGGTGTGGGGAAACAATGCAGTGCATTGGATGGCACCCCATGTCACAGCATTGCAGCGCAGTTCCATTGCATGTGGTGTGAACAGGCCCTAACCTTGGGTTTTGTCCCCCCCCCCCCCCCCCCCCCCCCCCCCCCCCCCCCCCCTGTCTTATACCCTCACCACCTAAAACAAGTCAGCCTGGCCTTTGCCCTACTTATAAACCTGCAAGATACCTGTGTGTGTGTTTTTTTTTTTTTTTTAAGGCCTTGTGCACACTGGATTTTTAGCCGTCTCGCAGGAAAATCACTTGATGTGTGTAAATGCATTTTACGCGTGTCAAACGCTAGGGCAGTAATTATTTTAATAAATTATTCTGGCCAGTAAAATGAATTGGTGCTCAGGTGCTGAATGCACCTAGCGTTGATGTGTATTTACACACTTGCTTCACAGGTGCATCAATCTATTTTTTTTTTTTCTTCTCTGCCAAAATGCTGCTGCGTGTTTTTTTTTTCTCTGCAAAACATACATTTCTTTCACAGGCGCGTGCGTTGCTCTACATTTCATGTGATTCGGTATGTGCGCTGCAATAAGATGTATTATGCCTGCATTTTATCGCTGCGTTGCAGCATGAATGGGACACATGGGGAAACAATTTTCCTGCGTGTCCCTGCAGTGACACATTTTATGAAGCGGTAAAATGTCTGTCACTGCATACAGTGTAAATTCACGGCTGCATTCACACCTAGGCGACAAGATACGCCGCGTACGCGGCTTATCTTGCCGCCTGTAGATAAAACTTCTTTTTTTTTTTTTTTTCTTTTTCTTTAACATTGCGGTCTATGAGCGAACGCCAATGTCGCCTGAAAAAAAGGGTCCGGGACTTTTTTTCAGGCGACAGGCGTGGAGACGTGAACAGTCTCCATAGACCGCAATGTTATTTCACATCTCGAGCGACAAGCGCGTCGGGCGTCCGCCGTTTTGTCACTCAGATGTGAATGCAGCCGAAGGCTGCATTCACACCTAAGCGACAAATCGCCTGTTGCCCGACGCTCATGCCGCTGGAGGGGCGAATCCCCATTCATGTCTATAGAGATGGTTCACATCTCTGAAGCGCCGAACGTCTGTCGCCTGAAAAAAAGTCCCGGACCCTTTTTTTCAGGCGACACTGGCGTTCGGCCATAGACATCAATGGGGATGATTTGTAAAAAAAGAATCGAATCGCGGCAAGTAATGCCGCGTATGCGGCGTTACTTGCCGCTCAGGTGTGAATGCAGCCTTACAGTTACACATTTTATTACCAACTTGCATTTATCTAGAAAAAGTTCTCCCTCTAGTGGTGGTAACCAGAACTGTGCCAATGTAGAGGCTGTAAATTAAAAATGTTAAAGCGGATGGTTCACCAAAAAGCAAATATTAAAAGCCAGCAGCAACAAATACTGCAGCTGCTGACTTTTAATATTGGGACACTTAACTGTCCTGGAGTCCAGCGGCGTCCGCAGCAGAGGGTGAGCGATCGCTCATCACCCTGCTGCTCCCCCTCCATCCACGGTGAGGGAAACAGGAAGTGAAGCGCTCCGGCTTCACTGCCCGGTTCCCTACGGCGCATGCGCGAGTCGCGCTGCGCCCGCGATTGGCTCCCGCTGTGTGCTGGGAGCTGAGAGTTCCCAGCACGCAACGGGAAAAGCCCGTCTTTTGCCCGAGACTGCGGGCCGGAAGTGGGTGCGGATACCTGTCTTTAGACAGGTATCTGCACCCCCCTCCCCCCTGCAAGGTGTCAAATGTGACACCGGAGGGGGGGAGGGTTCCGATCAGCGGATCTTCACTTTAGGGTGGAGATCCGCTTTAAGGAAAAAACTGTGGAAATTATAACATTTAAAAGCTGAACTAAACAAATACATTTTTATTTTTCCTAAAAAATGTACATGAATATCTGTCATTATTGCTTGTGCTTTTAACTGAACTGTCAAGCCTTTACATTTTTTTGTGTTTTGTGTTGGCTGCAAATCAAACGGAGGCCAATAAAGCTGACATTTGTAGCTGTAAATGTTTTTTCAGAAATTCAGGCATAACATTTTGTTCAGGCGTTTCCAGTGAAGGGAATGTGACTACTACATTTTACCAAGAATATTTGGGACAACTGTGCTCCCAATAATGTGGCAAGAGTTTGGGGAAGGACTTTCCTTTTTACAATCTAGTGTGGCCGTGCCCCTGTTCTTAAAATTTGTGTTCCAGACGACATGGTTTTACCAGTTTTTGGTTGGGAGTACCTTGAGTGTCCTGTACAAAGCGATCGCCTAAATCCTACTGAGCACATTTTGGTTTGAATTTGAAACGCTAATTGCGTGTTTTTTTTTTATTTTAAAGCTTAATAGGCACAAATTCAAACACTCCAAAACTTTGTGTAAAACCTCCCCAAATTGTTTGGGCTGTAGCATCTGCAAAGGAGATGCCACGTCCATAGTCATACTTCCACAAATAAGTGAACAGATTTTGCATTTACCTAACTATTCATACTCCTTAAATCTTTGTTTTCTATGGTGTGTTTTTTTATTTTTTTGGAATCGGAATTGTATATTTTTCAGTGTTTAGCATGATGCACATAAATTATCCTGCTATGTTTCTACTAGGGTGTATGTGAGGAGATGCGTTATGAAGAAATTCAAGAGTCCTATCCTCTGGAGTTTGCCCTGCGGGACCAGGATAAATACAGATACCGCTATCCAAAAGGAGAGGTCAGTGAGCATTTTGTCAGCCAGAATATAAATATACAGTATAAGGTTTGTACCGCATTGGCATGTGGGTTGCTGCTTGCACCTGCCTTGTCCTCTGCTGCAATCACTCGACAGTGACATTTCTTGTATTTTGTGCAAGCAAAATAGTCCCTGTAGGTTCCAGAATTAAGTGACATTCAAAATGGGATTACTAAATTGCCTGTAAATTTACTCTCTTTGAGCACAGTATGGGGCACAAGTGTAGTGTCTTGGATGACTGGATTATATGCTTCTACCTTGAGGCAAGAAGAGATGTAACGACACCTATATAACCCCTCCCACTCCAAGCAATCCTCAGTTTTATTGAGGGTTTTTTTTTATTAGATGTATTTTTTGTATTAAAAAAATGTAAATGGACATTTGATGTGGAGGTGTTTTCTTTAAAAAAAATAATGTATGTATGTATCAGTTTAATTTCCTACTCCATTCCACCATCAAATGATACTTGGAAACTACATAACACTTGCAGATCCAAAGACTCAGCTGTACAGAAATGACTTTGAGCTGCAGGTCTGAAGTGGAGAGTGGTAGTTTAATGTGGAGTTCCACCCAAAAATGGGAATTTCTGCTTTAAAGTGGATATAATCCCGCTCCTATACCCAGTAAAGTGAACAGCCTCAGATGATACAGAGAAGAAACAAATCTTCCTACAAATGTTTTTTACATGTATATCTGCTGTCTTCATCTTTCTAGACCCTTTAGAAAGTGCACATGGTGTTTGGACAATTTTCTTCCTGGTTCAGCAGTGGGGGGGGGGGGGGCGCGAGAGGCTGGGCTAACACTGTATGTGAGCTGATTGGAGGAGGAAAGACGCACACCCCCCACCCCCTTGACATAGGGAAACAAAAACTTGCAGAGCTATGCTGTGAATAGTTGAGCTCTGCTTATCCATTTCTAAGCTTCTTGCCCAACACATTTCAAGCTGCATTTATCTCGATAGTTAAAGCTTGTCGGAAGTTATCATGCTGATAACACAGGAACGGAGCAGCAGAAAGACACAGGCCTTAGGGCATTGGAGAGAGATAAGTAAAATCTACAAATATATGTTCTCGGGTCAGATTTTATAAATGGGGCTTGTATATATATGTGTGTGTGTGTATATATATATATATATATATATATATATATATATATATATATATATATATATATATTCAGATCTGTTTAATCCAAATGCAGGAAGATTTGCTAATGGTGCTTAATCACTTTTTGTGTAGCAAACCAATCTTCTCCTTTTTTTTTTTTTTTTACAATAACGCACTAATATGGATGTTCTACATTGTAGTATTTTTACTTTCCAACTCCATTTTATAGCAGATGCAATTCAATTATCGGTCTGTTTTTGGACGGTAAAAGACATGTTCCCATATTGTTTCTTCCGAACTGCAGACACAGCTAATACTTGTGTGTTTATGTACACTATACCACAAAACCTTTTAGCTCAACAGCTGTGTCCTGTTTATTGCAGAGCTATTAGCTACCTAACCTGACCTGCCTAATGACTGTAAAAAAAAGACAAATCCCAGTTATAAAGATGGGGTATCGGCTAATGGCTAAACACAGTTGACTTGACTAACGGCACAGTCTATATTTGTAATGAAGGTTCCCTTTTTTTTTTTTTTTTTTTTTTTTTTTTTTGATACAAGAGGAATATGTACTCAAAAATGCACAAGCCATTTTTAACTTTTGTACCAGTACAAACCGTCAAATGGTTTAGTCTAAAATGGTGACTGGTGATAAATGGTGAATAAAGCTTCATAGCTCCAGGAAACGACTTGACCCCATAGAATTGACCAAACCTGTATTTAAGAAAAGGCCTTGCATCTGTAAATATGAAGTTTCTTAGCATTTATTGTTGCCAAGAAACTTTCCTTTTTACAGAAAATGTTGGCTACTGAACTAGAAGTAATTGTTCCTACTAAAGAGAAAGGGGACTTTTGCAGTTTTTTTAGGTTGAGGCTATGGCTTTAAATGAAATCCACTTCATCCAAAAGTAGCCATGTAATGCAGTTATAGTATTGCACCCGACAATGAGGGGAAATCCTTGATATCCTAACTAAATGAACAGCTCCTAAGTTCTGAAACTCTGCATATTGCAAGTTCTTTCTTGAAAATGGGGCCATTCATAGAGGCGGAGTCCCCATTTTATAGGAGTTTGCCGTATGTATTCAGATGCAATACATTTTGTATGGTTTATGGTGTCCAATTTTTTTCCGCAAACGCTAATTTTAACTAGCACCCAAGCCAGCCAGCACAAAATACCTGTGTAATCTGTCAACCTTTTGGGTAAACAAAGCTGTCCTTCTTTTTTTTTTTTTTTTGCATTGGATACATTTTGCAAATGCATGTAAAGCCACACTTTTGTATCAAGGTACCTCTGCGGAGTCTGGTCCCTATATAAGCTCTCAACTCGGGACATACATTGCCTTGAAAAAGTATTCGAACCCCTTAATTTTCCACCTGTTGTCATTTTACTATCAAAAACATAAATGTATTTTATGAGCTAGACAAACACAAAGTGGCACATCAAGTGAAAGGGGAAAATAGTTTTCAAAATTATTTACAAATCTCTGAAAAGTGTGGCATGCATTTGTATTCGGCTCCCTTTTTACTCTAATACCCCTAATTAAAATCTAGTGGAACCAATTGCCTTCAGAAGTCTCCTTATTGGTCTCATTAATCTCAGTATAAATACCGCTGTTCTGTGAAGACCTCAGAGGTTTGTTGGAGAACCTCAGTGAACAAACGGCATCATGAAGGCCAAGGAACGCACCAGACAGGACACAGCAAACGTGTGGAACAAGGTGCTCTGGTCAGATGAGACCAAAATTTTAACTTTTTGGCTTAAAAGCAAAACGCTATGGGCCAGATTCAGGTAGATGAGAGCATCTTTGCTCTGGAGTAACGCTTCTCATTTACGTTACTCTGCCGAAATTTTAGGAGCAAGTGCTGTTATTCATGAAGCACTTGCTCCTAAAGTTGCGGCAGCGTATCGCAAATGAGCCGGCGGAATTCAAATTGGGCGGGTACGGGGCGTGTAGTATTCAAACTATGCGCGATCCCGCGGCGAACGTACTGCGCATGCGTCGAGTGTCAATGCATCCCAGTGCGCATGCTCCAAGTTCTGTCAGTGAACGTCAATGACGTCACGTCCCCATTCATGAATGTTTTACGCAAACGACGCGATTTGTTTTTTTTCCGACGCGATGACGACGGCTATACTTAACATAGGATACTCCACTAGGGGGCTGCTTTTATCTTTACGTCGCGTATCGCTTCCGGAAACGTCGTAAAGTCACTGCGTCGCGCCCGAAAACGATCGTGAATTTCCGACTCCCGCTGATTAACATATTTTTTCAGCATTAATCAGCGGGAACGCCCCCGGCGCCATTTTTAAGTTGAAGTAACGATGCGATGGCGAAATTCTATTACGCCGATCGCATCGGAACTCCAACCCGGAGTTTCTTGTTTTCTGGTTATAGAAAACAGAAACGCCGGCTTAAAGTGACAGTTAGGCTGGCGGATCACTGGATACGCCAGCCTAACTCTTCATGAATCTGGCCCAATGTGTGGTGGAAAATTAACACTGCACATCACCCTGAACACACAATCCTCACTGTGACACATGGTGGTGGCAGCATCATGTTGTGGGGATGCTTTTCAGCAGGGAAGTTGGTCAGAGTTGATGAGAAGATGGATGGAGCCAAATACAGGGCAATCTTTGAAGAAAACCTGTTGGTCTGCTAAAGACTTGAGACACCTTCCAGCAGGACAATGACCCTAAACATACAGCCAGAGCTACAAGGTGAAAGTTTAGATCAAAGCATATTCATGTGTTAGCATGGCCCACTAAAATATTAAGACCTAATCCAATTCACAATCTGTGACAGGACTTCAAAATTGCCGTTCAGCTCTCTATCCAATCTGACAGAGCTTGAGCTATTTTGTGACGAATGTGCAAAAATGTCACTCTCCTTGATGTGCAAAGCTGGTAGAGACATCCCCAAATAAAAGTTGCAGGTGTAAATGCAGCAAAAGGTGGTTCTACAATACTTTACTCAATACTGAATACAAATGCACGACGCACTTTTCACACATTTATTTGGGAAAACCATTTATTATTTTCCTTCCCCTTCACAATTCTGTACCACTTTGTGATATGTAAAATCCCAATATTATGTTGATACATATACATTTTTGGTTGTAACATGTGGAAAATGTCAAGGGTGTATGAATACTTAAAGGCACTGTATATAAAGCAGTGCATTGATTGAGAACGGGCTTACCTGGAGGTAACCAGTTTCCCTAAAAGGTACAGGAACACCAGAGAAGCCCAGACTGGCTGATTTACAGCTAAAGGCCCCCTTTTTTTGTGTGTCTTTGTCAAACCAATAAAGCAGAAATGAAAACTGCTCATATGCTTCTACATTGTTGCCATTTTTGTTTCAGCTGCAGCATTTTGTTGTCAACTGAAACAATAGGATTTGCCTGGCTTGTGTGCTGCTCAATGCAATCCAGAACAACCCAATGGGTCAGATGTGAATCCATCCTTGCATTAGATATGTGAAAAAACTAATCCATCCCCCTTCTTTTTTTTTTTTTTTCTCAGTCATATGAGGACTTGGTACAACGTCTTGAACCTGTGATCATGGAACTGGAGCGCCAGGAGAATGTTCTAGTTATTTGCCATCAAGCTGTCATGCGCTGCCTGCTGGCCTACTTCTTGGATAAAAGTGCAGGTACACACTTGGAGAGATAGGGAATTTTCTATAAAGGGGGCACTTCTATAGAGGTCACAGGCTGGCACATCTTGGAGTTGGCTGTCTATATATTGTGTGAGTACTTGTTTAAATGTTAACGGTATCATTTCAGGAAATTGTACTGTGTATATGCTTGGTTCTGCCTTCCTTGACACAATCTATAGGTTTGGCACATTGCAGCTTTCCACCTCGCTCAAGGATTAAAAAAAAAAAAAAAAGCCATAATTTGAATTTCGGTTCCACCTCCCTGAGGCCGCGTACACACGTACGAGAACCTCGTCGGGCTAAACCCATTGTTCCGCCCGGCGAGGTTCCCAAAGAGCGGTCGAAAAAGCTCGTCGAGCCATTGAACAACGAGGAAAAAGAGAGCGTGCTCTCTTTTTTTGGCTCGACGAGCTTCCCGACGGGACGCTCGTCAGAAGTGTACACACGATCGAGCTTCTCGGCAGAATATCTCTCCCAGCAAACTTCTCGCTGGATTCTGCCGAGAAGCTCGGTCGTGTGTATGGGGCCTAAGAGCCAGACCTCAAACACAAGCTGCCAAATTACCTATCTAGCATTTAAAACCACAGCCATAAGGGTATAGTCTCACCAGATGTGGTGGGACTGTTTGACGGCTACCCCTATGCAGTCCTACCGCATGACGAGGCAAAGTGCTTAGTTTCCAGTGTGCCCAGTTCACACTGCTATGTTGCAGAGTTGTACACTGGAAAAGTACTGCATGCAGTACTTTTTCCAGCACAGCGCAATCTGCTGCATGCACAGCCGGCAATTTATTTTAAGGATAAGTTCACCGTTTACAAAAAAATTCACTTCTTTTTATGGGTAAGAAAATTATGCATTTTCATATTTTTATCACTGTAAGGCATTGTATTTGCGATCAGCAGCCTGGATACTGCCGAGTAAGCTGTCAGCCCATACCGCTTATGGTTGGGCAGTTACTGAATTGGAGGAAGACTCAATGGCCTACAAGTGCACTCACCAGTACTTGTATATATTCACAGGAAACTAAATAACGTGGCAGTGTGGGCGGACCCTGTGCGGCCTCGCTTTTTATTTATTTTTCCATTTTTTTTTTTTCATGAGGGATTCCATCCCGTGACAGGCTCTTTCTGGAGAGATCAGAGTGGGGTCTGCTGGTCCTTTCATAACATGTTGCACCCTAAATATGGGTGTAACCTGTTATGAAATGTGAACTTGGCCTTTTAACCCTTTCGCTGTCAGCCATTTTTGCATGTTTAAAAAATAATTTTAGGCCTGAAGATTACATAAAACCCCGAAACAACATTATATATTTTATGAAAGACTCCTAAGGCCTTTTACACACGATCAGTCCAAACCAATGAAAAATGACTGAAGTTCATTTTCATTGGTTCAGATCGATGGTCTGATGTGCGTACACACCATCAGTTCAAAAACCGATCGTGTCAGAACGCGGTGACGTAAAACACGACGACGTGCTGAAAAAAACTAAGTTCAATGCTTCCAAGCATGCGTCAACTTGATTCTGAGCATGCACGGGTTTTGAACTGATGCTTTTGCGTACTAACCATCGTTTTTGACCGATGGTCAGGCGTCCATCAGTCAGATTTTTAAAGCAAGTTTTAAAACTTTGGACTGAAGGATGAAGGACAAAAGACTGATGGGCCATACACACGGTCGGTTTGGACCGATGAATCAGATCATCAGTCCGTTTTCATAGGTTTGGACTGATCGTGTGTATGCGGCCATAGTGAATAAAATGTGTGTGTGTGTGTGTGTGTGTGTGTGTGTGTGTGTGTGTGTGTGTGTATATTAATGTCGCTTGATATTACCATGAAGGTCTGGAGGATAAAATTTCAGTAAACGCACTAAAGTGAATTTAGGTCTGATCCACTGCTTCCGCCATGCTGAGTGCTCTCAGTTCCTCCATGGATCACCCCTGTGTCGGAACACACCACACGCACCTCTCTGGTGGTTGGGTGTCCGTGGTCAGGTCTATCTTCACTTTAGTTTTGTCCTGCTCTGTACTCCTCATATCATGTATCTCTACATACATTTTATGTACACACACCTTACAGATATTAAATATCTTTACCTAAAAAAACAAATACCATATACACTCAAATATTCATAACAAACAAGAAATATCCGATTATTACAAATTCCAGGAGATTTGAACAATTGTTGGTCCCTTTTTCAAGCTCCTTGTGTGCCTGACCTCCCAGGTATCCATGTGCCTCTGTGTTGCAAGATATCTTCCCCTCTGGTTCTTATCATAGTTCCTTTTCTTCACTATGAGGGGGAAAAAAATGCATTGCCATTTTATCATTCCTGATTTTTTTGCTTAGAGCGTCTGTGAGTCAAAATGTTTTAACGTTCTCTTGTGTGCTATTTTACAGATACGCTGCCTTACCTCCAGTGCCCCTTGCACACCGTCTTGAAACTCACTCCTATAGCATACGGTAAGACCCTGTTTTGTAAATCTAGCGGCAATGCTTTT
The DNA here is from genome assembly GCA_029574335.1 of Rana kukunoris. Classification (NCBI taxonomy): domain Eukaryota; kingdom Metazoa; phylum Chordata; class Amphibia; order Anura; family Ranidae; genus Rana; species Rana kukunoris. Next base: position 59,804,780 of record CM056055.1, on the reverse strand, counting down.
GTTCCCCCCCCCCCCTTTTGAGGGTAACGAGTCATTTACCTGATTACTCTTCCCCTCTCGGCAACGTCAGTCCCATTACTGGGGCGGTGTTACCGCAATTACATACCTGTGTCGGCAGCAGCCGTCGGCCATCCATTATGAAAAGCCGAGCCTCCTCCTCTGACTGTTCCGTGATAGGCAGACACTAATTTTCCCAGCAGAGCCTCTGTTTAGTGTTCACCCTATCACGGATGCCTCCTCCGCCTCGGACGATCGGACATCCGTGATAGGCTGAACACTAAACAGAGGCTCTGCTGGGAAAATTACTGTTCCGCCTATCACGGAACAGCCTGAGGAGGAGGCACGGATTTGGAATAATGGATGGCCGCCGTCTGACATCTCTGCAAACAGGAGACGGTAGGGAGATCAACCAGGTATGTTGCAGATGGCACAGTCAGTGAGGCATGTTACAGATGGCACAGTCAGTGAGGGGTCGTCTTATACAGTGAGTATATCCCAAAACCAACATTTTTGCTGGAAAATTAGGGGGTCGTCTTATACGCTGGCAAAATTCAGTAACTTTGCTGAGTAACTACTTTGCCAATGTAGTAACTTGAGTCACTAACGCAATTACTTTTTCGAGCCAATATGGGGGGGGGGGGGGGGGGGGGGGGATCAGGAAGAATTTTATTTTTCTTACTTCTTTCCAGTGGAGCTTAGAGACTGACTGTTTATAAAGCAGGCGTGGCAAAGGTCTTCCATAGGTAGCTGCACCCAAATTATATTGGCATGGAGTAATTCCCTGAAGAGTAGGAGAGGAGACTTTTGAGTAGCTGGGTCAATACAATAAACAAGTAAATAAAGGGATTGTCCCACCTGATGAAGTGGCTGTTACATCAGTGTGGAACACATTACTTTTGAATGGTGTGGTGTAGTGTCGGTGCATTATCGCCTCTGACAGCTTATTTAATGACCAGTCCTCAATTGCAACTAGCAGGCATCTGTGTTGTGTATTGAAGTATGCATACTAGCCAGTTACTCAGTTTGGCAGCCACTTGGTCTGGTCGCTACACCGCAAACGTCTGACAGCCTGAAACGGCCATACAACTACTGTTCTCAAAGCCATTTATGCTGTTCCACACTGATGTGTAACAGCAACTTTATCAGGTGAGAAGATACCTTTTTTATTTACTTGATTTATGGTTTTGACAATTCTTAAAGGCGCCCCCTCCAACTTTACGACCTATACAAAAACTACATCCACAGTATAACCAATGTAGTTAACTGCTTGCCTTTTCGGTTACTTTTTCACTCTGTCATAACATTTCAAGCATTTAAATCCGTGTGTATGATGTACATATCGTTAAAGGAGTTGTAAAGGAAAAACATTTTTTTGGCTAAAATTTATGTCTGCAAGGTAGACAGAATAGTGTAATGATTCTGTTAACAAGAGTAAATACCTATTCAATTCCTTCATCTATATCACCTCCGACGTTCTAGTTTCTGTTCTCTCATTCACTTCCTGGTTTGCGGCGCTCGTTCATGTAAGAACTAAATTTCTCAGTATGCATTGCGGCACACCCAGTAATTCACACCTCCTTGAGGTCTCGTAGAGAGCATCCTGCCGCACAGATGTAGTTACCAGGAGGGGGCGAGCAGTAAAACCTCCCTTCACGGTGGTAAGTAACGATCAGACAAGCAGGAAGTGAACAGAACAGAGAAGAAATAGAGCAACTTCTGAGCAAAAACTAACAATGAGGAAGTGAAAAGAGGAATGTCTCCAGGTTAAGGATACTTATAATAAAATGTTTTTCCTTTACAACCCCTTTTAAATATGCCGGTAGTAATCAGAACCTGGATGAAATAAAGTTATTGCATGCAATAAAATGTTTTTTATTGGTTTTAATGTAATGAAATATGTACTGTACTTCCCCAGGTTGCAATATAGAAGAGATTAATCTGAACATTGATGCAGTAAATACACACAGGAATAAACCAGAGGTATGCTATGTTTTTATGATGCAACTTGTTATAAATATAGAGGTATTGACCTATATTTTGTTAGGTTGGTGGGGTTTTTTATTTATTATTCCCCCCCCCTTTTTTATTTATTTTTTTATTTAAAGGAGAGTCATACAATAAAGTTTAATGGCAGATTTTCTTCACTTTTTGCTTAAACAGTGTGTGTGTGTGTTGGCCCAATTCCCAAAAATGCATTTAATTCTTTGAGCTATACTTAAAAGTGACAAAGTTGGAAATATCTATTTTTTTTTTTTTTTTTGAGAGGGGATTCCATGATTGGGCTAGCTTTCGGTGGTGTAAGGGACCTTGGTTATATAATCTGTTTGGGGATCTTGGAGTTGTCAGCATAGAGTGGCAGTCAGCCGCTCAGCCTCGTCTATTCTGCTGATGTCAAATCTGCCTTGTTGTGGTCAGCAGCTGTGGCTGATCCTGAAATTGCTTCAAGGACTTGGTCCTGCTTTGATTGGTGGCCCAAGTATCCACAAAACTCGCGTATATGATGCTTGTAACTCCACCCAGTTGTGAAGCCTAAATTATGGGCGTTCCTGTGGGGGAAGATGCCGCCAACATAGCCCCGTTCCTTCTCTAACCGTTATAAATGATCAAGCAAAATACTGCTTGCTCATTCATAATAAAATGGTATTAGTAAAAAAACACCCAGAGTTGTAGCTCTGTGTAATGTATCTGACTGTGCCCTGTGTGTTAGTACGGGCAGCAGTCTTTTCAGATACACCTTTATGAGCCCTTATTTTGCATACTTTATAATGTAGATTTATGACTATGAAAAGTGTAACTCGATGTAAATTGTTTTCTGTGGTTCTGCTTCATAGAACGTAGACATATTCCGATCACCTGAGGCAGCCCTGCTTACTGTACCTGACCTTCATGGACCACCCAAACCTTGGTGCCACTTTTTTATTTATTATTCATGCTGCCACATGCAATCTGTTTATCAATTTACCTCAATCCTTGCAATAATTATGGATAACTTTGTCTAAAGCTCTATTAATTCTGTAAAGATTTATAATTTAAAAATAATTTTATGATTTTTGCATATTTTTTTATTAATGAAATATATAAAGAGCCAAGTCTACCTGTTAATGTTTTTAGTATTTTGTGCTTTATTTTCAGTAGAATTTAGAATTGTATATGGATTTAATTAAGAAAACAATTAAGACAACTTACAAAAATTAAGTTTGTGAAGTTGAGGAAAGAGAACCCACCTTCCTATCTCCAGTGAATATTTTTTTATATAATGTGCAGGATCTAGACATTTACATTTAAAATTCAAGCTAAATGCAACTAATATTGTGCTGCATCTGATCTTAGTCGCAAGCTTGTAGTCCATTTCAATATGGCAGTGTTTAATGATTTGCCCTAGTAATTCCTGAATTACTTTTTGCACCATCCCTCCCCACACCTCCATCGATCCTAAAAAGGGAGAGGAAAAAAGGTGCCCTAGCAAGCATGGTTCAAATTGTGGTTGCTAGATGCTTTAAAAGGATTGTGTTGTGTTTTTTCCAGCATTTACTAAAACAGCAAGATAGAGTGCACGTTTGTGTGTGACTTGCATGGTGCCATTGCCTTATGCTGGTTTTACTTGCAACTATGAGTGCTTTTAACAGATCCACTGCTCATCAGGAGATCAGTTAAACTATTTAATTGTTCATTAATAAACTGCTACACAACCCGTACTGAGCATGCGTTCATTCAGGTGCACTTCACTTCATGCACGGTGTAAGTTGTGGAGCTATTGGTGAACAATCAAAAATCACTCCACAGATCATACGGCACATGCGTAAAATCTCCCAGGAAGTTACTGGTGACATGGCCTTTCTAGGGGGTCCTGTTTGGTGCTGGCTACATCACCAGTGCCTCAAGGAAGTTAAATATAAGCTAATTATTTTACATAGATACATTGATGTTCATGATAGTTTAACTGATAAGTGTTTCATGGTAGTTTAGTATAAAAACCTTTCAGAATTTCCAACTGATTATATTTACTCTTTCAGAATGTTGATGTACATCGCACCAGTGAAGAAGCTCTTCAGACTGTTCCAAATCATCTTTAGCAGCAGATTTGATCCATGTGTTATTTTCCTCTATTGCACTGCAGATCCCTCTGGAAACTGATGGGGTTACAAAATGTGTGGCTCTAATGATCGGGAACTCATTTTATAGGCTAAAAGTCTTAACTCCGGACTAACTTTTTTTTTTTTTTGTGTGTGTCTTATATATATTTTTTGACAGGCTGAGTGAGTGACAGTCTGGCAAGTATTGAGGGCGGTGTTCTTATTGGGGGGGGGGGGGGTTTCTTTCACTTCTGGTGAGACCAGAACAAGATATAAGAGGATACTGTTGTCCCTGAGAGGAAGACGCTCTGAATTATAATAATCTTACAGATCACCACTTTACTGTTCTGTTGTTGCTGCCTCGATCTCTATCAGCGAGCCATTCCATCATTTCCTGTCCTGTCACATGGACAAAAGAAGTAGGGGGTGAATCTTTTCAGCTAGGACACGACAATAAAAACAGAACTGCTTTACCTTTTCCAGCTCTTTTTAAAACTAAATATTAGTTTTGGCTGGAGTCGGATTTTAAGTTATCATTTGTGCTCAAACAATTTTAGGTTATCCATACTGTACATTTTTTTTTTTTTTTTTTTTACACTCCATTTTCTTTTTAAAACTTGAAGGATATTTAATGGATAAACAGATGGTTATTGGTTTTTAAACCATGTTTTTTTCCATAAACTAACACAAGTATTAATTTACAATACCCACTTTTATAGAGCACGTACCTTTTTTAAAAACCTGCCTTGTGCAAAGATGACCACTTTGGCAATATAAGAGTTAGTCCTAAAGGCAAATGGCTGGTAATGAATAAATTCATCAGTATAAAACTTTTTTTGTTTATTAAATCGTTTATTTTGAAAGCAAATTAGTAGAACATATATCCCATCAAGGTACTGTAGCAACGTTTTGAGCCTTTCTGGGGGTATTCACAAGCTTGGAGCACCTACTTCCTTTTTTTGTTTATTTTTATTTTTCCTCCTGAATTAAAAAAAAAATGATTTATTCTGTAGATGTGCTTGGTGCAGATATCATATGTTTTTCTAGCATTCAAAGTGAACATGTACAATCTGTATATGAAAGAATGTGTGTGGGTTCATATTTCTATTGCATTTGGACCCTAATGAATGAAGTTAATAATTGGATACTTATCTCACAAGGATCTCCTGGAATTCCTAAGCCACATCTTCTGTAATGTAACATTAGAGGAATCTGTACAAGAGATCCCCCTGGTCATATAGATCACTGGTGTCACTTGCAAAGGATATTGGAAGCTGGTGGGTTAGCCTGGACTTACCCATTTTTAAACACTGAAAGCATTAGAAGCCATGATCCAGTTATTGATTGTATGTATGACATTTGCAAACAGTTATCTGCATTGTGTTGCATTGCCAGTTTAAGAAAACTGATCCAATTTGGACATGCCTGCCAACAAGGAATAGTACAGCTTGGCTGACCGTTACAGGAGGCATAGAGCATGCCCAGGTATTTCAGCACCTTCATGAGGACACAGTGATGGGCCTTTCAGTAGTTACATCCAGCACATGCTGAAATGACCCATAGTTATTTTTTGTGAGCTTGTTCTGAAAGCAATATGGGGGCTCCCATGACCACCTCTTGCTTTAATTTGTTGCCTGGCGGTTTCTAGCCTCCTAACTTTTATAAGGCCACTTTCACACTGAGGCGGTTTTCAGGTGTTTTAACGCTAGAAATGCCCTCTAAGTGCCTGAAAACCACCTCCAATTCATTTCAGTGTGACTTTTTCCCAGTGTGAAAGGGATCTTGAACACTCATGCAAAACAAGTGTGCAGTCAGTGAACCTGGAACACCTGATTTGCATAGTCGATGAAGTCATTCACTCAGTATTGAAGCTATGCAATCAGCATGACAGAAGCTAAGATTTTTCATAGTCCTCAATAACCACTTCTGTTATTGCTCTGGTCTTCTTTAACAGACCTAGGTTAACGGCAGCTAGTTTGTTAAATCTGAACATGAAAAGCATGGGTATGTAGAGCTTGTATTTGCATAACTGTAAAATGAAACTCGTATTTGCATAACTGTAAAATGAAACTCAGGGTTAAAACTAAACCTAACCCCATTAGGTAAAAACAATATATCCATAAACTTCTGGATCTGAAAACTGTAAATGTCCAGATGAATTACAAATACAGCTGTGGCTTCTGTGCAGGGTTAGTTGTGCTTTTTGACTCCCTTGTACACCTCCACTACATCAGTGCTGCAGCACTTTGTAGCTGGGGTGGGGATTGTGCCTGACTGTAATTATTCCCCCTTTTTTTTTTTTCATTACTTGTGATATGTTTCTTTAAAACTGGTTGGTGAGCTTTGCGTGGTTACTGGGCTGTACAAACCCTTAATCCCATCATGATGCATGATGGTCATCATTGTGTCTATAAGTGCCCATCTCTTTGGGCGCCACTACAGTTAGGCATTCCATCGACACGGTTTAAGGTTTATTCAAACTTTTTAAAATCCGAACAGCCGTTGGCATCTCTTTTGCCAGTTTTTATATTTGTTTGCTTTGCATGTAAAGAAATAGTTTAATTTCTTTCCAGATGCTGGATGATGCGGGTATCGGGGGGTAATGAGCAATGTGCAATATTTAGAAGACTGTTTTCTGCTATGGATTAATGCCAACTTTTCATTAAGAGGGAAAGGCAGGGATTATTATTTTTTTTAAGAAACTTCTATTAAATGTTTTTGTGTAAATTTGCTACAGTCAGAAAAGTTTCTTTTGAGAAAGTATAAAATCATTTTGTAGTACACAATGGCACAATGATCATTTTATGGAGAAGGAATATAAATGTACAGTTGCACTTTTTTACTGTAAAGTTCCACTCCCTTGTGTGATTTTGTTTTTCTATAACCTCTTTGCTTCCTGTTATCTTTACCTTTTTTGTTTGAAAATATACTTTTTATTCTCATGTCAGTATTGTATGTTTTGACCAAATAACATCAGCAAAGCCAACTCTTCAGTGTAATGAGTTTTAGTAAGCACACAATGCGCTTTACAAGCCTGTAGGTTTTTTGAGTGAACCATTGTGAAGACTTTTTTTTTTTTTTTCATTGTATGTGAATTTTGCAATTTTTAAAATGTGCCCATTGTTTGAGCACAGTACTGTAATGCTAATTTTAATAAATGTCTCACAGCCATGTTGCCTTCAAAGTCAGGTTTGAACCACTGGGTTCACATATGGAAATTGGATGTGTTTAACAGAATCCGATTATGTGAGTGTGACCGATTATGTGAGTGTGACCTTAAGTCTGAGTGACGGAATGAAACAAACATGCTGTTATGTGGGAACTGCAGTACTTGAATACCACTGTCATCAAAGGAATCGGTTATTTTATTTAGTCTGAATGTTTAAAGACAGAAAAAGCGTCCAACTGTCCAAAATGACAGAAAACTGTGAGTGTTTTGGGGGTGCTTTAAAGTGGAACTTTATTTAGAAAAATAAGTCCTGATTACTTTATTATGGCTCCTTTTTGCAGATATAATGCAAGACTTTAACCACTTCCATACCATGCCTATTCTGGCACCCGTCTCCTACATGTAAAAATCATCTTATTTTTTTTTATATAATGTGAAAGATGTTGCCCCAAGTAAATAGGTGTCTAACATGTCGCGCTTTAAACTTTTGGAATGGCGTCACATTTTTTTAACGCGTCGCCTATGGAGTTACCAGTTTAGAGTTGCATAGGAGATCCTGGGCTAGAATTGTTGCTCTTGCTTGAACGCATGTGTTGATGCCTCACTGTGTGATTTGAACACAGTTTACATATGTGGGCGCAACTTGCGTATGCTTCGGTGTGCAGGGATGGGGGTGCTTTTACTTTTTTTTACACTTTTTTTTTTTTTTTTTTATTGCTACCACATGGAAAGTAAACATCCCTTTTAATAGGAATAGTGCAGGACGGGTCCTCCCCCCCTTTTTTTTTTTTATATAGAGAGATGTGGGGGTCAATAAGACCCCACATCTCTCCTAAAGGCTGAGATGGGGGGGCTCCGAGGGTCAAAGATGACTGGGATCTCTATGCTAACTTTCCAGTGATGGGCTGATTCGTTTTCCGGCTCGCTGATCGCAGGGACGAGCTGGTAGAAGCACCAGAGGGTGGCGGGGGGAGAAATGGCCCCTCCCGCTGAACTGCTGATATTTGTTCTTGCGGTGCACAGGATCGCTGGCTAAGAAAGATATCTGAATAATGCCTGTAACTGTGTGGGGATATCGGCATGATGCCTACAATGTCCAGGACGTCATATGATGTCCTTGGGCTGGAAGTGGTTAAAAATAAGTGCTCTTATTGTTTTTAAAATTCAGTAAAGCATTGCCTCATCCTGCTCTGCAGAGCCACAGTTCTCTATTCTCGTCACTGTGCCAAGAGGGAGTCTCTCTAGGAGCTGATCTGCTGATAGCTTAATAATGTACTGCAACAGCAATGACAGACGCTGCTGAGGACATTTTAGATTAGGGGGAGAATAAAAAAAAACTCTTAGGCCTCGTACACACGATCAAATCTGTCTGCTGGAAACGGTCCGCTGGACCCTTTCAGCAGACAGATTCGAACGTGTGTACGGCCGAGCCGACGGATTTGGCCACCCGACAGATTTCAAAGCATGCTTTGAAATCTATCGGGTGGGAATCCGTCCGCCCGACATGTCTGCTGGTTAGTACACTTACCAGCAGACATGTCGTCCCGCACCGCCGCCGAATGGATTCGGCGCATGCGCGGAAGTGTTTTACTTCCTGGTGCGGTCACGTGGCGGCGTCAACGTCACCGCCACGTCACCGACATGTCAGCGCGCTCTCTGCTGGCGGGGATTTTGGTTTGCTCGTGTGTACACGCGAGCAAACCAAAATCCCAGCAGACAGATTTGTTCAAATCTGTCGGACGGACAGATTTGAACAAATCTGTCTGCTCGTGTGTACGAGGCCTTAAACTTCCAAGGATAGTACTTTGAGCCTGAGCAACCTGGATACAATAAGGTGGGCAATGCACACATTTTAACTGCAAAATGTGACTTCTAGTTTTTGAGGCTAAGCGGAGGAGAGGTCTCAATAAGGTGACTGCTTTGGACTTGGTAAAATGATGGCCTTGTGCAAGAAGAAATGGGAGCAGTGTTGGAGGCAATTTACAGCACACGTGACATTTTGACAGTATAATTCTTAATGTGGAATGTGTGTTTTTTTTGTTAAAGGACATTGTTACGGGTAAAGTCCTGCTTTAAAACGGTTACCTTTTTGTTCATGTGGTTTAAATCCCCCTCTTTTTTTTTTTGTTTCCCCCTACAACTGGCAAAGCACCTCTAGTGTTTGTATACAACAGAGATTGGACAGTATAAAAACATCAATGCATTCCTATGGAAAAATGGATGATCGTCTATTTTCATCTGCTTCCGTCAACATCCATTTTTTTAAATAGAATAGGTTGGCAAACTGCTAATATATATATTGATTTTTATTATAATATATATCCCTCTCTTGATTATAGTAAAAAAAAAAAAAAAACTGCCTAGGTGGTCAAATACCACCATATGAGCTCCTATTTGTGGGGGGAGGACATCAATTTGTCTGAGTACAATACCACACAATTGTCAGTTAAAGCGATGCAGTGCCATCATTAAGTGCTGATCATTAAGGGGGGAAATCATTCTGGGGCTGAAGTGGTTAATGGCACTGAGAATGAGCTGTTTATTTTAGGACACCACTGAATTAACCAAAGGGGTGAGGTAATTCGGTGATGTCACTGGTTGACCCTGCCCCTTTAATTTAGTGATGTCCTATGTGATGGCAACATTTCCACATATTAATTGTAAACAATGCAGAGTCAGAGCTGTCAAACATTTCCTGGCGCAGAGAGATGGAGAAGAGATGCAATGTGTGTCTCGGTTCTTTAGATCAAAGGTATGAACTTCTGTCTGTAGATGAGGTCAGTAAAACCACTTGGACTAAACTTTTTTTCTGACATTTGTTGCTCACAAGGTAAAATCTGTATTTTTTTGTTGGAAGATTACTTGGAACCCCCAAACATCATACATATTTTTTTAAGTAAAGACCCTAGAGAATAAAATGGTGGTTGTTGCAATATTTTGTCACGCTGTATTTGCACAGCGGTCTTTTAAACAAAAATTTTTGGGGAAAAAATACACTTCAATGAAAAAGTGTAAACGTCAAATTTTTGTGTGAAAGATGTTACACCATGAAAATCGTGATCTTTATTCTAAGCAAAAAAAAATTGTGATTCCCATTTTTATGCAGCTCTAATGTAAGTAGAGAATTCAAAAGCGCAAGCTATAAAGACATTTTTTAACAAATTTCCAGCGGCAAATGTGGCTTTTGTTCAGGAAAGTATATTCACTGAAAAAAGTTACTTTTTTTTTTTGTTTTGTCATCAAATGTACTGAAATGTTTCTACGAACATTTGTTCTGAATTCTAATGTGATTCCAGCTTAAGATGCAGAGTCTGGACGTGGCTACCAATTTAAGACCAAGCTCCTTCAAACATTTTAAGCAGTTACAGCAATTGATTTTCCTTTTAGACAGACAGAGGTGTCCAGCTAAAATTCAGTTAAAGGAAGATTGTGTGTGTGTGTGGCACCACCTACTGGGGGGGGGGGGGGGGGTGTGTGTATATATCAGCAGGTCTAAATAAAGAGGGGGGGGGGCTAATGTATACCACATTTTAGGTATGCTGCAATACGTACTTATTTTTTTGAGGTTTACTACTCCTTTAAGCTTGCCTAAAGGTTGAGCTCCTTTTGAGGCTGTCGTGACCAACGCATGAAGAAAACTGTATGCTGCTTATGCAGGTTTGTGTTACTCGAAGACGCAGAACCATGGTCTGAATACTGGAGAATTCCTAACATGGTTGCGATATAATTCTAAAAAAACTAAATTGTATTTTCTTTTAAATCAAGCCATTTGCATTCATTTTGTGTTCTTTCAGGTTGGCTATGGGAGATGTTGGAAACTTTCTTTCAGATACGTGACGGCACATGTTGTGTTTTTTTTTTTTTTTTCTTTTTTATTTGATGCTATTAAGATCACCAAGGCATGAGACGCCTTTTTTTTTTTTTTTTTTTTTTATTGAACTGCTAAATAAACTACATCTTTACCTCCGGTGGCATCTTTTTAGTTTTCTTAGATGGCTGATAAAATGACTACCTACTGTATGTAAAAAATGCAGAGCACAATTAAACATAAGAGCTCAACTGTATATGAGTGACAGCTATACTGTATATGTTTACTGCAGGTCTGATGTGTGATTTATCGCCATGCTCCCTGCACTCGTAAAACGTCTCGATTCACTGAAGTATTCTCACTAGGCTGTAAAAATGCAACTACAGCAATGATATTATTTCATGCATACATTGCTTTCTGTATGTGTAATTATATTGCTGCTTTTCAGAACATAAAACAGTTAAATACAAAATATCCTTCAGTTGTGGTTCTTGTGTCAACCTGTCTGATTTCTATTAAATTCTTTGTATATGTTCTGTGTAAATTAAAAGTTTTTTTTTTTTTTTTTTTTTTTTTTTTTTTTTTTTCCCCTCATTGTTTTAAAGCTTTTTTTTTTTTTTTTTTTTTTCATCAGAACTGAACTTCTTGCTCCCCTATCCCAGCAATGTCTTTTTGAAGATTTTTAAACTATGTCTCCATATTATCCCTCAACCAAGCCAGGCCATCTTCCCCCAACAACCCCATTTGGGGTTACCCTGAGCTTTAATAATCATTGACTGATCCAAATGGTCTACAGTGGGCTAAGGTAGAATTAAAATATGTACATTAATTGTGTTCACAGGGTTCTTTCAACTCTTTTCACAGTGTGAAAAATAATTTGAGATCTCTGATACTTGGCATTGTAAAGATCCATGGATAGCGTGAAATCTCCCCTCAGAAAAATTGGGACTTTTTAGGCTCAATGAATGTGCAAAGGTCAGAAATTACAATATAAAACCTACATAAAATATGAAGAATGTGGTCTGTGACCACAAGGCAGAGAAACAAAACAAACACTAAATATGTGTACAAATGTATGTAAACAAATCTCTTAAGCTTTAAGGACTCAAATGCGTTAACAATCATCGTACATGTGGTTTTTGAGTCCTTAAAGCTTAACAATCATCGTACATGTTGTCTTTAAGAACTTTTATTTGGCTAAAATGTCATTTTGACATTTTAACCGCAATTCTGGTGGCCATCTATAGAGGGCGCTGCAGCGCGACCCCCCCCCCCCCCCCCCCCCTCTCCCACATAACACACGTTCGTGCATAAATGCACAAATGTATGTTATTGTTGGTTGCCAGCTGCCTAGTCTATTCATATAACCGGACATGGGTCGCCGGTTACCCGAATAGCGGCAGCTGGTTGGCTGAGGGGAACTGCCTATCAAAGCCAGCGGCTCTGATAGGCTTTTCCAGGACCGCCCTCCGACTCTCGGAAGTCTATTCTCAGAGCTTGACAGCCTGCATACCTTGAAAAAGACTGACGGCCGTTTCAGCCAATCAGGTTCCCGGATTCTGGTGATCAGGAACCTGATTGGCTGAAGCGTCACCAAGCGCGACAAAACATCGAGGGGAGGACATGGAAGCTTCAGGTAAGTTCATTTTACAGGGAAAGGGGCGACAATGGGCACAGCGGCAACAAAGGGCACAGCACAGTGACAACAATGGGCACAGCGGCAACAAAGGGCACAGCACAGTGACAACAATGGGCACAGAGGTGACAAAGGGCACAGCGACAACAGTTAAAGGGCACAGTGACATGAACATTGGCAACAATGGGCACAGTGGTGACAATTAGCACAGTGGCTGCGTTTGATGGGATGGCACAGTGGTGACAATTGATGGCACAGTGACTGCATTTGATAGGCACAGTGAGGTTGCATGTTTTTTCATCCCCCCCCCCCAAAAAAAATCTGAGCACCAGCCGCCACTGCAAGGCACTATTTTTAACATTATAGTATTTGCAAAGCACCTCAGTGGGAAAGCAGCCTAAAAGTTAATATGGCTACCTCAGCAAGAAGATGGAAGGCTAAAGACAGCCAATCAATTAACTTGGCATGCTTTATTGGTTTACCTGCCAAAGTTAAAACAAACTTCTGGCCACACTTTCTGTGTGAAATGTAGGACCATTAAAACGTAAAGTGGATGTAAACCCACTCATCTTTTTTAAAGTAATGTCATAAATTATAATGCTAATTTTTAAAGATATACCTTTCAAATATCTCCCCCTCCTTTATGTGGATTCAGTAGGCGGGCCTGATGTACTGCACTCAGTGAGCGGAGTCACGACATCTCCAGACATCTTCATGGACCGTCCACTACCCCACTGACACAGCCACTACCCCACTGACACTTGCCCCACCCCCTTTCCCAAAAGCATTGTGAAAAAATATATTTAAAAAACAAACCCCCTCCCTTCAATAGTACAAAAATAAAATTGTAAAATTTAATTAAAAAAAATCCACGGGTCCCAAAAAAACGTTTGAAAATAAATAAATTGTAAAGTAAAAAAATAATCTGACACCATCCTGCAGGTACTACCCACCACTGTACACTCTGCATTCCTGTGATTCGCACCGCATTGTTGTTCAGATCACATGCGATGTCTGTGCGATGCTGAAATCACATCACATTCAGACCAAAAACGCACAGGACCCTTTTTTTTGGTCCGCACCAGAATCGCATTGGTGTTCACACCTATGCAATCCGATTCATGTCCAAACTGTCAGTTCGCAGTGCGATATGCGAGCTGTAATGGGGGTGTCATTACTATTGTATGACACTCCCTAGCAGTTCGCATATGGCAGTGTGAACTGCCGTGCGAGTTGGGTGCGATGTGGGAACCGCAGTGGATTCGCAGGGTTCCCGAATCACACCAGTGTGAACCAAGCCTCAAAGCATACAGCCTACAAATGTCACTTGACTGCTCCAACCAAGGCTCGGTTCACACTGGTGCGATTTGGGAACCCTGCAAATCCACTGTGGATTCCCCACATTGCACGGCAGTTCTCACTGCCATATGCGAACTGCTGGGGAATGTCATACAATGGTAATGACATCCCCATTTTAGCTTGCATATCGCACTGCAAACTGACAGGACATAAATTGGATTGCATAGGTGTGAACACCTATGTGATTCTGGTGTGGGCCAAAAAAAAAAAGGTCCCGTGCGTGTTTGGTCAAAATGAGATGCGATTTCAGCCATACAGTTTGTAAAAAACTTTCTAAAAAAATCACATCGCACAGACATCGCATGTGATCTGTACAGCAGTGCGGTGCAAATCACTTGCGATCTTGCACAGCGAACTAATGTGAACCAGCCCTAAGTTCATTTAGCCTTACTGGGTGTATAAAAAGTGAGAAATCCACCCCACCCCCACATAACACATCTTGGTAATATAAAGAAATGTTGCATCTGTGATTAGGTGACCTCAGACACACACTGCAATATAACAACAATAAGAAGATCACTCAAGCTTCTACTCTGCCCAGCTCTGACTAAATACATCTCCCCTAATCACTTGTCTATGTATATTCTGATGGCTGTTCACTGCAGCAAACATTTCCTTGTCACACTGGACTGTGGATCACACCCCATATTATGAGAAACATCTAGTCTAAACACAATAAATGCAGCCATGTCCCATTGAAGGGCGGATTGTGGTGCTTAGATAAACTACCGTTGACTCTGAAAGCCCACCCCTTGATAGGCAATACCCTTTGCATATGCTCAAGGGCCGTCTTTTCGGCATCCCTCTCAACTTGTGACTCTCCACTGTTTCCGATCCTTGGCCCCCCGCCTTCACTCCTGGCCTGGGAACACACAACTTCCCAACCCATCTCCAAGGCGGTCTACACCAAGCTTCGCATTTTCTGAGCATGAACGGTTGGCCATCTATCACAGTGTTGACGATTCTGGCAGGACAGTTCAAGCTTCCTTTCTGGAAGACATTACAGCTGCACCACTTCTTGCACTCTTACGAACCCTCAGAAATTCAACTGTAGTTTAACAACTTTTGAGGAGTACAGTTTGGCCAAAGGGACACTGCCGCAGGTTCTATCCAAGACATACTCCTTGTTGTTTACACCCCCAGAGCAACTGAACCCCCGTTCTTGCAAAAATGGGAGACAGACTTACACCATTCATTCTCCGACCACCAAAAACAACTTATCCTTCATTGAAGTCATCAATCTGTACCAAAATACAGGAAACTAATTACGAAATATTTACAAGGTTGTATCACACGCCATATCTTTTGAAAACGTTTTATTCCGACTCTTCAGATCGCTGCTGGAGGTGTCTGAAGGACAGGGGAACACTTCTACACACTGAAACATTTCTGGCTGGAAGTTCTGAGGGTCACTGTTGGGAAAGAAGAGCCTGAGAAAACCATAGAAGATAGTGGAAGACCGCTTGTAAAAACAGTCAGTCTAGGGGCCAATTAGCTGCTAGGATTGCTTTTACATGAAAGCGGAGCGCAGGCTGAAAAGAATGATACCAAGATGATACCTAAACCCAAAGGCATCATTCTGGAATAACCATTCAAAGTCCAGCAACATACCAATACGTTGCTGGTCCTTGTTGGGCATAATGCAGCTTTTGGGCTGAACGGAAAAAAAAAAAGGAATTGATCGGTGGGTATGCCCACCATTAGAATACCGCCCTTTATCCACACACTTCTAATAATGGGCATACATGCACCATTTTTTACTTTTAAGTGTGGTAGTGGAGTTGCTGATTTACATATCGTGGGAGCAAACGCTGTGCTGTCAAGATAAATAAAACAGTGGAAAGTAGACACCCATAGCTATTTGCCGAGAGGCATGTTAAGCCCATGGAATATTTTATATTTTGCCACATCCATTAGCATATGTGAAATTACACACCAAAATACATTCTGACGCTTCTCCCAAGTACGTGGATACCACATGCGAGACTTTTTGGGAGCCTAGCCATGTACAGGACCCCCAATAACCAAGCACCGCCTTCAGGCTTTCTAAGGGCGTAAAATGGTGATTTCACTTTCCCACTACCTATTACAGTTTTAAAAGCCATGAGATGTCAAGACAGCAGAAACCCCCCCCCCCCCCAAATGACCCAATTATGGAAAGAAGACACTTCAAGCTATTTTGCCACAAGTTTCGAGAAATTTACACAAAGTTGTCACTAAATAATATATTGTTCAAACATGGCATGGTTATACAGTATCTCACAAAAGTGAGTACACCCCTCGCATTTTTGTAAATATTTTATCATATCTTTTCATATGACAACACTAAAGAAATTACACTTTGCTACAATGTAATTTAGAGAGTGTACAGCTTGTATAACAGTGTAACTTTGCTGTCTTCTCAAAATAACTCAACATTAATGTCTAAACCGCTGGCAACAAAAGTGAGTACAATCCTATCTTTGGAGACCCTGTGTGTGTGTGTCCTAGGTCTGTGCAGTGCTGTACCTACGCCAGTGCTCCACTAGTGTATAGTAGCATTTGAAACATTCAGGCCAACGATCAAGGTTCTAAAGGGATGACAAGAAAAGAGAACGAGTCTTACTATCTTAAAATGGACTGAGCCTCATGTAGATCCGGTAAACAGAAAATTGTCACAGTATGTAAAATTTCCAAAGAATTGTAGAGAAAGATGATTCTATTCACAAATCCAATAGTGATATTCAATGGTATACAGATTACCAAAAGTGTAAAACACTTTCAACTGACTCCACAAAGCAACCCTGGTTTCGTAATTAGAGTGAACTGAAGTTTAAACAAGGGCAGCTATGCCTCACACATCAGAAGCAATTGCGCTGGGAATCCAATAGAGGAAAAATGTCTGGAGCTTTGAAATGCAGGCAGGGTGTTTTAATGGCTCAACTAGCGTACACTGCCCATAGAGAGTTAATATAGATCTCAAGGTGAGTGAACGAGCCCCTGGGAGACAGTGTCCTGCTGTGCACGGCAGGACGCCATCTCGCAAGGGCTCAATCACTCACTTTGAGATCTATATTACCTCTCTATGGGCAGTGTATGCTAGTTGTGTGTTGCACACTTTCTCTACAATTCTTTGGAAATGTTCCATATTGTGACAACTTTCAGTTTACCGGATCTTGTACATGAGGCTCAGTCCATTTTAAGATGGTGAGACTCGTTCTCTTTTCTTGCCATCCCTTTTTATCGATGTCCTGAAGAAGCCTGAAATGCGTAGACACAAAAGGGCTTATTGTACAAACTTTGTCATTTTATATGATTTTCAATTCTTGAACACTTATCTATTATGTACCTTTTCCAATAAATATAATTTTTGACATATACTTGTTTATAATTGTTTCCATGCCTCAAAAAGCTACTATAAGAGGTAGCCTTTTATGTTTTTGCTTTAACTTATGTATGTGGCATTGTGCAAGCTTCCTTTTTCACTTTTATTTTCACAAATGCATGAACCACAAGATCTGCTTGTATTATGTCCTGGTCATGGAGGCAGAGACCATGGGCATATAGTGAATTGGGTCAGTAGACCAAAATGACCGCAACTCACTCTTTTTAACTATGCCCATGAGGAGGGATATGCCCAAGAAGGTCTTAAATTTGGAAACAGTAATTGGTTTTCAATCTCTGGCAAGGGTCAAAAGGAGATTAGCAATGATGAATTGACCAGGAAATTGGTTTGGTTCACAATAGATCTTCTGTGAAAAACAGTGAGTAAAAATCAAGTGACGTAAAAATGGAAAATTGTATCAAATACTTACCGTAATTTTCCTTTCCTGATGCCAAGACATGGCAGCATACCTATGATATAGCCCCGCCCCTATATACACCCACAGGACACATGATAACTCTCTATAAAACTCTGACAGAGCTACTTCCCCCATTCTCCGTATAAAGTACAAAGATCAGAGGGAGGGTTCGTATGCTGCCATGTCTTGGCATCAGGAAAGAAAAATTACGGTAAGTATTTGATACAATTTTCCATTTTCCTGACTCCAGACATGGCAGCATACCTATGATACATGAAGAGCTTTCTAGAGGGAGGGTTTAATGCTGTAAACTTAAAAAAGACAAAGAAGCTTGAATAAACTTCCTCCCAAACTCTACTGTAGTAAGAGCTGCTAGATCCACCCTGTGGTGTATTAAGAACATATAATGTGATGACCAGCTAGCCTCTTTGCAGACTGTCTACAGAGACAAACCTGCCTGTGCTATCCAAGAAGATGACATCACCCTGTTTGAGCGATGAGCTCTAACTATCTCTGGAGGATCCTTACCGGCTCCACATGCCCAGTGAGTATTTTCACGATTCAGGCCGAGATGGTTTGGGCCGAAGCCACTTACTCTTTAAATCTTAAACATTCTGAATGTAGACGTAGCCCGAGATAGGCTTTGAGGACTTTGGAATGTCCAACTTGTGCAGATCGGCATCTGATTGTGCTGGGAAGGCTGGAAGCACCCATTCACTGGAAAGACAAAACATGGATGTCACGCTTTGGAACAAAATGATTTTAGCCCAACCCTGTCTGGGAAGAACATGGAATAAGGCTCAACCGCCCCAAATTTTGGAGTCGACGCACTTTCCCCCGAAATCATGGCTAATAGAGAAGCCGATTTCAAGGAGATCTCCCATAAAGAACAGTGTTCTGTCAAGAGTACAATGAGGGTTTGCTAGAAAATTGAGGACTACTGCCAGGTCCCATTAAGGCAGGGGTCTTCAAACTACGGCCCTCCAGGTGTTCAGGAACTACAATTCCCATCCTGCCTAGTTATGTCTGTGAATGTCAGAGTTTTACAATGCCTCATGGGAAGTGTAGTTCCGCAACAGCTGGAGGGCGGTAGTTTGAGGATCCCTGCATTAAGGGAACCCATTTCTTTTGGGAGGGCATAGTCCAAGTACCTCCCATGAAGTGATCCATCAGCAAGTTTGCTGCCCATTTCTTTTGGGTAAAAGCCAAGATGACGGACATTTTCCCCTAAGCAAACTGAGCTCCAAATCTGATTCAGATTGTAGAAAAAATACAGGATTTGAGATAAATTTGGGTCACGTGGGTCAAACTGATGCCCAGCTGCAAGCTTGTGAACCTAATCCATATTCTGGAGTAGATGGCATTGATTGACCCTTGCAAAGTTCTATTCCCCTCTGGAAAACATCTGGGGAACTCTTGTAACTTCTGCCTTATAATTTCCAGGCTGCTAAAGTTAGTCGTGATGGTTGCCGATGTAGTGCATCTCCCTCAGATACGAGGAGATGAGGAGTCAATGGCAGAGTGGTTGGTGTGCACACGCTGATACCCATTGCCAGAGAGACCCGTGGTCTGTGAGGCCAGTAAGGAAAAGCTGTGATGACTGTCAAATCTCATCAATTTCTTTACTCCTAAAACTCCTTGAGGGAAGATATAGGCCAGTTGCCCAAGGATTGGGCAATCCCCTCCATCTGTCCCCTCCACTAATGGATGAGTGTAGCGCGAGAGGAACTGGTTCCCCTTGTAGTAGCCTGATGAGGCGAAACAGATCCAGTTGTGGTAACCACCACTCGTGGATGATCCCTTGGAACACTTCGGGGTGAAGGAATCATTCGTTGGGATCCTTGAATTGCCCAGAATTGCCAATCAGCTTCCAAATTCTGATAGGCTGGAAGATATATGGCCCTCAAATCTGGGAGATATTGCTGGGCCAAAGTCATGATTGGTTCCACCTCTCTCAAGAGGGAATGGCTGTGCATGTCACCTTGTCGCTGTATGCCATGTGGTCCAGATGGAGTAGGACTGGCAGACCCTATATGTGTGGCAGTAAAGTGTTCAATGTCAATGCTGGTAGGAGTTCCAGAATATTGGAAACTAGGCCCTATGTGGGAAATTCCCACCTGCCCTGGATCCTGAGATGCTCGCAGGTGGAGCACCACCCTGCTGTGCTGGCATCTGTAGCAACAATGATCCATGGCTGCAGCCCTAATAGACTAGGCCATTTAGCAGTTTCTTTTTTTTTTAATCACCTGAACTCTGGTGCCTCCGGCTAGACAAACGCTTCCACTGCATCAGGAAGCCTTGTTGGAAAACTGAGTTTCCAGTGAGCCCAGATGATCATCGGAATACAAGAAGCCATTGTCCCGAGAGGACTCATGCACTGAGATGCTGACATCACTGGTGCAGCCAACGCCTGTTGGAACATCTCCCTGACTTTGGGGAGTTTGAGATGGCAAGAAACTAAGGCTGCCTGAGTATTAAATCGGGCCCCTAGGTAGAGGATATTCTGCATAGGCGCCAGCTAGTTTTGGCAATGCTTGCCCCTCAACTCAAAACGGTTAGTATGACTTAAGGATCGGGACATGCTTATAGATATACTGCAGGTCCACTGAAATCCCCCCGTAACCTTGTTGACTGAACTGGATTTATGGTATGGAGAGACTACATCTTGAGTCTATCCGTATAAATTGATTCAGCCTCTTGACGTAGTCCTGGAGGCTGCCGATTGAACAACCAATAACGGCCTTGCCATTGGTAATGATTAAGCACAAAATGAATGTGTGAAATGCGTCTATGTGACCTCGTGTTGGTGTCTTTGGTGTCATCACTTTAAAACAATAAAAGGAAAAGTCAAAATTCCTGGATGCGCAGCCATTTCTTTTCTTACATGGCCTTGTGCCACCGAGGGCTGAAACCACCATTCTTCGGTAGTGGTCTTACCGAAACTGGGTCACTTTGAGCCACTTGGCTCCAGCTGCCTCCTGGGCAGGCCTGGCAATATAATGGGCTTCTGAGCATCTTGGGGAGCCGCATGGGTCTTGGCCTCCTGCGATCTTACGAAGGTTGAATATGTACCCCTCTAACGACCTTCTGACGCCCTTGGATGGGCGAAAGCCTCCAAAATCGCAGTACCTGTTTGGCGCTCCTCTGAATGATTGCCCCCTCTGGCTCTTCGATCTTGGGGTAGAAGATCCGATTTTCCTCCTATAACCCTGGAGAAGATGGTTTCCAGTATTTTAGGCAAAACAGCGCCTTCCCATCAAAAGGCAGTTTACAGCAATTCTGCTTTGAGGATGGGCCAGCCGTCCAGGATTTTGCCCCAGTGCACCTTTGGCTGTGACTGAGCCAAAGATGGCTCTGGATGACCATCGAATGATGTCTATAGCTGCCTCACCTGTAGAGTCCGCTGAAAGTTATCTTATCAAGAGCCTTGATGACTCTTCTCTTTGGCAGCTGGTTTTAATCGCATACTCCAAGTTCTGCGCCCACACACTCACATAGTACTTGCTACGGATGTTAAAGCAATGCGTCTCACAAGGATCTTGTGAAAGGAGGAAGAGCCTTCCATCAGAAGTGTCACATTCTTGGTCAGTTTGGCGACTGCCGCATCCACCGTTGGTGGGTAGATAAATGAGTCGCATCCTTCCCCATTCGTGAATACAACTTCTGGAACCTATTGGCTAAGGAGGATTTTCTCTCTCCCTTTTCTCATTCCTCCTAAAACAGGCTTCCTATTTCTGTCATAAGAGAAAAGGTAGCTTACCTGCTTCTTTAGATTCCTCCTATGGAACCCAAAGGCTTGTTTACACTTGCAGCAGGATCTGCCATTGCACTGAAAAGCAATCTGTGCTTAGGTCACCTTTCAGAGGTATTTGATATTGTCACTTAGAGTAGACCAATGTATATGCAATGCGATTTTCAAAGAGCGATTTGTACACAATGTTGCAAATCGCATGGGTCCGGCCCATTCACTTGGTTGCCCTATGTGCGCAAATAGAAACCCCTGCTCCCATTTGAGGGCGCCCAATATTTTGAAAGGTGCGTTCTCCAACGTGACCTATCACAGCAGAATCGCATGGCATTTGGGGTGCCCTGAAAGAATAACGGTACCTAATGCATATTGTACAGCGATTGTCACACAATTTTAAAACCAGATTGTACGGTGTGTAATAACAGGCTTTCTCCTTTGGAGGAGGTTCCGGATCCACCTATTTCAGTGCAGCTTTACTGCCATAACAAATGAGGATATTAGCTTAAAACAAAGCCTCAACCTTCCGGATCTTCTGATGATGAGGAGGAGGCAATATCATCTCCCTCTGCCTAAAAGGTTGGCTATAATACTGGGCTTGGGGAACTAGCCTGCCTAGGGCTGGAGACACCCCTGAAGTGCCTGATACCCCTCGAATTAGAGAGGGTTGAATGGCTTGGTTTAGACCCGGTGTAGTGCCCATACAGTCTGACCACTTCTGTCCCTGGCTCCCGGAGATGACTGGAAAATTCAGCCAGGGGGTTGGGGACTATTTTTTGCTGAGCAAGGTTGACACCTGCTGACTCTCAAACTCCTGGTCCCTGCCAAGCTGCCTGAAGCAGTCGCTGCAAAGTAGCATTCCAGGCATAGGGTCATCTCCACATGACCAACATTCGCCTTTCGGGCGCCGAGCCCTCAGAGGAGAAGCTGTGTGCGTTCTCTTAAGCGTACATTTGCACCCTTTGTACTGGGGTCTGCCAGGACTGGAGGAGATATCTTCCGCCCTGAAAATCCTGATGATCCAGAGAGGGCCTCTGAACCTCCTTGAGCGGGTGTGAGCGGCCGGGGTTGCAACAGATAAGAAGGCACGCTCGTCAGGGCTCAATGCACTCTTTTCTCCCGTGTCTTCTTACTTACCAAAAGTTGGCCCTTTGCCTGATATTGGGGGTGGTCTTTGTTATGTGGCAGTAGGCTCATGCTGATGGGAGTTACTGAAAGGTGCAAGGGGGACTGCATGACCACAGAAATAAGGAAAGTGAAAGTAAAAAATATATACATATATATCTCAGATTTTTTTTTTTAAATAGTAATAATTTAAACAAAATAAATCTGGCAAAAAAACCCGTCCCCCAGTAATACATTGCTCCTTACTCCTCCCCCCCATATATCCCCATTACTAGGATAGATAAGAATTACCTCAGAAGGAGATGCTTCCTCTCTGGATGCTTGAATAAAAAAGACATTCATTACCTGTCCATCTGCTCCCTGCAATCCTATCACCTGAGACTCAGTCCTCTCTCACCTCTACTCTGATACAATTAGAAAAGGCCAACACCCATCCACACAAAAGGACACCTTTAAGCTGGCTACACACCATACAATCTTCTGCAGATTTTTTATTTTTTTTCCTGAGATTTATCAAAACCACACAACATGAGGCCAAAGCCTAAAGCCTCAACCTGTATGCAATCAGGCAGGCACCACATGATCCTGGCAACTCTAAAGGAAACCAGACAACAAAAGTTGCAGTGTGTATATGGCCTTTAAAGACATGAGTACAAGAAAGAAACTGACAGACCTGGAAAAGGGCTTCCATAGGAAAGAAGGCATCATGCAGTCCCTGCTGCTAAAATCAGACTCCATCGCCGGCAATGCCAAAAGAAGGACTGTCGTCTCTGATTAGAGAACACCTCAACCCCAGAAGACCACCAGAAGGAATTCCCCACCTTGTTGGTGCATTTAGCGTGCCTAACATGTGGGACCTCGAACTGGGAGAGGCTAAACCCAGCCGGAACTTCGACCTAGTCGGCAGGTAAGGGCTTATCCTGAATGAAACGGTCTGTAGGTTGATCTTTGAGGACGAAAAGGAGAATGGGGGAGGTAGCTCTCAGTCAGAGTTTTATAGAGAGTTATCACGTGTCCTGTGGGTGGATATAGGGGCTGGGCTATATCATAGGTATGCTGCCATGTCTGGCATCAGGAAATCAACTGTTTCCACCTGAATTCCGGATTGGCCAGTGAATAGGAAAATTACGGTGCTGCAGAAGTGGCGGGCTCCCAATTCCCAGCAGGGAGGGCAGTATGGGCTTGACGGGCCTGTGTTTGTCTTTTTCTTGGTGGCTACGGGACTCTACTCGTGCTAGCCACCTCTCCAGCTTGAACTGCACTTATGTGACTCGCCACATCACCAAGTGTTACTGTAGTGCTGGATGTACGACCAGGATGTACTAGGCCGCTGGTGCTTGCCAGTTCACCAGAAGGATGAGCAGCACTAGTACTGGCTCTCTGCTCCATATGAGAGCCTTGCGGTTCTTGCACCTCAACAACAGCAAAATAAAAAAATAAAAAAAAGAACGTGGTCGGATACCGTCGTCAGAGCCATCTGTCAGGGTTGCCACTGCTGTCTTCGGGTTCATATTCTGAGCCTGAATCTGACAGATGGGTGACATCCTCTTCACTATCTGCCATGCTCAGAAACGTGTAGGCCTCTTCACTAGTGTACCTTCGATTTAACATTTTGATCTCTAAATTTACTGATACACTAGTGAAATTCACAGGAAAAAATGCTCCTAAATGTCAGCAACTGATTCAAACACTACAAAAAAACAACAACTCAGGCCTGACTCTGCGAATGCTGCAGTTATGTGTTTAGCGTTTTGTAAATGACAGTACTCGGTCGATACTACACTTGAGTGGGGTGGGCTGGGCAAGGGGCTAAATGCAGGTGCTAGCAGGTATCGCTAACACTACATTTTTGGGAACCCTAAAATGCTGGGGATGCCAGTATAGATCTGATCAGATATCAATCCGTTCAGACACTATACTAAGGGAGGCGTGGGTGTTAGCGCTACTGGCACTAATTGACGCTGCCTCGGGCAATGCAGACCCTATCTGACACTATAACCTAACCAATATCACCCGCCGGCTGATCAGGGGGTTAAACCTCCATTAGGTAAATAAACGGTGGGTACCCTGATGCAAAAAAAACAAAACTAGTGACACTTGTACAGTGATCACTGGTGACGGGGTGATCAAGGGGTTAAACCTTTATTAGGGGGGTCCCTAAAGCTACCTGGGCCTACCACTAATTACCCCAACACTTTTTAGTGTCACTAATGACACCAGTACAGTGAAAAATCTGGCAACTGCACTGGACGACACAGTGACAGGGGGTGAGGGGTTTAACTGGGGGGGGTGATCAGGGGTGAAACGTGTGCCTATGTGTACTGACGTTAGTGTAGTGTTGGTGCAACTCACGGTAAGAGGTTATCTCTTCTCTCTCTAGAACTAAAAGGTTTCACGAAGAGAGAGGACATCACTTCCCCACCTGTGTTTACACTTACACAAGTTTTCATTGTCCAGAACAGATCAGCACATCCAGGCCATAAATCATTGGCCTGGACCCGATTAATCGGTTCTGAACCAAATCAGATGACCGCGAGCGCAGCAGGGGTGCGTCCCGTATATATACGTAATCTTGCGCAGCCGAGCCCTTGTGCCGCATTATATGAATGCGACACTGTTGGCAAGTGGTTAAAAACAGGGATAAATAAATGGCTGGAAACTAGATACAAGATATTAGTTAAAAGTGTAAACTAGCTCCTATGTGTGAGGGTTCTTTTAGCTACAAATGCACATTTTGCTGCTTTCCTCTTGCAGCTTTATTGTCAGTGAGTGCAATTTAGTTCTGATGCTCACTTGTTTGGAGAGGATTACCATTATTTGGAAGACACTTTCTCTGTGACGATATTTATCACATGTTTGGACTTTTCCCTTTGGATTTTATTTACACTGATTTTTCTTAATTATTTTTGAGTATTGCAGATGTTTTTTTGCACATTATGTTTTAAGCTTGTAATATTCTGTTTTGGAGGTGCTGTATTGTTTTTTTTACTATTATAGATTTTTTGAAAGCGAGACCCTGAAACATAAAATGGTGGTTGCTGCAAGTCTTTTTGGGGATGTCTCTACCAGCTTTGCACATCTAGAGTGACATTTTTGCCCATTATTCTTTGCAAAATATCTCAAGCTCTGTCAGATTGGATAGAGTGCTTCTGTGAAAAGCAATTTTCAAGTCTTTCCACAGATTCGCAATTGGATTGAAGTCTGTACTTTGACTAGGCCAATTCTAATACATGAATATGCTTTGATCTAAACCAGGGGTCTCAAGCTGGCGACCCTCCAGCTGTTACGAAACTACAAGTCCCATGAGGCATTTCAAGGCTGACATGTTACAAGCATGACTCCCACAGGCAGAGGCATCGTGGGACTTGGAGTTTCGCAACAGCTGGAGGGTCGCCAGCTTGAGACCCCTGACCTAAACAAATCCATTGTAGCTCTGGCTGTATGTTTAGGGTCGTTGTCCTGCTGGAAGGTGAACCTCCACCCCAGTCTCAAGTCTTTTGCAGACTAACAGGTTTTTTACTAAGATTGCCCTGTATTAGGCTCCATTCATATTGAAAAGCAACTCTAACCAGCTTTCCGGTCTCTGCTGAGGAAAAAGCAACCCCACAACATGATGCTGCCACCATGTTGCATGGTGGGGAAATGTTCAATTTTGGTCTCATCTGACCAAAGCACCTTCTACCACATGTTTGTTGTGTCCCCCGCATAGCTTCTCGCAAACTGCAAATGGGACTTATGACTTTCTTCTTGCCACTCTTCCATAAAGACCACATTTGTGGAATGCACGACTAATAGTTGTCCTGTGGACAGATTCTCCCACCTCAGCTGTGGATTGTTGCAGCTCCTCCCGAGTTACTATGGGCCTCTTGGTTGCTTCTGATTAATGTTCTCCTTGCCTGGTCTGTCAGTTTAGGTGGACAGCCAAGTCTTGGTAGGTTTGCAGTTGTGCCATACTTCTTCCATTTTCAGATGATGAATTAAACAGTGCTCTGTGAGATGTTCAAAGCTTTGGATTTTTTTTTTTTATAACCTAATCCTGCTTTAAAAACTTCTCCACGACTTTATCCCTGACCTGTCTAGTGTGTTCCTTTCCCTGCATGATGTGGTTTGTTCACTATGGTTCTATAACAAACCTCTGAGGGCTTCACAGAACAGCTGTATTTATAGAGATTAAATGAATCACAGGTGAACACCATTTACTATTTAGGTGACTTCTGAAGGCAATTGGTTAAACTAAATTTTAGATAGGGCCCTTTCACAGAGGGCGGATCAGTAATGATCCACTTCCGTGTGTCCGCTTTGCTCAGCGGGGATCCTCCGTAAAATCCCTGCTGAGCCGTAGGCTGACAGGGTGGTCCCCGCACACTGTGCAGGGACCGCCCTGTCTTTCCTCCGCTCTCCCCTATGGGGGGATCGGATGAACACGGACCGTATGTCTGTGTTCACCCGATCCGCCAGACGGTTCTTTGCGGAGGCGGGTGATTATAGGTGTCAGCGGATGGTCACCCACTGACACCCGCAATCACATAGGGACGAATGTATGTCCCGTTTTCATCTGCAACGGATGGATGAAAATGCGGACATACGGTGCGCACATGTGAAAGGGGCCTTAGGGGTATTGCAGTAAAAGGGGCTGAATACAAATGCACAGCACACATTTTTTAGGTATTTATTTGTAAAAAAATGAAAACCATTTATTATTTTCCTTCCGCTTCACAAATATGTACCACTTTGTGGTTTATTGCAGGGGTGCCCAACCAGTCGGAGCCCTCTGATGTGGCCTGCGACCTCCTGCTCTGGGATGGAATAGATAAGAATACCATCTGAGAGATCCCTTGTTGTGAGTGACCATCTGGCCAGCTTAGAAGAGGATATCTGCCATTAGAAGTACGAACTCGCTGTTCGTGGGAGATAGGCGCATCATCCATCACCCCGTGGTGAGTGGATGTACAAGTGACACTCGTTGCCTACTAGACGTCTTTTATTGTCACTCACTTGCTTTCTTTTTTTGCTTTACCTTTACCGCTGAGGAGTGCCTCTGCTGCTTGCCCTGCCGAGGGATCACTGTCCTCCACCGGGAGGTGCTGTTGCAGGCTATCCGAGCTATAGCCTTGAGGTGAGGAGCTGGGGACCACCTGAGGTGCTTTCTGCTGTCACCCTTTCCTGGCACCACCATTTCAATTTGGACTTATCTGGACTCTTGGGTTTTTTCACTAGAGACTTTATTTATTTCACATTTTTTCCATCCAGAGGCATTTCCTCATGGAATTTTCTCTGGTCTTATAGTTTGGATTTAGGATTGTTTTTCACTGGTTTCACATTACACTGGCTAGTGTGTTGGGTTTTTCCTTATTGTAATAATAATTTTTGTATTTATTGGTTATCACCCTTATGTGTATATTCATTCACATCATTGTTTCGATTATGTTGGTTATCATGTTGTCCTAAACCCACCTGCATCCACCCATCCAGCCACCTGTCCCATCCATTCACCCCTATCACCCACACCCCCCCTCCTCCCCCCCTGTTCACTTTCAGCGCAGACAACACCCCCTTCTTTTACATAAGAATACCATTATTAAAGGTCAGTTTATTACTAAAATCACAGTGTATATATGGGCATATCTGTTTTGCAGTGGTTACTGGGCTGCTTTTAAACAGAGCAGATGCAGAGAAGTGCACTTGTGGGTTACCTGCACTGAGCCATAGACTTCTGTTTTTTACCTGCGAGTTTAGTGAGCTTTCTGAAAGTGCACCAAACCTGCAGAATATAATAGAAGTCTATTGCAAAGTGCAGAAAAGCCAAAAGGTACACTGCGTTGCACCCGCAGTGCAGGTAAACAGCAGTGCATCAGTGTGAAAGCAGCCGTGGGCCCCTTTCACACGGTCAGTGCGACCCAATTGGATGTAAACCGACTTGTGTCCTACCTCCAATCCAATAAAAAAAAAAAAGTATAGTGGGCTGTGTGCATGTCCGCTCTGCATATGCACGGGACACGGGTCTGCCATTTGCCCATTTCGCTCATTGTGGCCAAGTCGCTGTTACCAAGTCGTTTAAGTGGCCCTCGCACGTCAAAAGATTGGGCACCCCTGGTCTATTGCATAAAATCCCAATAAAATACATTTATATTTTTGGTTGTAGCATGACAAAATGTGGAAAAATTAAAGCGGGATGAATGCTTTTTCAAGGCACTGCATCAGGCAAAATGTGTAGATATCCAATGCCTCTTGTGATTCACTTACAAAATAAGAATGCACAAGTCCATAAACATAAGATAGAACAGTTTTATATTAAATTTTTTTACAGATTCAGGTAATATACTCCCTTTGCCATATAGATGTTATTTGCAAATAAACACAGCAGTTAATGCGACAAGAATTTTGTGAAATCTAAAGAACCTTCCATTTCTGCTATCGCTGCATCTATGGCACCTTTCAGTAACCACAACTTTGACATTTTAAATTTTTTTGCTTTAACTTGCCATGCTCTGTCTTCGAGTAGCATATTCAGTTTTCATATGGTCATGTAGTGCTGTTTGATTGCAGTAACCCAGCCCCATACACACTATTAGACTTCCTGCAGATTTTTGTCTTCAGATTTACCAAAACCATATAATATATGGAGGTCAAACCTTCAGAGTTTCATTTGTATGCAATAAGGCTGGCCCTTGTACTACATGGTTTTGGTGAATCTGAAGACAAAAATCTGCAGAAAATCTAAACGGGTGCATTTGTCTAAGAGAATGGCAATTACTATACTGGGGAAGATTTACTAAAACTGGTGCACACCAGAATCAGTGTGCACTACTTTTTGTAAGACCCCATACACACTACACAAGTTTTGTAGTCTGGTTCCCTTTAGATTTACCAAAACCATGTAGTGCAAGGGCCTGCCAGATTGAATACAAATTGAAACTTAAGGTTTGACCTCATATTATATGGTTTTGGTAAACCTGATGGTAAAAAAAAAAAAAAATATACAAAAAATTGTATGGTGTGTATCCAGCTTTAATCTCCCCACTGCGTATTCTGTGAACCTAAAAACTCTGACTGCATCAACTGTCCTCTCTGCACTTTCTCCTCCACAAATGAGATACTCAACAAAATGTAATTCAAAGTTACAAGTCCAAACACCAGAAAAAAAAATGATGTGCTGGATTTAAATTTTCTAAGGATCACTGAGCACACTGGCTCCAGTTCGACAGTGCTCCACCCTCAGGAACAGGGAAAGGACACAGAGTTGAGAATCCACATGCATACAATCCAAATGTTCAAGAGTCCAAGGTAATTGAATAATAAAATGTATAGCAAAATGAAGCCAACACGTTTCAGGGGCAGAAACACATTCCCCTTTATAAAAGACTAAGAATTTTAAATGTACTAGAATGCACTCAAGGGACCAAATACCAAGTAAATCAGCAATGTGATCTACTGCTTGGAACACTTTCAGGAGGACATACGCGGCACCAATATTAGTGAATGCAGTAAACGGCCCTAAAACACCAGCATGCTTAGTAAACTGGCAAAATCTGTTTTCCTTGGCTAACTGGCGAGACTTCAAATATCCAACCTGAATCTACCTGCATCTGTTGATAGTAGTGGTTTACAGCATTGCAAATAATTGCGTTTTTGGAATGAAAGGTTTTCTTTCACAATACATATTCTTAAAAGCGTGAACTTGCCTGTTCCCATTATTTTTTTTATCTATTTCTATATTGCTGACACAGAGAAGGATTATTAACCAAGTGTAATAGTTAAAATACAGTTATGCTTTGGAGGAAAAGCAAACTTGTAAAAACTAGACCAGTGAACCAAGGTAAGCAAATCAACTGATGTAATATGTTTTCCTTTTGTTTTGTCTCCTATAGAGCTGTATCAGGGCTATCAAGGCTGGACTACTAATGTGAGTAGCGAGTTGCTGACTTGAAACATGCATGTTCAATGCACATGCCTGTTCCAGCACAGTCACTCCATTAACGCAAGCATAAACCCAGAATGTGTGCTTTCAAATACAAGTCAGCAATAGCAGT
Source organism: Rana kukunoris (assembly GCA_029574335.1). NCBI lineage: Eukaryota > Metazoa > Chordata > Amphibia > Anura > Ranidae > Rana > Rana kukunoris. The sequence goes on along the minus strand of CM056055.1, from coordinate 59,774,053 downwards.
TCCCATGCATCTGTTCTGACAGATTCTCCCAGGTCATGTTGTTAAGGAAGAGTAAAAACTCATGTAAAGGGATTCAAGGGTTACATCCCTTCATACCAGACCAGTAGATTTTCCCTGTATGACTTCCCACCCTCTTGCAATAATTCCAGATGAGCTTCTCAGTCCTCCAGATGTTGCTAGTTTTTTTTTTGAATGACTATAAATGTAACCACTAATGTTTTCGCTTTAATTGTGTACCATGTAAATGGTCTTCCATCCTACTAACCTAAAAGCAATTTGCATTGGAGATGCAAGACACATGACCATCCAAATACAAATTTGGCTGACCACCAATAAAAAGAAAAGGGGGGCAACTTCACTGATCAGTAATGTGAAGGGACAAAACATTTTCACTGCCTGCTTTTCTTTCTTGGTTATATGAGGGTGTAGAACTGATCTGCCTTGGATTTCATATACAGTAAGTGAGTATACCCCTCACATTTTTGTAAATATTTTATTATATCTTTTCATGTGATGCGATGTGATGACTGATCTGGCCTGGTGCCAGTAAGCGATTGCTGTGATCATTCACAGCAGATCACATGCCATTTGTAAACAATAAGTGGCTTCCTTCCATGCCATCCATTGTATACAATTGTGTTGCTAGCTGTGATTGATGACTGTGATTACATGGTACAGACAGGGGCAATCACACACCTTCTGTACCATGTGATTAGGCCAATCACAGCCAATTCGAAGACAGACAGGACGAATCAGTTCATTAAATAAAAATGGTCGCTTATACTATGGTAACACTGTATTGCTCTGGTCACAGTGCGTTAAAAAAAAAAAAAAAGTAGAAAAGAAAAAAAGAAAAAAAAAAAGTAAAAAAAAAAATAAACAAAAAAAAAAAACCTTTTTTTTTCCCATACTCTTACCAGTCAGTGTCCCTGATCACCGCCACACCAGTTATATGATATTGCTATGCTGCACTGGTGACAGTATGCAAAAAAAAAATCCAAAATTGTGACATTGTTTGTTTACATTTTTCAACAAATTGTGACAAAAAAATACATTTTCAAAAAAAAACTCGCCATGCCTCTTACCAAGTACCTTGGACTTTCTGCTTTCCAAAAATGGGTTATTTGTACTGTCCTGTCATTTTCAGGCCTCAAAAAAAAATATATAGGCTGTCAGAACATCAGGATTGGTTGATTTTTCAGATATATACTATAGTTTGTAGACTCAAAAACTTCTGTACAAACTAAATAATAAACATGGACTTGGGTTATTTTCACCAAGGACATATAGCAGAAAACATTTTGACCTAAATTTATGAAGAATTTATTTGCAAAATGCTATATAACAAATGAAGAAAAGCTTTTTTTTTTTTTAATTTTTCATTTTTTTTTTTTGTTTATTTAGCAAACATTAAAAAACCCAGTGGTGATTAAATGCACCAAAAGAAAGATCCATTTGTGTGAAGAAAATTATAAAAATGTATACATGACGGCGCAATTCTCATTCAAAGTGTTACAGCGCTGAAAGCTCAAAAATGGTCTGGGCAGGACGAGGATAAAAGTTCCCAGTATTGAAGTGGTTAAATTATTTTCAGATGATGTAGTAAAATGTAAAAATTTCCAATGCAGTTTGCTTTTAAGCCCCCTTTTTTACCAGTGGGCTGTATTTTTTTTTTAATACATTCATACTACTATTAAGGTTCTAAAGTCCTCCAAAATTTCCGTTTTAGCCTACATTTGCAAAAATCCTCCCCTCTTGAGCCTAGGTTCAAATTGGTACAGGAGCTTGACTTTAGGAGCTGCACAGATTCCCCCAAAAAGTTCCTTTTGAACCAAGGCTAAAAGATTAGTGGCTCTTCCAACCCTCTGTTCCAGTGATGCATTGAATAATGCGACCTCAGTGCAGTAACCAGGTGGTTGCCTAGCTAACGAACGAAGCAAGCAGACACTGGGGATTCTAGGGACTAGACATTTACTAGCTATATTTGCTTACAAAACGTCTTTTCCCCATTTAAGGCTAGGTCCACATCTGTTCCCATGGCGGATCTGCACCACAACCACCTGCACAGAAAATTGCGCCAAAGTCAATGATTCGAACAGCATGCCATATGCACTGGAAATTGCACCATACTAGGAACTTGCAGGTCCTGTGTGGGCTGCGATTACAAAAGTGGTGCAGGGACCTATTTTCCTGCATTTCAGGGCCGATGTGCCCCCTTTCAAATGAATTGGCTGTCATGCCAGAGAAAAACACGGCACGCAGAGCTGCTTTGGGAGGGAACCTAGACTCAATTTTGTTAGGGGGCGTGTATAGAATAAAAATAATTCACTGGCACTTTAAATACCCATTTATTTTCATTGTTTAGAACGAAGCTGGAGTGGATTGTAAAAAATATTTTTTATCAAAGTCACTTCATTGTCATATCCCTTCTACCCACCCACACTATTTTGAACCCGTAAGCAATATATACAGCAGATTCTTTATATATATATATATATATATATATATATATATATATATATATATATATATATATATATATATATATATATATATATATATATATATATATATATATATATATATATATTTGGGGGGGGGGGGGATTTTTAGGATTATTAACTATATTCAAGCTTCCAGATGGGAGGGATTTTTTTTCCGGAAGAGCTGTTCTCTTGCAGGAATATTTTTGGTTTATACCAACAATCTCCTTTATGATGTGGGAGTGATCACAGTGAAACAAATGCTCTATACATTTTAACTCCATAGTAGAAGTAGTACAGATGCAGTTCTGAATGTTATTCCCTTTAGTGTAAATCTAGGTCACAGTTCACAGATAAGAAAGGGGTGCTACTGTTATTTTTCAATGAGCCTTTCCATTTTAGGATTAATGAAGGAGAATCCATGAAACGCAGTCTGGTCCATTGAATCAATAAGATTTTTATCACTGTAGGAAAGTCGTGGCTTTTCACTGAGGAACTCACGGTCAAAGTTGGTGTAATCACCAGGGGATTTCTAGGGAAAGAAAAAAGCAAAAAAGTGGGAATAATGTAAATGTACAGTATCCTTGGTTATAACATTACAGTTGCACGATACTATGGACCACAGTCAGCTTATACATCAGACAGCATTAGAAGTTCTTCTACTTCACAAAAATGTTACAGCTTTTCTGACCTCTCTCTTTTTTTTTTTTAGCTTCCAGACCTTGCATGAGGTTTCCTGTGCCTGAAAGCTGGCTGAAATCTGGCATTGTGGCAGAGGCATTTGTAGCCAAAATGTCCCTATATATGCTCCTATAAATGTGAGAGGTTAAACTTGGTCCCTCAAGCACAGTAACAATAATGGGATGGAAGTTTAACATCTGTCCATGTTGTGTCTGCTGTACAAAAGGCAATGCATTGGCCAGAAACACCTGCAACATGTTTGCTTTTGCTGGGGGACCTCTAATTTTCAACACATGTTAATTGAATGTGTTAAAGGGATCGTGCCAAAAAGAATAAAACACGTACATACCAATAAAACTTTTATTTTAAAACACAGGACACAGGATGAAGTATTTAGGTACATTGAGTTACACAGTTGGCAAGGTTTAATAAAGACACCAGTTCAACCTGTGTGGGTGTTTGTGTGTTTACGTCAATACCATTTCCCATTATCCGGTATATTGTGTTCTTAAAGATGCTCATTTAAGAGTTTTTTGAAATCATGGACATCCCCCCCCTCCACCAACTTCTTAAGCTAAAATAAGCATTGAGAAGTGTGTGTGTGTGTGTGTGTGTATATATATATATATATATATATAACAATTTTTATTTTATGCAGCTGCTGATAGGGTGTTTTTGAATACATTTAACAACTGTTCATGTTGAATGCCCACAGCAAAACTTGGAAACTGTTAAAAGTTCTGGAAAGATGGTGACATGCAAGTAAGCATTCATAATGTCCAAAAAGGCCAGAAGAAAGCACAGACTAACCTGGCGGATTCCATACATAATTTTGGTGTTGAGAACAATTACATTCAGTACAGGGCAACACTTCTGGTCTAGGAAGACTAAAATCGTTTTAAATTGAAGCCCCATTCCCAAACACCAGCTACAATCCATTTGCGAGAGCAGCTGCTCCAGAGCAGCATAAAGGTCCACCAATTTTTTTAGGGGTGCCGACAGAAATTCTACATCCTAGGACCATATGGCTGCAAAAGCCAACAGATATTCCCCTGCACTCTGCCAAGTGGGGTCTCCCCCTCATTGTTATGATGACTTTTTAACAGAATTAGAGGGTTTGGGTGCCCACAACTTATGGCAAACCCGAGTTCCAGGTGTTGCCTTGGAGGTTTGGGAGAAACAAAAGGAACTCTTTGTGACAAACACAGTATCAGACCCCTGCCCTTCTCACCAACTCGTGAAAAAGGATTGGCCAATCTCACACCATGCTGTCACTTGAGTAACAATGCCACTCTCAGCACAAGATTTTTCAGCTTGCGGGACCCAATCTAGGTGCTAGCAGCCTAAGAGCGAATGTCACTGCGTTAAGGTAATTAAAGAGGAAGTAAACCCTCCGTAAGGACAAAAAAACCCTGCAAGGCATAATCAGCCAGTATAGCATACAGGCCGATTATGCATTACTTACCACAAATCGAGGCCCCCGCAGCGGTCCGCGTTTCCCCCTCCGGCCGCCGACATGTTGTCCCTGAGTGACTTCTGGGTATCACGGCTCCGTCGCTGTGATTGGCCAGAGCCACAATGCCGTCACTCGCGCAGGAATGGCACAGTACAACTGAAGCAGCGGCACATAATGCCATTGCTTCAGTTGGCTTAAGTGCGCATGTGCCGCATGATGTCGGCACATGCAAATACAGGGATATTTCGTTGGCTACAGGTTTTAGCAGAGTTCAGTCGATAGGCAAGGTGTTATTGGCTCTCACAACTTGACAGATGTTCCTTGGTTGACGGTACATGAGAGCTTTCCAAAATGCACTCATGAACTCTGCACTCTGTACATGGCACACCCCTGAACTCTGTACATAATGCACTCCTGAAAACTGCACTCTGTATGTAATGTACCCCAGATACAACTGGCCTTGTGAGGGCAATAATACTACTGATACTGCCCACTGTAAGATGTCAGGGTGATTAAGCTCTAGTGGTGTATGCGAGTTGAAGAAATTGTGTCAGTCCTTGCATTTTCAAGGGCATAAACAGACCATTTTTATACAAAAGAAACAGAAAGTTCAAAAATAAACAGCAGATTCCGTCACAGGGGTATTCAGCATTGCAGTCCTGATTCAGAGCAAACAACATTCAGCCTTCCTGGCTAAACACACAGCACTCCTGCTCAGGCCTTACACCTTAGGCCTTAGTTTGTCTCCCCCAGACTTGCCGCTCAGCACCTATGTGCTTGCAGCTAACAGCTTTGTGCTGCACTGTCTCCTTCTGGGTTGTTTATGAACCCAGCCCACAGGCGTGCAATTAGTATTCCTGACAAAATCAGGCATACACTGCTCATATGCACCTGTGACACGGGGTTGCATCTCCACACCGTGAATAAAATAGTTTGACACCCATATTCTATAGGGTACAGCTGTGCAATATGTTTAGTAAGAGCTATCGCTATCTGTTCTAGGTCATTCACTATATAAGACAGTGGCCTGGGCTATCAGTGTGGGGGGGGGGGGGGGGGAGGACACTGCATGCTTCCCTGCCACAGTTAGTGGATCATAATCCGACAAGGCACCCTGGACTGCTGCCCTTGCACTTATGATCTGCCATAGTAGGTATAGCACGAGAGATTGCCCATAAGGGTTCTAATGCAACCACTGCTGGAGTAAGAAGGGTTAATGCCGTCTGTGATCAGGTAATTGTATGGTAGCAGGAAGCCTAAGTAATGTCTGGAGAATAAATGACCTGATGCAAACATGAAGGAGATGGTGGGAAGGAAACAAGGTATGTGCACGTATGAGCAGCAAGACCACCAGGAGGAGAACTCATGGAGTCGTAGGGAAAATGAGCCCATGCAGCTGAAGTAAGGGCACCAAAATCCACATATGCTGCAGCTCCTCCCTCCCACCAAAGGCGTCGTAGCCAGAGCCCAGTATTTTAACCCTTTTAAGGACACCAGAACAAAAGGGCACAAGCAGGCTCCCTCTAAATATGTGCAAAAGCCCTACTTACTGCAGTGGAGGTCCTTAAAAGGCCCTATGGTTTCCAACAGGCACACATGGTTAGAGAAGCAAAAGCAAGGGAACATACTGCTCCATTAGTCTTCACCCTACTGATGGGCATACCGTTTAAGGGGTCTTCAGAAAGAGGGTTCCTCCATATGGGTGGAAAATGGCCCTGGACCTGTAAAGCACTCTGTGGCTGCTCCACACATTGCGCATAAGTACATAGGGAGCGCCCTCAACAGAGTCAAATGACAAAGGGCAACAGGTTTGCCCTGCCTCTTCTCAGTAGGGTCTGGGTACAGCTTACAAGAGAATGCCAATGACCTGCAGATACGGAAAGCTGCAAAACTGGCCCCCTTTGGCACTAAAGCTATGTGCTAGAGCAGGGTTCTCCAAACATTCTAAACAAAGGGCCGGTTTATTGTCCTTCAGACTCCTGGAGGGCCGGACTTTGGCCAGCAGGAGTGAAAATTTTCCTGGGAGAAATAGTGCCCCATTGCTGGTATCATAGGGAGGAATAGTACCACATTAGTGGTGTCAGTGGGAAGAATAGTGCTCCATTGTTAGTGTCAGATGGCAGAATAGTGTCTCGTATCATTGGGAGAGATAGTGTTTCAAGGGCCAGATAAAGGCAAGCAAAAGGCCGCATCCGGCCGACGTGCCACAGTTTGGAGACCACTGTGCTAGAGGAAAAGAATCTTAATAAAAGAAGAAAAAGGTTTCCTTTTCACCAAAAGGGCATCTGTCCTCCTAAGATGTTTTGGCAGTGTCAATTTTCTTGCAGACAGCAGCATAAATCGTTTATCTAAATAGTTCATCTTGTGTCCCTTCATGAGCCATTAAGAAACACAATTTTTACTTGTGATGTCAAACACAATTTTCATTTATCTGACAGTTTTAATCAGCAAAACAGCAGGAATGGATAGGGATTACACAGGCACCTTATGAATAAAACAATATAACTTTTAGCTTACTTTTTTAATCCAGGATTGCACTGATCTGCACTGGGAAAATGCCAAACAGCAAGAGTAAGAGTTTGAAAGCTATGAATGTTTCTGTCCTGACCCTCACACACTTCTGGCCAGACAAACTCTCCCCCAATTGCCAGTCTAGTCTGCCCTGACTAGTAACTCACAACTCTGCCTTGACTAATTGGCATCATTGCTAATAACAGGACTGACAGCAAATGGCATACAAAATAACCAGTGCCCATTTAAAAAACAATGTACTGGATGTAACAAGCAATAGGAAATGTAAACAATGTGTTGCCAGTCATTTTTTTGTAGTCTGATTTTTTTTTTATACATTTAGAAAGTGGCCTCCTTACCACATGTAAAAAGCTTGTTTATAAAAACTTAGCAAGTGAAGCTAAAACTTGCACTCAACTGAATAAGACAGAAGAGTGTCCTAAGCTGGCCATACGTTGCACAATTTTCTCTTATTAAATTTCCTTTAGATTTACCTGCAACTATGTAGTGAAAGTGCCTGCCTGATTACATACAAATTGAAAGTGTTTAGGTTTGACCTCATATCATAGGGTTTTGGTCAATCTTAAGGAAAATGGTATATTGTATGGCCAGCTTTATCAGACAGATCTGGAGTTTCATTAAGACAAGCAAGTCAAAGGTATGCAGCTTTTTCTCTGTCTTTTTAGATAAAATAGTGTGCTCTGGGAGTCTTTTGTAATGTTGGTTAGTCATAAAAAGAATTTACATAGCATAAAAAAAAGAAGATTAAAAACATATTACAAAACAAAAAATAAAAAATTGACCAAAAACCAATACAGGTGCCTTTATGGTGAGAAGAACGACAAACTTCTATACATCACGAGGCATTTTATGTTCCTACACCTTGCTGGTAATATATCTTCATGACAGCATACATATGTTTGGTAGCTCTGCCCCCATCCAACCCACAGGACCAATTATAACTCTTTAAAAGAGAGCGACAGCCTCCCATCTGACATTCTTTTTTCTGTCCTCAAACCTGCAGGATTGTGGATCACCTGGATACAGCCCTTACTATGCCACTATGTTGACTCAGCCAGTACAGGTTCATGCTCCCCTGTATATGAAGTCCCATTTAACTTGGGGAAACCGTTTTTCTGAGGGTCTTTTTGGGAGATCTGGAGTTCAGGTATGATTTTGCTCCTTTCATATTGGGAAAAGGCACTGCTCCATGATTAGGCACTCTCTCACCTGTTAAAAACGTGCGGTGAGTATTCCGTGGGAGGCTGGCATATGGTTGTTCTCCCATGATCTGGGTCAAGGTTTTCCTCTCCATTAGGGCTTTGCGCGCGGTGTCTCAGCCTAATTTATTCCTTCCATGGGGGAAGTCGCGCAGTGATGACGTCATTGGCGCTTGCGCAATGGCGCGGCAGCAGCCATCTTGGTACTCACGCATATGGCTGCCTGTATATAACAAATGCAGTTATGGCGCTGGCCAGTGAAACACCTCCTTGCATGCTAAAGGGAGCTCTTACACAGACTCGTGCATCCCCAATATGGATCCAGCCCAGGGTGAGAGGCTCAGCTTTTGATTCACTAGTCATTCAAAACTCTGCTGTACATATGACGATCTGAGGATCTATTTGTGTTTAAATTGTGTTTTCTGTGCGTTTGGTGCCCATGGTATATATTATGTATATACATCAGCATATAAAATTTCTCTAAACCTCATAGTATATGCAACTGTTCGTTATTATATAAGTTTATGACTACTTTGATGGTTATGGTAAGGTTAACCCTTTCTTTCTGGGGTTTTTCCTTTTAAATAGCCGCCTCTCACAGTGCAATAACACAAAGACTCACCATACCACTAGGTATGTGGCTGCAACTACCAGGTAAGTTCGGGAGTTCAGTGAAGGAAAACAGACTTATGTTATTTTAATTTTTTTCAGCCCGCAACACCATTCTTTCCATAGGGAATCATGGGATAAAAGGTCTAAAAACCACAGCACGTCAAGAAGGGAACACTCTTCCTCAGGACACGCATTGCATAGCCGCAGGTCTCCCCCACATATGCCTAAAAAACGTCCCTCTCCACATTATTCCACCCGTCCCAGAGATAAAGCTTGCTGGGTTTGTGGAAGGGAGGCACTTCCAGGTAAACTAGTCTGTAATGAATGTTTTATGGAAGCAGTTGGAGATAAAGAAAAAGAGAAGCAGGAGTCCATAGCTACTATGAAAAAGTTGATAAAGGAATCAATTTAGGAGCTGGCCTCGTCACAGGATTTAACACCCCCTTCATCGAGCGAGGTTGCTATTGAGGCTCCCGAGCAGCATACAAAAACAGGGTTCAGTTCAGATGAGGACAATGATGCCTCAGAAGAGTACTGCTCCTCTTCGATTTTTCCTTAGTCAAACCATTCATAGTTGCGGTTAAAGACGAAATCCAATGGGAAGCAGCTCCAGAACCACCTGCCAAATCGAGGAAGTATTTTCCCCATTTGAGGAAAAAGTCACCACCCTTCCCGCTTATGGAAGTAATCAAAGAGGTGGTGACAGAAGAATGGCGGAAGGTGGAAAAAAGGCCAGTCGCCTATAACTGTTTCCCACAAGCTATACCCCCTAGCTGACTCAGATGCACAGCTCCTTAGCTTCAGTAGATGCCTCTATTATTAGGCTAGCAAGAAACACCACTCTGCCCCTTGAAGACGCAGTCTCTTTCAAAGATGTGCTAGATCTCAGGAAAGCCCATCAAGCAGCTGGCGGAGCGTGTAGGCCCGCAGTGGCGTTAACTTCGGTATCCAGAGCTACTAAGGCATGGACTGATAATATCGAACTAGCCTTGAGGCAAGGTATCGAAACAGAGGAAATTATCAAAGCTCTGGATGACTTTGTGGCAGAGGCCACTATCGATACCTTGAGATGCTTGGCGCGTGCCATGCTATACTCAGTAACCGCTAGAAGGGCTCTCTGGTTGAAGCCATGGTCGGCAGTCCCCTCTTCCAAACAAACGTGGTGCCGCATTCCCTAAGACGGTAAAGCCCTGATTGGTGAGAAGCTGGATACAGCAATTCACCAAGTAACAGGCGGAAAGAGTGGCCTAATTCCCCAAGATAAGAACAGAAGAAAAAGATTTGCAAACCGCCCTTCCTTTCAGACCAAAAATAGGGACACCCGGTTATATAGACCAGGAAGAGAATATCGCAGAGGCTGGAGAGGTTCTCAGGCTACCTTTCTAAGAATGGGGAAGCAGAAAGCCACATCCACTGCTCCGGAAGGTCAGAAATCTTTTTGACTACCTGCCCACCCAAACATGCCCTGTGGGGGCCTGTCTAAGGGCTTTCACTCAAGTTTGGGTGAACTCTTGCACAGACCATTGGGTCACTTCCACAGTGCTTCACGGCCACTACTGGCAATTCAAGCGCAAACCACCCAGTGTTTCGTTCCTGCCCACCAGAATTCCGGGTTCCAACGAAAAACAAGAAATTTTTCAGTATATACAGACAAACTTTTTGGTCCCCCCCCCCAAAAAAAAAAAACGGGAGGCCGGTCCTGGACCTAAAGCGACTAAACAAGTTTATCAGTACAGAACGCTTCAAGATGGAATCTCTCCATACAGTAATCTCATCAGTGCAACCGGAGGGTTGGATGGTCTCTATAGACCTCAAAAGACGCATATCTGCATATTCCAATTCATCAAGATTTCCAGCCCTTCCTACGATTCAAGATCGGAGACCTTCATTTCCAGTTTAGGTGTTAACCTTTCGGCATATCGTCAGCCCCCAGAACTTTTACAAAAGTGTTGATGGCAGTTCTGGCCCCTCTTCGGGAAAAAGGGATACGTATCCTATTACTTAGACGATATATTAATCCTGACTCAGCACAGAGAAACGCTCAAATCTCACCTACAGGAAGTTCTCGATTCCTTGACGAAATACGGCTGGTTAATAAACGTTCCCAAAAGTCAGTTTCTACCAACACAGAAAATGGTATATCTTGGAGCACTATTCGATACCCCGAGGAGGGCGGTGTCTCTCCCTCAAGAAAAAATTCCTTTACTTGTAGCCAAAGTAGGGAAGGCCATGGCGAGCAAGTCTATGTCAGCAGCAGAATGTCTGAGTCTTCTGGGGACGTTCTCCTCTTGCATTCCGATGGTGAAATTGGCCCGGTGGCATCTTCGTGTCTTCCAACAGGGGTTTCTCTCCCAGTGGAGGAGACGTTCCTTATTTCAGAGGATTTTGATTTAGACTGCAATGAAATCCAGTCTATGGGTGGTGGACAAGAGCCAAAAATCTGTCGAACCACTGTCATCTTGGTCCCATCTCCTGGATCACTCTTACATCAGACGCAAGTCGTCTGGGTTGGGGAGTCCACTTTGAAGATCAGTCGATCCAGGGGAGATGGCAGTTTAATACGGAGAACGTAGTATCCAACATTCTAGAAGTGAGGGCAGCCTGGATGGTGATATCTCATCTGGCATCTTCCCTGAAGGGCAAATCGATTCTATTGCGAATGGACAACAGGTCCAGAAGCAAGGAGGGACACGCAGCAGGTCATTGTCCAGCGAGGTAGCCCCGATATTACTCCGGGCCGAGAAAAACCTCACCAACCTCAGAGCGTCTTATATTCCAGCTCCCCAGAATCATCTGGTGGATCGCCTGTCAAGGGGCTTCGTCAACAAAAACAAGTTGTCCTTGGACCAGGGAGTCTTCTATTGGATCTGTCGCCATTCGGGCAAACCTCAAATAGACCTTTTTGCGACCCCTTGCAATGCCAAAGTTCCCCATTTCTTTTCGAGACTCCCAGCTCGCAAGTCGGCAGGTGTGGATGCCCTCGTCCAGCCATGGACATTCCAATTGGGCTACGCGTTCCCCCCCAACCCCTCTGATTTTGAGGTTTCTCCAACACTTGAAAGAAGAAAAAGTAGAAATTTTAGCAATAATCCCTTACTGGCCGAAAAGACCATGGTTCACTCTACTAACCAGTAGGGGTGCAACGGATCAAAAAACTCACGATACGGATCGTTCCTCGGATCAGGAGTCACGATCGGATCATTTTTGGATCGGCAAAAAAATAAATAAAAAAAATTCTCCCCACTGTAATATCCACATCTCTCTCCCACTGCAGTGGCTTCACTAGGGTTGGTGTCACCCAGGGCAGAAAAAAAAATGGTGTCATCCCCCCACCCGATCGCTCAGTTTTTAATGTATGGCTGGTAGGGGACAGCTGCAGGATCGGATTGATAATGCAGGGATCTAGGTATGTATGTATGCATGCATGTATGTTTTTGGGATTCCCTCACTTCTCTTTAAAAAGCAAAAACACATGTGTGTAAATATCCTCCTTTAAACAAACCTAAGCTGTAACATTAGTTCTGCTTTAATCAATTAGCCAACATACTGAGGAAATGTGTGTGCCGACTACAGAAGTCAGCACGCTGAGGCGGGGAGGCGTGTCACGCTGTGCACTGGCAAGCACACTGGGTGGAGCAAGATGGCCGCCGCTCCGGAGCTAGGCCGAAGCAGGGGACTTTCCTAGGCCGAGGCTCCCGAGTGGTCCGTGGATCGTGGGGTGTGCCGATCCGAACGGGGGACCCGTTCGGATCACGGATCGGTGACGATCCGTTGCACCCCTACTAACCAGGCAGGCTCTCTGCGCACACTTCCAGACACAGCCTGCTATCGCAGGGGGACATCTTCCATCTGCATCCAGAGATTCTGGATTTGAGGGCCTGGAGGTTGAGCGGGAGAGGCTGGAAGGATTAGGATGCTCAAATAGCGTAATCCAAACATTACTTCAAGCCAGGAAGGCTTCCACCAATAGCACCTATTACAGAATCTGGTGAAAAATTCTCAGAGGCCAACATGTTTAACCCATTAAAATCAAAAGTTCAAGAAGTTCTTTTGTTTCTTCAGAAGGGGTTAGATTTAGGTTTGGGGCTTAACTCTCTAAAGGTTCAGGTCTAAGCCTTGTCGACCTTGACAGACACCAGATGGGCCTTAAATCCCCTAGTAGAACGTTTTCTGAAAGCCGTCCTAAGACTAAAATCACCAAGGAAGTCACTATATCCAAAAGTGGGATCTGCCTTTGGTACTCGGCACACTCGTGGCACATCCATTTGCGCCTACGGAGGACTGCTCCCTGGAGGACATTACCCTTAAGACAGCATTTCTAATCGCAGCGACTTCTGGCCGGAGGGTCTCAGAAATCCAAGCCCTAGGAGCGGAAGACCCTTATATTATTTTCTTTCAAGACAGAGTGGTCCTCCAGCCAATCCACCAGTTTGTTCCTAAAGTTTCTTCCATATACCACCTTAACCAGGAATGGGTTCTCCCAGCTTTCGAGGAAGATCCGTTTTCCTCAAACCTGCATGAGCTGGATGTGGCAAGATCTCTCAGACATTATATTAATCTGACACAAGCCTTCCGTGTCTTCGTAATCTCTAAGGGGGCAAGGAAAGGACTGGCCGCATCAAAAACAACTTTAGCAAGTTGGATTGTACGACTCAGTCACAGAATGTATCGGGCTAGTGGTCTGCAAATTCCCAAGTCAGTAAATGCTCACTGTACTCAAGGAATGGCATCCTCCTGGGTTGCTTTAGCACAAGTCTCTCTAGAAAATATCTGTCGAGCAGCGAGTTGGTCGTCTTTCACCACATTCATGACCCACTATAGTGTGGACTCGGCTGTACTTCCCACGACTTCGGGGAAAAAAACTTTACAGTTGTCCTCTCTGTATTTTAAAATTAAACTAGTTTTGCAGCACCCTCCCTGTAAGCGAGTTATTTACCATATGTATGCTGCCACGAAGGCACCAGGAAAATAAATACCTACCTTTCTGTAATTTTATTTTCCTGGTGCCTATCCATGGCAGTATACGCCCTCCCTTTTTAGAAGAATCCTTAATCGTTTAAATCTAGTTACAAAAATGTCAGATGGGAGGCTGTCGCTCTCTTTCAAAGAGTTAGAATTGGTCCTGTGGGTTGGATGGGGGCGGAGCTACCAACCATATGTATGCTTCCATAGATAGGCACCAGGAAAGGAAGATTACAGAAAGGTAGGTATTCTATTTTCCCTTATCTCCAAAATTCCCCACAAGTGTGTTGTGGTGAGCCCGTCCTCAAATACTGACACCTAATAACTTGGATGCTGGGGTTTGGCATCTCCTTATATGTTAGGATTTGGATCCTCCTGACCAAGGTGTCGGAAATTACCATCTCCTAACTTAAAGAAATAGTAAAGGCTTGTTTAAAAAAAAAAAAAAAAAACACAACAAAACACATATTTACCACCTCTGTATAGTTGGCCTTGCACAGAGCAGCCTAGATCCCCCTCTTCTAGGGTCCTTCTTTGCTGCACCTGGCCCCTCCCTCCTATCGAGTGCCCCCTCAGCCAGCAGCTCTCTATGGTGGTACCCGAGTGGAGTCAGAGCTCTGTGTATCCATTCAGGCATGGAGCCTGATCGGGCCCCTCCCCCTCTCTCCCCTGACTGGCTGACTTTGATTGACAGCCACAGGAGGCACTGATGTGTCTCAGCCAATCAGGAGGAGTGTCCTTTGGTTATACTTTAATCATGATACGTAATCTATTTAGTTTTAGGTTATGCAGAGCAATAAAAACCTTGTTGATCCCGCCAATTACTGGCCCTGCCTCCTTGCTCGTGTGCCAGCTGCAGCATCAGGTCATCTTGTTCAGCCATTGCCACCTGTACTGAGCATGCTCCCCTTTTGTTAAACAGGCAAACAGTTCAGTTAACTTCCTACTTTGTCCCGATCAAGGCTGCCAATGTAACTATAAAGTCATCTTTGTGGGTGTTTATTAGTAATACGCCCTTCTCTCTTTGCTGATGTTTTTCTAATCACTAGTGTGGCGGATCTAACAGGGAATGATTGATGGAGGCATTGCCTATCTATTAGTCCCTTCACATACATACTACTGTGATTAGCAGCTCCTCCTTCGCATATCTTTAGTGTTTCACAAAATGAAAGTGAACGTCAATCATATAAATCTCCGCCTACACCAAGTTAAGGAACAAAAGTAATAAAAAAATATTTAAAAATTAGAACGTCTTTGAAGGTTTAAAATACCTTAGTTATATTTTTTATTTGATTTCTGAAAGGGTTTTTTTTTTTCACCATGTCATGTGACAACGACAATCAGCAGATCGTCAAATCAGACAATCGTGCAGTAGATGTATTAAACATACAATATCTGAATGGTAGAGGTTCCTCCCACAGATCATTCCCTGTGGACAGGAACAGGGAAAGATGCGATTGCTGCAGTACATGGAGAAAAGATGGAAAAAAATTAATGAGATGCTGCAGCATTATGTATACACACCGTAAAAAAAGCAATGTCAGTGGCATGTATATTACTCCACCATGCATTTTATCCTGATATATTATTTCATACTTCTGCACCTTACGGTCAGCTATCATATGTCAATTTTTCCACCTTTTTTTAGGCTTAAAAAAAAAAAAAAATCATAAACCTATTTATGGAGTATCAAACCATTCACATCATACCGTTTTAAGTTCCCTGGGATAAGGAAGAGAGACCCCGTTCCTTTACTCTTTTTTTTATCATTCACATTATCATTCCTCTATTATAATTATTACCATATTTTAAAACCATCATCTCTCCAAGAACTACAAGAATTTATTGCAAGGGGCATGCTCTATTTGTAATAGCATTCGTTACAGATTACTTACTCGTCTCATATTTTATACCCCAATAAGATGGTCTTGCCGATCCTTTATGGCCGCGTACACACAGAGGAACATGTCCGACGGAAACGGTCCGCAGACCGTTTTCATCGGACATGTCTCCTCTGGATTTTCGTCCGGCGGTGTGTACACACCATCGGATCAAAATCCCCACCGGCAGACAGCGCGGTGACGTTGACGCCGCCACGTCACCGCACCAGGAAGTAAAAAAACGTCCACGCATGCGTCGCATCCATACGATGCTTGTGCGGGCAGATATGTCCGCTGGTTAGTGTACTAACCAGCAGACATATCCGACGAACATGTCGCCGGCGGACAAATTTTAAAGCATGCTTTAAAATTTGTCCGCCGGTCAGACATGTCCGCTAGCCCATACACACGATCGGATTTGTCCGCTGAACTGGTGCGTCGGCCAGTTTCAGCGGACAAATTCGATCATGTGTACGCGGCCTTTGTGATGAAAGAGAATGAGCAGAGTAACCTGTAAGTTTTAAAATGAGGAACACAGTGTAATAACAGGATGAGGTTTCCTCAATTCTTTTACTTGGTCTGGATGAAGAGACGATACACACTTATAATTAAGGTTCCAGACCAACCTAGAAGCTGTATGACAAGTAGGGTTGTTACCCGCCCGGGGTTCATCCGGACAGTCCGGGTTTAGAACCATGTGTCTGGATTTCAGCCTGCTGAAATCCAGACACATTACAATCACTCCCATGCCTAGATAAGATTTGTTACTGCACAGCTTGTGACATGCTGCCTGCTACACTTCCCAGTGATACAGAATAGACAGCACCCCCAGCTTCCCTCTTAAAGTGCAAGTTTCCCTTTCCTGACAATAGTTGCTGCATGTATATGCAGGTGAATCGGATTGTGATTTTAGAGCATCCCCTGTTTGCTATGCCCAAGGCTGACTGTTCAAGTCCTATACCTCTAGATAGGCCACTGTTTGTTATTGTAATTTTTCAAAATGAAGTAGTAGATTACGCCCAAAGCCTTTGTATAATTTGCTTGTTACAATGGCAGTCCCAGCAGATTCCTCCGTGAAGAGCTGGGTGCTGGGGATGTGGCAGGAGTACTTTCCATAATATGTAGTTATGCACAGCATACTGCATGCTATTGCAAATTTAACTTTAACCACTTGCCCACCAGCCGCTGTCGTTATACTGTGGAAGGTCAGCTCTGCTGTGCAAATTGGCGTAGCTGTGTGGTGGCTCGCGTAGGCATGTGCCACCGCTGTGCATGCTGTGTGAGCGTGCCCGCGGGTAGGGTGGGCAATTTGTCTGCCGGAGACCCGCAATCGCTTAGTACAGAGGCACGATGGTGATCTGCTTTTTTAAACAAGTCGAATCCCTCTTCTGACAGGAGACATGACAGATCTATGGTTCCCAGTGATCTCTGTCATGTCCCTGCCAGCCCACAATATATCCTCTACAGCAATGGTTCTCAACCTGGAGTTCGGGACCCTCTCGGGTGTCGAATGAGGATTTGCCAGGGGTCACCAAATCCTGGTCTGTGCCTGAAGCCTGCATCACTCCCCCAGCCTTCTTGCTATCCCTGGAGCCTGTGGCCACCCAACCCAGCTGGGCTGTTCCTGGAACCCGCAGGCACTCACTCAGCCTCTTCGCAAGTGCCCAATCAGTTCACGCCAGGGCTGGGGGGCAAAGACTGGAGGTCAGCTGACTGGTGAGGATTGTGAAATGGGAGGGGCTGGAGGAGACCCTATCTCCTGATTTCGGCATTGGTGTCACTGCTATGAGACACCACAAAGTCGGAAACACAGTGAAGCTGAAGGCACAGTGAGTGACACTACCTGTGATTATAGTTGCCATTAAAAGGAATCAGGGAGCGCTAAATGCCTGTCAGTTAGGGGCGCAAATTACTTGTCTTGGGTGCTGACAACCCATGCTATGAAAATTATTTTACTGTTAGGGGTCCCCTACAACTTGGGAAATTTTATCAAGGGGTCACGGCACAAGAAGGTTGAGAACCACTGATCTACAGTTAGATGGAACACATTTAACCCCTTGATTGCCCCCCTGTTAACCCCTTCCCTACCAGTGTCATGTTTCCATTGATCACAGCATTTTTATAGCACTGATCAATGTAATAATGTCACTGGTCCCCAAAAAGTGTCATGTGGGGTCAGATTTGTCCGCCGCAATGTCGCAGTCCTGCTAAAAATTGCAGATCACTGCCACTAGTAAAAACAATAAAAAAATAAAAGTCCCTAAAACTATCCCATAGTTTTGTGCAAACCATCAATACACGCCTATTGCGATTTATTTTACCAAGTCTATGTAAAAGAATATATTGTGGCCTAAATTGATGAATACATTTTTTTTATATGTTTTAAAAACCGCAGAGCCCATGCCTTTCTACTACACACCCAGGGGGTGGGGCCGAGACACACTAAAGGAGCAAAGGGATAATTTCCGGGCGAGTGGGCGGCACATTATTACGAGAGAGACATGTACCCACCAAGCCAGGGATTGTCTGGGGACCGAACACCATACCGAGACCCCTTCCCCCCAATACTACACACTAGGAGGCTTCTCTATCCCCCCTACACTACACCAGGGGACCCCACATTCCCCCCAAAATTAGACTGTAAAGACGCTCCCAAACATTACATTCCTGTGCTATATACACTATATCGTACATTACACACTATATGCTATATCAGCCCTCAAAATTTCACTATTTTGCTCGCATTTTGTGAGTGGGTTTTATTACAGGGCGAGGACTCAGGGATCGGCCGGGCTGGACTGCCCTGGCGCCGCTTTGAGCCGAGGCTGCAGCGCTCACCTTCTCCCCCTCTTGTATCACACACAGCGGGCATCTTCCGCTGTGTGTCATGGAGCGGGGTCTGTGTTTGGTGGTGCGATGTGACAAGGTCTCGCCCCCCAGCTAATGTGATAGTAGATTGAATCGATGTTCTGCCTATCACATTAGCCTGTCTAGGGGGGCGGGACCTTATCACGCAGTGCGGCCAAACACAAACTCCGCTCCATGACACACAGCGGAAGATTCACGCTGTGTGTGAGATACAGGAGGAGGAGAAGAGGGCTGCAGCCAGTGTTTGTGTGAGGTGAATCTGAAGTGATGGGGGCAATAGATGGGGCACAGTAATGGGGCAATTGATGGGGCACAGTAATGGGGCAATTGATGGGGCACAGTAATGGGGCAATTGATGGGGCACAGTAATGGGGCAATTGATGGGGCACAGTAATGGGGCACAGTAATGGGGCACAGTAATGGGGCACAGTAATGGGGCACAGTAATGGGGCACTTGATGGGGCACAGTAATGGGGCACTTGATGGGGCACAGTAATGCGGCAATTGATGGGGCACAGTAATGCGGCAATTGATGGGGCACAGTAATGCGGCAATTGATGGGGCACAGTAATGCGGCAATTGATGGGGCACAGTAATGCGGCAATTGATGGGGCACAGTAATGCGGCAATTGATGGGGCACAGTAATGCGGCAATTGATGGGGCACAGTAATGCGGCAATTGATGGGGCACAGTAATGCGGCAATTGATGGGGCACAGTAATGCGGCAATTGATGGGGCACAGTAATGCGGCAATTGATGGGGCACAGTAATGCGGCAATTGATGGGGCACAGTAATGCGGCAATTGATGGGGCACAGTAATGCGGCAATTGATGGGGCAAAGTGATGGGGCACTGTAAGGCTGCAAGTGATGGGGCACAGTAAGGCTGTGTTCACAGGCACACTGAGGCTGCACAGATGGGTACTGATAGTTTTTTTTACTATTGTTAAAGTTGTTAATATTTATTTTTGGAAATTAATTCTGCTTAAAATATTTAACAGTGTAATTTCATGAGATAATTTACAAGGGCGTGTTTAGGGGCGGACTTAGGGGTGGGGCAGGGGAGGTGTTGGGTGGGGCAACTGGTGGCGAGTAACTCTTAAGGCCTGGCTAGTGGCTCAGGACTTGAAATTTTGAGCCCTGTGCTATATTGTACATTATATACTTATCACCAAAGTGTTAACAGTTGCTGGTTTTCAAGCAGTTCATGACTATTTTACTGAAGTTCTTCTTTAAGGTCGGCTCAGATAAAATGTTAGCTCTCTGTCTATTTTTAGTTTCCGCAAAATCATATGTAATGGAAACGTTTTTTTTTTTTTAAATGATTGTGCTGAGGTTTATACTAGTCTTACTCGTGGCACAGCAATCTAAACATATTTTATGGGTACAAGAATGCTTTTGTTTTATTTAACTATGTCCCTTTTAGCCACTCTCACTGTTACAGCAATCTGGCCACCCCCACTGTTCACCACAGCACGCTATGCCCCATTACTACTCTTTTTGCACCAAAGGTGTTCCAGGTCTTTCACAACCCTAAAGTGTTCAGGTTCGGCTTGAAGAAAAGGTGTTAACCCTAATGACAAACTTACTGGCTTTGGCAAAAGGTTATAGTAAATTTAATTTAGAACACTGTGCATTGTGAAATACATACCACTTTTGGTTTAAAGGGTGGTTCCACTTCTTTCTTTTCCAAAGCAGTCCAGTTAATAGTCTTGAAGAAAGGATGGGTCTTGATGTTTCCAGTTACACCAAGTCTCTTTATGGGATCTCTTACAAACAGCTACAAATAAAAACATTATCTTAAAAAAATAACCAGCCGTTTACACGCATTACATTGTCTGACCTAACAGACTAATCACTGATACAGATCTCTTTTTTTTTTTTATACCACAGAAGACTACCAACACATCCCCACCCTTCCCCCCTCCTCTTCCTCTCCTCTTTCTACACTACCCAATGTCCCTTCATCCCACCACTCTGTCTCTGCCCCCTTACCTTTTTTTTTCTCCTCTCTCCCCCACAGCCCCCCACCCCTGCTCGGAATCTCATACGTGCCCGCATCTTCTACCATAGCCTACAGTCTCCCAGATATTATGCATTTGTTACTCTCCTCTATCAGGGAGCCTCATTGCTGTCCCAAAATTTAACGATTGGACGATTGGGCATAACACAGAGGTTCGAGGGCTGACACCCCCCCCCCCCCCCGCTTCCTCCCAAATTCCACACGCCTGTAGTTAACATGCTTTAAGCCCATATCGTGATCACTCGCCTTGATGCAACCTTAATAAGGGAAACCCTACTTGGCTTCCCTTATATGTCCCTCTGTGATGTTTTTCGAAATGTAATTAATGTTACATTATACCCGACAGTGTCACTCTCACTTCTATGCGTAAATAAGGACCATCAGGGTATACAGGATGAGGACAATAAAAAGACATTAGTGGGAGGCTCCCACCCATACCTTCTCTAGGAGGTCTTTGGATTCCTTTGTGATCCATCTTGGAAAGTGTGGTGTGTCCATTCTAATGGATTCAAATAGTTCATCCTCATCATCACCATGAAAAGGAGACTGACCAATCAACATTTCATACAGCAGGACTCCAAATGACCACCAGTCCACGGAAAATGTGTACTTATGTCCAAGTAATATCTGTAAGTGTACAGTAACCAAGATTAAATTCAATGTGTCTAGAAAAGATTTTAAACCCATACAGGTAATAGTCCTATGTTACAATGAGAAATGTGGTGGTCAAAAAAGAAATAGTACAGAATTTAAAAAGTCTCTGTCCAATACAGGAGCCAGCAGGAAGTAGGAACTTTTGGCACCTTGGCTATCATTTATAACTTAAACAAAAATGTCCCGGGAGACTGATGGACTTTTTAAACGCTGCCACCCACGCTACCAGGATTCATCATCCTTATTTTGAGCTACCTGCTCATTAAGCTTCATTGCAAGCACTACGACTGTGCAAATATACCTTTTCTTAACCACTTTAGCCCCGGGCCTGTTTTTCAGATTCGGTGTTTACGAGACTAAAACATTTTTTTTTGCTATAAAATTACTTAAAACCTCCAAACATTATATATTTTTTTTTTCTAACACTCTAGAGAATAAAATGGCAGTCATTGCAATACTTTTTGTTACACCGTATTTGCGCAGCGGTCTTACAAGCGCACTTTTTTTGGAAAAAATTCACTTTTTTAAATAAAAAAATAAGACAACAATAAATTTGGCCCAATTTTTTTACATATTGTGAAAGATAATGTTACGCCGAGTAAAATGATACCCAACATGTCACGCTTAAAAATTGCGCCCGCTCGTGGCATGGCATCAAACTTTTACCCTTAAAAATCTCGATAGGCGATGTTTAAAAAATTCTACAGGTTGCATTTTTTGGGATACAGAGGAGGTCTATGGCTAGAATTATTGCTCTCGCTCTAACGATCGCGGCGATACCTCACTTGTGTGGTTTGAACACCGTTTTCATATGTGGGCGCTACTCGCGTATGCGTTCGCTTCTGCGCGCGAGCTCGTCGTAAAGGGGCGATTTAAAAAAAAAAATTTTTTGTTTTCGGATTTATTTGTATTTATTTTACCAATTTTTAACACTAAAATAAAAAAAATAAAAAAATTATCACTTTTATTCCTATTACAAGGAATGTAAACATCCCTTGTAATAGAAAAAAGCATGACAGGTCCTCTTAAATATGAGATCTTGGGTCAAAAAGACCTCAGATCTCATATTTAGGCTAAAATGCAAAAAAAAAAAAAAAAAAATTTTAAATGTCATTTTTCAAATGACATTTAAAAAAAAATGTCTCTTTAAGACGCTGTTTGGAACCGACGTTTGACGTCACTTCCGCCCAGCAGAGCTACGGGGATGGACGAGGGAAATTTTTTCCCTCACTCGCATCCCCGCTGAACAGACGAGCGCACCCGATCGCCTCCGCCGCTACCGACGGCTCCGGTAAGCGGCGGAGGGCGCGGGAGCGCAGCGGGAGGGGGGGGGACGCTCGCCCGCCACCGATAACGGCGATCTCGCGGCGATTCCGCCGCGGAGACCGCCATTATCGTTTACCCGACCGCCCACAGAAGAGATGGATATCTTGGTTGTGGCAGCAGCTGCTGCCGTTACCGAGATATCCATCTTCAAAGTGCCGACGTATACCTGCGGTGGGCGGTCGGGAAGTGGTTAAGGACGCTCACTATAGCCTCCCTGTGTTGGCAGCATAGTACTCCATCCCAGATTCTCTACCCTCAAGGGTTATATGATGTGAATATAGTTGTCCAGCAGCCCGGACTCCTATTTTAGCTTTTTTTTTATAAGAAATCCATTTCTTTAAGCTCCACACCCACTATTGGACTACACATATATTTTAATAAATTCTCTCAAACTATATTAAAGACTCTGTGAAGAAGCGCTGTAAGACGCGTGAAACCGGTCGAGTCACCACATCGCAAGATCCACCTTTCAGACACCTCAATGTCTGAACCTCCTCGGTCTATACAGGACATTCTTATTATCATTTCTTTTAATAATTGTTTTAGTTATTCTTTTTTGACTGAATTATATCTTGTACTACCTAATCCAATCATCAGTGTACAATACCCTGTGTTACCTTGGAGGTACCTTGCAATGTGTTAAATAGTTTGCCAGTTAGTTCCTATGGAACGTCCAATTATTAATGTTAAATTGCACTTTTGTGTCTAAATAAACCTACTTTTTTAGAGAAACTTTCTCTGTATGACTACATCCTTACTAACAGATAGTGCCTGGAAAGTCCAATAACTTGCCCTCAGTTAAAAACATTTCCCGAGAATGTATATTGGGTTTGTATACTGTATATTTGAGATTTTAAAGTCACATTTGTGGATGTTGGGGTGCTCTACATATACAAGGGAGGGGTGGGGAATCAGAAAACTGGGTTTGGTAACGCTTTAACCCTTATGGTGGTAAAAACTAGTGGTGGTGGGAAATGTGAAAGATGCCCAGTGCTGCTATAATGAGGTAGCTTCGCCAGTGCTTCAGCTAGAAAGGCTGAAGTAAGTCTTAATTAGCATGTAAAGTCTTTAGAAACAGGGTCAATTCTGGGGCTGTGCCAAGGTTTCAGTCCTGGAAAGCACTCTGTGGCCAACCAATATACGAACTCAGGAAAGTATCACGATGCAGGGTCCAGTGCCCAAAGTTCACATTCTAGGTTAGTCCTGCAATCATTAAGTCTAATGTAATCCAGATACGGTCCCCAAAGCTACTGCTGAGAATATACTGATTTAGATAGATGCTATGCTAGCTTAAGCAGCACCATAAGAATCGTGAGTAAAGTCACTAAAATTACACGAACATATAGAAACTTATTTACAGAGCTCAATAGCTTAAGCATAAACTTGAATATAGAACTGAATGGGGTGGGTCAAGAGAGTGACTGAAATGGGGTAGGTCAAAGTAGTGACCTACCCCCTTCCCTCCTCTTTTTTGACACAAGGGTGCAATCAGAAAACATGGTCTGAAAGTTAACAGATACGGTGTTCTTCCTTGGGAAAACCCATGATGCTGTGTGCAACCTGTAGTAAATGTTTATTTGAAAAACAAATATTTTAGAATATTAGCGATGACATTGTGATCAAATGTATGCTGGAAGCTCCACTGACAAAATAATCTTTCAGCGTGCAGATGAACACTGCACTCTTTGCCATGCATTATACAATGTAAGATACAGCTACACTATTAAAATTAATAATAAAATAAGCATATTAAAAAAAAAAATACATTTTTATGTATTTACACATTTGCCAACCTATAATAAATTGAAACTGAAAATAAAATACAGTAAATGCCGATTAAAAATATACAGTGCTCAGCATACATGAGCACACCCCAACAGATTTGTCAGAAAACCTTTGCTTTCCTTTCAGAATCAACATTTTCTGTGGGATGCTAAAATAGAAAATACTCCCACAAATGCAGGTCATTGATTGCAACCAAGATTTGTTATAATGTACACGCAAAAGGATTTTTCCTAACAAATTAATTCAAGACCATGTTGCAAAAATGAATACACCACAAGCTAAATTTTAGACAACAATTTCCTAATTAATGCTGACCATACACAGGTCGAATTTCGAAAGAACTTTGAGTGGGCTGCAGCTACAGCCGATTTTCGCACGGCCATCGAATTTTAATAATCCAACATGTTGGATATTAATGACAGGAGAATCGTGCAAGAAATGTAATCAAAAAAGAAATGTGCATGTGCAAGAAAAGAAAATTCCCGAAAATCAAAGAAGGTTCCCGGAAAGAAAAAGAGGGTTCCCAGGCACGAAAATTATTTTCTGTAGGAACAGGAGGTGAAATTGAAGGTTTGGTCGGTCAAATTTCGAAATCAATGGTGTCGCCATCGGATCACAAAACGCACAAATTTTCGGAATTTCAAAAGAAAGTTCTTTCGAAAATTCGACCCGTGTATGGCCAGCAATGGCACGACATGGAAGAGAAATGTCACAAGGCGGGAGGGAGAAAATTATTTACAAGTAAGGTGAAGGCTACAAAGCTCGACTTATCAGTCAGAATACTGTAGCAAAAGTAATACAAAAATTTAACAAAGATGGAACTGCAACCATCTCACAGAAGTGTTTTCTGATGAGAAGAGTTGAAGAAAAATCGCCATGCAAGGTCACTGCAGCTAGCTAAAGAAGTAGAAAGTCAATCTGGGGTGATTTCATCCAGTGACACAATTTTGGCATACAATGCAAAGGAATGCCATGCATGTAGAGCTGCACGATTCATTTGTTAAAAAAATTGTGATCTCGTGTCCTGCATTGTGATCTCACAATCTCTATGCAGGATTTCCCGATTTATTCACAAAAAAAAAAAAAAAAATTCAGGCAGTCTGCCAAGTTTTTCACAACATTGTCCACGCTGGTAAAGAACTATAAACGTTGTAATATTTTGTTCTTCAGTCAAAGGAATGAACTTCGGTCTGACATGAGGGAAGTTTAACCACTTAAAGGGGAGGTTCCCCTAAAAAGAAACTTTTAACATTGCCTGTCTCTTCTTAATAACATGTAGAATGGGCTGGTAGTTTAAAAAAAAAACGTCCGTACATACCATTTTCGGCATGTAGTCTCACCGTCGCTTCCGGGTCTGGCGGCCGGGGTAGGGCGTGCCTACTTCATTGACAGGCATCCGATCGACGCATACAGCGCGTCACGAGATGCCGAAAGAAGCCGAACGTTGGTGTGCATGCGCCGTATAGAGCCGCACCAACGTTCGGCTTCTTTCGGCATCTCGTGACGCGCTGTATGCATCGATCAGATGCCTGTCCCCACACATCATACCCGGAAGCGGCGGTGAGACTACATGTAAAAAAGGAAACGAAACAGTAAAGTTAGCCCGATTTTTTTTTTGTACAATGGGAAAGATAATGTTACGCCTTAAGAATAGTGATCTTTATTCTAAGCAAAAAAAAATGTGATTCTCATTTTAGCCAGAATTGTGCAGCTCTACATGCATGGGTGTCGTATACTGAGGAAACCTCTCCTAAAGCCCATGCCAAAAAAAGCCAGCCTAGAATTTGCCTGGGCCCATGCTGAAAAAGAGGAAGACTGCTGGGATTCTGTACTGTGAAGTGATGAGACCAAGAGAAATGTTTTTGAACTGATGGCTTCAAAACTGTATGGAGTCACAAAGAAAAACGCATTTTGTCTACAGTGAAACATGGTATTGCCAGTGTCCTTCTTTGAGGCTGCATGAGTGCTGCTGGTGTTAGGAAGCTGCATTTATTTCATTCATGGCATCATGAATTCACAGATATACTGCTCTATACTGAAAAAGGGAAGATGCTACCATTACTGGGTGCCCTTGGTCATCGTGCACTTTTCCAACATGACAATGATCCAAAACACACATCTAAGACCATTGTTACATTTCTGAAGAATAGGGTGAACGTGACCCCTGTTGACCCCTCTCCAAATGTGACCATAAAGCTCTATTTTGGTTTCGTCACTCCAGATTACAGTGTGCCAGAAGCTGTGAGGCGTATGAAGGTGTTGTCAGGGATATTGTAACCAAGCTTTTTTTTGGAATCGGTGCAGCAAAGACTTATTTCTGTCAACTCGGCCATGCAGCCAATTTTCATTCAAGTATTGTATGCCTTGAAACAACCAGATTATCTTTTTTACCCAGAGCAGCCTGTATTTCTCATGAGGTTACCTGTGGGATATTCTTTGTATCCTGAACAATTGTTCAGGCAGTTGTGGCTGCAATCTTTCTTGGTCTACCTGACCATGCTTGGTATCAACAGATCCTGAATTTTCTACTTTGAAATACGTGAATGAACAGTACTAATTGGCATATTCAAAGCTCTGGGTATCTTTTTATATTCTTTTCCATTTTTATAAAATTACATCGTTACACAGGTATTTTGACAGTTCTTTTCTGCTCCCCATGGCTGAGTATTTAGCCTGCTCAGTGCATTGTGAGAGCTAACAAACTCATTGACTATATATTTACAAACACGAATAGCAATTTAAAAAAAGCTACAGATGTGGGAAATTAACCTTTAATTCCCATTTTATTCTCCGCGTCACCTTGTGTGTCTGTACCAAGGCCAAACATTCAAGGGTATGCAATCTTTTGATCAGGGCCATGTGGGTGCTTTCGGTTTTCATTGAGATTTAAAAAGGAACCAAACTACTATGCGATAACAAATAAAAGATTTTTTTTGCCACGATTGGTCATATTTTCATTATCAATGTCAAAATGTAATTTTTGTTAGGGCGTGCAAACTTTTGAGCCAACTGTATCAATGATACTTTTGGGGATGAGGTTGGGTTTGATCTGAATTCAGTTTTAATCCGACAAGAACAGAAGCTGTAGCTCCTGCCCACTGCCACCTAAGTAACTGCGGGCCAGGGCATTCTCTGCCTCCTAGCCGCATTTACACAAAGGGGTTGGGATGGCATCATTGACCTAACCCAAGTTTGGACCAAACCAGAGCTCATCCCTATTCACCATTGACACTACTCCTTTTTTCCCCTCCCATATCCCTTCTCACCCCAACGGAGTCTGACTAATCAACCCTCTGAAGGATTCCCATTATACGGTTGTTTACCTAATTAGTAAATAGAGTCCACATGTGTGTAATTTAATCTCAGTATAAATACAGCTGTTCTGTGAAGCCCTCAGAGGTTTGTTAGAAAACCTTTGTGAACAAACAGCATCGTGAAGGCCAAGGAACACACCAGACAGGTCAGGGATAAAGTTGTGGAGACGTTTAAAGCGGGGTTTGGTTACCAAAAAAAATATTCCAAGCTTCAAATATCTCATGGAGCTCTGTTCAATCCATCATCTGAAAATAGAAAGAGCATGGCACAACTGCTAATTTACCAAGACATAGCGTCCACCTAAACTGACAGGGCGAGCAAGGAGAGCATTAATCAGAGAAGCAGACAAGAGGTAAATCTGGAGGAGCTGCAGAGATCCACAGCTCAGGTGGGAGAATCTGTCCACAGGACAACTATTAGTCGTGCACTCCACAAATCTTGCCTTTATGGAAGAGTAGCAAGAAGAAAACCATTGTTAAAAGAAAGTCATAAGAAGTTCTATTTTCAGTTTGTGAGAAGCCATGTGGGGACACAGCAAACATGTGGAACAAGGTGCTCTAGTCAGATAATAAGCTTGAGCTATTTTGCAAAGAAGAATGGGCAAAAATGTCACTCTCTAGATGTGCAAAGCTGGTAGAGACATCCCTAAAAATTCTTGCAGCTGTAATTACAGCGAAAGATGGTTCTACAAAGTATTGACTCAAGGTCAATAATACAAATACACACCACATTTTTTAGATATTTGTAAAAAAAAAACAAAAAAAAAACAAAAAAAAAACACATGTATCATTTTCCTTACACTTCACAATTATGGGCCACTTTGTGTTGGTCTAGCACATAACATCTCAATAAAATACAATTACGTTTTTGGTTGTAACATGACAAAATGTGGAAACTGGAAAGGGGTATGAATAATTTTTTCAAAGCACTGTATGTCATCGCACTTGTTTGGGCTTAACAGCTGTTATGATTTCTTTTTTATTTTTTTTTTCACAATCAGCCATTTATCACACACAAGAGACCAGCTCACGGGGTGATGCTCAATTCTTGTCTCTTAATCGGATTTGCATCATTTGTGGTAAGTATTGCTTCAAATTAGTTTTGTTTCTGATTTTCCCCCCCCCCCCCCCTTATATATAAAGCTTATATATCCCCTTTTCAACCCCCCCCCCCTCCCTCCCTCCTCACCAAACTCCCGCTTTCGCTACTTATATAGAATTTCATTGTGCTTTTTTTTTTTTTCTTTAGGCGTCTGCCCGTACATTTTCTATATAACTCCATGTTCTTTTAAAGTTTCTCAACTTTTCCCATTTTGTATTGCAATCAGTTTCTTCTATATTTCCCCTGAGGTCTTCCATCATATGTGTCTCCTCTACAGAATCAATCCAATCCCATACCGTTGGGCATTCTATTTCCTTCCACTTCCTAGGTATCAGTCGTTTAGCAGCATTCAATAAGTGGGGGACCAAGGATTTTTTGTATATTTTTGTCTCTTCGTCTCCTCCATGGAAGAGGACCGTCCATGGGTCTCTTTTAATTTTTTTCCTGGTGATTTCTTCTATTAACCTCAAGATGTTCTCCCAATATATTTTCACCTTGGGGCATTCCCACCATATATGAGCCATTGTTCCCTGCATACTGCATCCTCTCCAACAGTTGGCTGACTGTCCTGTCTTAAATTTGCTTAATTTTACAGGTGTAATGTGCCAGCCTGATATACATTTGTAGTTCATTTCAGCCGTCCGGCTGTCTACTGCTGATGAGTGGGTCAGTTTTAGAATTTTTTCTATAGTATTTCTATCTCGGTGTGTCCCTAATTCCCTCTCCCAATTTTTAATAAATGGAGGTACCTCTAGCTCCTCGAGTTTTAATAAAATTTTATATAGTTTTGATATTGTTCCTTTAAAACTTTCCCCAATACACAGTTTTTCTATATCCGATAGTTGATCCTCTGTTCTTATAGGTTGGGGTAATTTTTGAATAAAGTGTTTTAGCTGTTGATACCTCCAATTATTTAGTGTTATAAAAATATCATTTTTTTTCCTTAACCACTTTAGCCCCGGGCCTGTTTTTCAGATTCGGTGTTTACGAGACTAAAACATTTTTTTTTGCTATAAAATTACTTAAAACCCCCAAACATTATATATTTTTTTTTTCTAACACTCTAGAGAATAAAATGGCAGTCATTGCAATACTTTTTGTTACACCGTATTTGCGCAGCGGTCTTACAAGCGTACTTTTTTTGGAAAAAATTCACTTTTTTAAATAAAAAAATAAGACAACAATAAATTTGGCCCAATTTTTTTACATATTGTGAAAGATAATGTTACGCCGAGTAAAATGATACCCAACATGTCACGCTTAAAAATTGCGCCCGCTCGTGGCATGGCGTCAAACTTTTACCCTTAAAAATCTCGATAGGCGATGTTTAAAAAATTCTACAGGTTGCATTTTTTGAGATACAGAGGAGGTCTAGGGCTAGAATTATTGCTCTCGCTCTAACGATCGCGGCGATACCTCACTTGTGTGGTTTGAACACCGTTTTCATATGCGGGCGCTACTCGCGTATGCGTTCGCTTCTGCGCGCGAGCTCGTCGGGACGGGGCGATTTAAAAAATTTTTTTTTTTGTTTTCGTATTTATTTGTATTAATTTTACCAATTTTTAACACTAAAATAAAAAAAAATAAAAAAATTATCACTTTTATTCCTATTACAAGAAATGTAAACATCCCTTGTAATAGAAAAAAGCATGACAGGTCCTCTTAAATATGAGATCTGGGGTCAAAAAGACCTCAGATCTCATATTTAGGCTAAAATGCAAAAAAAAAAAAAAAAATTTTAAATGTCATTTTTCAAATGACATTTAAAAAAAAATGTCTCTTTAAGACGCTGTTTGGAACTGACGTTTGACGTCACTTCCGCCCAGCAGAGCTACGGGGATGGACGAGGGAAATTTTTTCCCTCACTCGCATCCCCGCTGACCAGACGAGCGCACCCGATCGCCTCCGCCGCTACCGACGGCTCCGGTAAGCGGCGGAGAGCGCGGGAGCGCAGCGGGAGGGGGGGGCACGCTCGTCCGCTACCGATAACGGCAATCTCGCGGCGATTCCGCCGCGGAGACCGCCATTATCGTTTACCCGACCGCCCACAGAAGAGATGGATATCTCGGTTGTGGCAGCAGCTGCTGCCGTTACCGAGATATCCATCCTCAAAGTGCCGACGTATACCTGCGGTGGGCGGTCGGAAAGTGGTTAATTCTTCTAAAGTTAATATGTGACCTTGGTGCATAATGTCTCTTAACTGTGCCGTATCCTTTTTAATCCAGTTTCCCGCCACCTCTATTCTCCCCGGTGGAAAATATTCGTTATTTTTTAGTGCTATTAAAGGGGAGTTAAACCTCATTTCCATTTTTTTTTGTGATGTGAGATGGCGTGTACGTGAATGACGTGACGCGCCGCTAGGTGGGAGGGACCAGAGGAAGCCTCACGCTGGGGATCGGGACGGACGAGACGCCGCAGCCCTGGAGTACGACGGGAGTGCGAACACCCGGAGGCCCGCACGAAGGAGCCAAGGAGAGACGGGAGCGAATGCCTCCCCCGGATGTCCCCGCCACTGGACCGAGGTGCTTCTATGGCCGACGGTAACCGTGAGTAGCGGGGTAGCGACCCGCAAAATACATCAGGTACCCAGGAGCAGCGCATAAAGCAGGGAAAGTATACCCCCCCCTCCCCCTCCGTCTCCGAAGTTAAACCTACTTCTACTGCAGCACCTTTTTTGCTACCTTTGCTCTATCTCTTGTCTTCCCTATAAAATAAGGGCTATCATCAAAAAGCCAGACTGAGGATATAGATCTCAGCCGCGGGACGCTCTCCAGGAGATACATGGAACGAGACCCGGAAAGGCAGGTAAAACTGTTGTATGGGAGAATTAAAATGAACATAGCCACAAAAGGTGAGACGCTGAAATGCCATATGGACAAATGAATACGATTTAAAGCTTGCTCGTGATAAGAATTTGTATACCAGGGCTACTGACGGTGTGTTTAAATGCTGCAGATATATGAGCTTTCTCCTATACCTATTCCCCTGAAAACTTAAGAGGTCTCTGGTCAAATCGCCATGTGAGCAGGGGAAACGCTGTGGTAAAAATAATCCTAAAATAACTCTAACCCTACTGGAACTCATACAAAGTTGAGGGACCCAAAAGATATAACACAGAAGTAGACCCTAAATAAATTCAGGGTACCCCCCAAGAAGATAGAACTAACATACATTATCGCATGAAACGGACTATCTTTCTCTTTTTTTTTCTCTTCCTTTTTTTTTTTTTTTTGAGTCAAGAGTTTTACCCTACTCCGCCACACACGCGGATTGCGGACCGCTGAGAGACGTGGACGCCCCTGTACTTGGACGGTAACCACATCCGATTGGAAAATTGGAAAATTGGGAGGTTGGACCACTATAGTGAAAGCTGGAAGTGAAGCATAGGGGAAGAGAAAGGGAAGAGAATAGACCGCCAAGCTGGGGAAAAGAATTAGAAAAGCAAAAGATACTATGTCCAGGATGACAAGTAGATCAGCAACAACAAAAGGAGGCACCCCAAAAACAAACGTTAGCGGGGCGACAACAAGCAATATTACACAATTTATGACAAAAAAAGGAATCCCAAAAGAGCTAAGATCTCCAATGTCGCTACAGACAAGAAACAGATAAAAAGGTAGACCCCACAAAATCCCGGAGTCCAATTCAAGGGGAAATATCAGAGGACTCAAGAGAGGAAGGGGCTAGTGAAATAGACTCTGAATCCAGTAGAATGGAGGGACAAAGGTCGGATGGAGATATTCCTACAAAAGGGGACATGGAAATAATGTTGATGCGATTAGAAAATGCGATTAAGGGAGAAATACAAAGTTTAAGAACAGACATGGGTCATCTGCTTACTAGGCTGGAAGCAATAGAAGAGCAAACGGGTAAACAAGAACAGGAGTCAAACCTCTTAAAGGGACAAATGGCCCAGATACAGTTACAGCAGAGGGACATAATGTATAAGCTGGAAGACCAAGAAAATAGATCAAGGAGGCAAAACTTAAGAATTAGATCGGTCCCAGAAGAAGAGGGAGAAGATTTAAAGGGAAAGATAAGGACAATATTAAACCCAATATTGGGGAAAACACCTGAAGACCAGACCAGACTGGAGAGAGTCCACCGGGTAGGAAAATTTATAAGAACAGAACGACCCCGAGATATCATAGTGAGGTTCCACTCATTTGAAGAGAAAGACGATATCTGGAAAAAGTTAAGGGGATACCCACCCCCCACTTATGAGGGGTCTACCTTACAGATCTTCGCAGACTTGGCCCCAGAGACTCTATCTAGGCGACGACTTTTAAAACCTTTACTGGAACAATTAATAGCCAAAAAAGTCAAATACAATTGGAGATTCCCGGCACGCCTAGTGGGTACAAGAGAAGGGAAATCAGCAACACTACGATTTCCAGAGGACTTAAAAGAATTCTGTAGTAGACTTGAGCTACAGATACCTGAATTACCTGGCTGGGCATAAATAAGGGAGGAGACGGCCGAGGGGGGGATCCAGCGAAATAGACAGGCAGCGCTGTCACCCCAGAAAACATAAAGCTTTTGCTCCCCCATCCCTCTGGAGGGGGGATTTGGAATAGGTCCCACCACTGAGTTTTTTTTGAACCAAGGGCGGACATTGGTTCAAAGGCCTATAGCTGGCCAACAGGGCGGGGTGGGGTAAGAGAAGGGGGGAGGGAGGGGGGACCGAGGGAGGGAGGGGGGGATTGGGGGAGGGGAAAGGGAAGGGGAGGGAAGAGGGGGGGGTGAAGGGGGGGAGGGACTCACCTCACCAAATCTCGTTAGCAGAAAAAATAAGGATGAGGCGGGACATGGAAGTAAAGCTAAACAGGCAATATAAAATAGGATGCCGATAATAAAATGTGTATCGTACAATGTAAAAGGCTTGAACAACCCCGTGAAGAGGCATAAAGTCCTAAAGGAGTTAAAAAGAATTAAAACTGGGGTAGCGTTTTTACAAGAAACACACCTCACGCTAGAAGCTAACATTAGACTATACTCAACAGATATTCCTGTCTGGTACTATGGAGATACTGTCTCAAAGCGCGCAAGAGGCGTAGCTATAGGAATAGCGAAGGGGTTAAGATTCCAGTTGGTAGAAAGATTGACAGATCCCGAGGGAAGATTCCTCTTCCTGAAAGGAAAATTAGAAGATCTGGAGTGTACCCTAGTAAATATTTATTCCCCAAATAAGCAACAGACAAAGTATTTGGTAGGAATATTGGGAAAACTGAGAGACTTTAAAAAAGGCAGGGTCATACTAGGAGGGGACCTAAACTTCAGTTTAGATCCAGCGATAGACAAATCTGCTCCGACGGGAGGAATAAGCAGCATACAGTTAAGAAAGGTCAAGAATAGTCTATATAGAAGCCAACTAGTGGATACATGGAGAGTTTTAAATCCGGAAGTTAGAGATTATACGTTCTACTCCCCAGTACACCAATGCTATTCTCGCATTGATTACTTTCTGGCCGACCATTACCTCTTAGAAAAACTTATAGAGACAAAGATTGAGCCAATCACTATATCCGATCATGCCCCAATAAGTATTAGCTTAAACATCGAAGGGAATTCAAGGCCGTCCCAAAGTTGGAGATTAAATGAGGAACTAGTGGTAGATGAAATAAGTTTAACTAGCTTAAAAAAGGAGTTAGAGGAATATTTTAAAACAAACAACACTAACGATATATCGAGAACCACATTGTGGGATGCCCACAAGGCGGTAATAAGAGGAATT
Source organism: Rana kukunoris (assembly GCA_029574335.1). Classification (NCBI taxonomy): domain Eukaryota; kingdom Metazoa; phylum Chordata; class Amphibia; order Anura; family Ranidae; genus Rana; species Rana kukunoris. The sequence goes on along the minus strand of CM056055.1, from coordinate 59,739,442 downwards.
TTTATTTCAGAAGGTGCAAGGAAAAAAAAAGAGAAAAATCTCCTAAAGAATAAAGTAATTGGTGAGATATGTAGGCTAGAACAAAAACATAAAAGAGACGGGAAACAACAAGAAGTATATCAGGAACTAATGAACAAACGAAATGAATTAAAATCATTATTATTTCAAGAGACAAAAAGAGAATTTCAGATAATCGCGAAAGAAAGATACACGGGAGGCAACAAAACCAGTAAACATTTAGCGAGAATAGTACAGAAGAAAAAAACCAGAAACTATATAGAAAAAATTAAAAATAAACAAGGAGAGGTGGTGTATACAACAAAAGATTTAACCGAGACCTTTAGAGCTTACTATAAGGACCTATACGCAGTGAAGCAGAAAAAATGGGGTAAGGAGGAGAAAAAACGCAAAGTCGCAGACTTCCTACAAAAAGCAAGGGTGGCAAAAATAACCCCACAAGAAGCAGAAACCATGGATAGACCATTTACAGAAGACGATATACAAAGCGCTTTAACAAACACCGCATCAGGGAAAAGCCCAGGTCCGGACGGCCTTACAGCATTATACTATAAAAAATGTAAAGCAATACTCATCCCACAACTGTGCCAATATTTCAATGGCGTAGGAAAGGAATATACATGGAGCAAAGAAACTTTGGAAGCTACAATCACTTTAATCCCAAAGGAAAGCAAGGACCCCAGGATATGCTCGAACTACCGGCCAATATCTTTGTTAAATACAGACGTAAAACTGTTTGCAAGGGTATTGGCCGAGAGAGTAAAAAAGGAGATGACGGGCCTAGTCCACCCCGACCAGACGGGATTTATCCAGGGAAGGGAGGGGAGGGACAATGGAGTAAGGGCGCTCCTTCTCCTACATAAAATGAGGGTTGACGGACGCCCCAGCCTATTCCTGTCAATCGACGCCGAAAAAGCGTTTGACAGGGTAGACTGGGGTTTCATGTTACAAACCCTGGGAACCATGGGTTTTGGTCAGAGGATGTTGGCATGGATTGGAATACTATATCAGACCCCAACGGCCAAGATAAAAATTAATGGGGACTTGTCCCATCCCTTTACTATGGAAAATGGTACAAGACAAGGTTGCCCTCTATCCCCACTCCTGTTCGTTTTATCAATGGAACCCTTCCTATCAAGAATACGCAATTGCTCGGGGATAGAAGGAATCAAAATAGGCGACGAGGAGCATAAATTATCGGCCTTTGCAGACGACGTGCTTTTTTACATAACCAATCCGACAACATCAATCCCAAACCTCTTGGATCTCTGTGGACAATACGGGGTAATTTCAAACTTTAAACTAAACATTAATAAAACGGAAATTCTCAAGGTAAACATGTCCAAGAACGAAGTGCAATCATTAAAAACCACGGATACAAACGCATACACTCTATCTCCCCAAAATTAGAGGCGGTTTAGGATGCCCTAATTTTGCCTATTACTATAGAGCAGCACACGTAGCTAGTCTTACTAAATACCAGGCATACCAAGAAACCCCGTTATGGGGTCTATAAAAGCCATTGAGTGTGATCCTTTCCCAATAGCTAACTTATTATGGATGTCACCAAAAAAAGGATTTTTAATAAACAGCTTACCTGTAAAATCCTTTTCTTGAAGTACATCACGGGACACAGAGCGCATAGCCATTACACTTGGGTTATATGGGTACCTTCAGGTGTGGACACTGGTGTAATCAATTTCACAGGAAGTTTCCTCCCTATATAACCCCCTCCCACTGGGAGTGCTTCAGTTTTGTAGCAAGCAATTCCTCCGAGGTTACACAATGTTCCCCAAAAGAGGGGTGGGAGCTCTGTGTCCCGTGATGTACTTCAAGAAAAGTATTTTACAGGTAAGCTGTTTATTAAAAATCCTTTTTTCTTTATCGTACATCACGGGACACAGAGCGCATAGCCATTACACTTGGGATGTCCTAAAGCAATGCTCTATGAAGGGAGGGAGACCGTAAGGCCAAGAATAGCCAAACAAAAAATTATCAGGAAGTAAAGTAACTCCACCAACAGAAAAAAGGGGGCGTGACCCGGACCAGAGGATTCTATACTGCTGCCCGTAGGACCGCCTGCCCAAATGCTGCGTCCGTACCCTTTGCAACGTCTAACTTATAAAATTTAGTAAACGTATGTACGGAAGACCAGGTTGCCGCCTTGCAAACCTGTGCCATAGAGATCTGATGGTGTGCCGCCCAGGAGGCACTCATGGCCCTCGTAGAATGGGCTTTAACTGATAAGGGAGGTGGAACGCGCTTCAGACCATAGGCCTGAAAAATCAGCTGCTTAATCCACCTAGCCAAGGAAGACTTGGCAGCCGGCTGACCCTTCTTGGGGCCATCCGGAAGAACAAAAAGCACATCTGTTTTCCGAATCTTCTCTGTAGCCTTGAGATAGACCCTCATGGCTCGAACCACGTCCAAAGTATGAAGTAGTCTTTCCTCTCTGGACTGGGGAGTAGGAAAGAAGGATGGTAGGACTAGGTCCTGATTCAAGTGAAAACTGGATATGACCTTAGGAAGGAAAGAAGGTTGAGGCCGCAGAACCACTCTGTCCTTATGCAGAATAAGGTATGGCTCCCTGCATGACAAGGCTGCCAGGTCGGAAACCCTTCTGGCCGAAGCCATAGCCACCAAGAAAAACAACTTTCGGGTTAGTAGCACAAGAGGGATTTCTGTCAGAGGTTCAAATGGCTGCCTTTGTAAAGCTGACAAGACCAGATTTAAATTCCAGGGGCAGAGGGGAGCTCTAATAGGGGGATTCACATGCAAGACCCCCTGCAAGAAGGTTTTCATAAGCGAATGGGTGGCCAAGGGTCTTTGAAACCATATCGATAAAGCCGACACCTGCCCCTTTAGAGTACTAAGAGCCAACCCCTTGTCAACAGCAACCTGGAGGAATCGCAAGATCCTGTCAATAAAAAACTTTCGAGGATGCCATTTTTGAGACTCGCACCACTCCACATAGGTTCTCCAGACTCTGTAATAAATATTTCTGGAGAGCGGTTTCCTAGCCTGAATCAACGTAGATATGACCTGAGCTGAAAGGCCTCTGCCCTTAAGAATTAGGGATTCAGCCGCCAAGCCGTCAAATTTAGCTGCTGTGAAGCAGGGTGGCAGATTGGGCCCTGAGACAGCAGATCTGGGCGCAGGGGGAGCGGCCACGGCCCCCCGACTGACATTTTCACGATGAGTGCGTACCAAGCCCTCCTGGGCCAGGCTGGGGCCACCAGGATCACAGGCCTGCGCTCCACCCTGATCCTCCGTAGAAGGTGGGGAATCATCTGCAGTGGAGGGAACGCATACAGGAGAGAAAACTGGTGCCAAGGGCAAACCAACGCATCGGTCCCGTAGGCCGAGGGATCCCTGGCTCGGGATATGAATTTGTCCAACTTCTTGTTGGATCTCGTTGCCATAATGTCCACATCTGGGACTCCGAATCTTTGGCAAATCTCTTGGAATACCTGGGGGTGAAGAGACCACTCCCCCGGGAGCAACTGTTGACGACTCAAAAAATCTGCTTGAGAATTGTCTATCCCTGGGATGAACACCGCCGAGATGCAGGGTACATGGGCTTCGGCCCATGAGAAAATCAGGTTTACTTCCCTTTGGGCTGCTAGGCTTCTCGTGCCCCCCTGGTGGTTTATGTATGCCACCGCAGTGGCATTGTCGGACTGTATCCTTACTGGCAGACCCTGAAGGGGAAGAGTCCAGGCGACCAGGGCCAGCCGAGCAGCTCTGATCTCTAGGATATTGATGGGAAGCAGTTTTTCTGCCTCCGACCACTGCCCTTGCTGGGTCTGTCCTTCTAGAACTGCCCCCCAACCTGACAGGCTGGCATCCGTGGTTACCATCTTCCACGTGATGGGGCAAAAGGATTTCCCCTTTGACAAATTTTGAGGGACCATCCACCAAAACAGGCTGCGCCGGACTCCTGGGGAGAGCACTAACGGACGATCTAACGCCTGAATGGACTTGTTCCAAGCAGAGAGAATGGCTGCCTGAAGATATCTGGTATGGATCTGGGCGTAGGGCACTGCCTCGAAGGCGGCCACCATCTTCCCCAGCAGTCGCATACATAGGCGAATAGTCGGCCTCTTCTTGCCTAAGATCACTTGAACTGCTTGAGTTATTGATCTGACCTTTGCTTGAGGTAAAAATATCCTCTGGCAGTCTGTATCTAGCCGAAGGCCTAGATATTCCAACTGCTTTGTGGGTTTCAATATCGATTTTTCTTGGTTCACAATCCACCCGAATTCCTCTAGATGCTGAACTGTGCGAACTACTGCATGATTGAGGCTGGAAGCTGAGCTGTCGATAACCAGAAGATCGTCCAGGTATGCCAGGACCAAAATGCCTTCTGTCCTTAGGACGGCTAGCACCGGGGCTAACACCTTTGTGAATACCCGCGGAGCTGTTGCCAACCCGAAAGGGAGGGCTACGAACTGGTAATGACGGTGATCTATCATAAAACGAAGAAACTTGTTATGTGCCGGGTAGATCGGCACGTGCAGATACGCATCTTTTATGTCTATAGATGCTAGCAAGTCGTCTTGATGTAGGCTGGCTGCCACCGAACGTATGGACTCCATACGAAAGGTCTGAATCTTTAGAAAGCGATTTAGGCGTTTGAGGTCTAAGATAGGCCTGACGTCGCCATTGGGCTTTGGTATTATGAAAAGGTTGGAGTAGAATCCCAGACCCCATTCCTGGGTTGGTACTTCTACAATTACTCCTTGGAGCAAGAGACGATCCAATGCTTTTACAAGAGAGGCCCTCTTTAATGGGTCGCTTGGAAGACTTGACCCCTGAAAATGAGGAGGGGGGACTTCCCGAAACTCTAGCTTGTAGCCCGTGGCTACCACGGACAGTACCCAAGAGTCGGGAATTCTGGCCTTCCACACTTCGGAGAAAAACCGAAGCCTTCCCCCCACCCAAGAGAGTGGGGGCGCCCCTTCATGAATCTGACTTGATGACTGGTTTAACCGGCTTGCGAGACCATGGCCTCTTGCCTGCCGTGGCTTGTCCTTGTGGGCGGCTATTAAATGCTGAACGCCCGGGAGGCCGTCGATACTGACGGGAAGTTGAAGGGGCCGAGCCTGCGAAGGCCTGTCGCTTAAACGCGGGCCCACGCGATCTTTTCTTGACAGGCAAGAAAGAACTTTTACCACTTGATATGGTCTGGATATATTTATCTAGGTCTTCACCGAATAGTCTCCCACCATGAAAGGGAAATCCTGCTAAAAGCCTTTTGCAGGGTGCCTCTGCTGACCAGTTTTTCAGCCACAAAAGGCGACGCATATGAACCAACAGCAGAGATAAACGGGACGCCTGTTGAATTGAGTCCTTAATAGCATCTACTGCAAAGCAGAGAGCCCTTGGGAGGTCAGCCCATTCACGAGCTTGCTGAGCCGGTATGTCCCTTAATATCTGTTTAGTCTGATCCTTTAAAGCCTGACAAACGCCAATGGCTGCCACCGCTGGCTGAACCACGGCACCTACTGTGGTAAAAGAAGCCTTCAGTAGGGTCTCCAATTTTTTGTCGACTGGACCTTTAAACATCTGGACATTTTCAACCGGACAGGTCAGGGATTTATTTACGCAGGAAATGGCTGCGTCCACGGTAGGGTGTGCCCATTTCTTTGCAAATTCTTCTTCCATAGGATAGAGAATGGTGAACCTTTTAGGAGGGATAAAAATCCTATCAGGTCGAGCCCAATCCTGAAAAATCACGCTCTCCAGAAGGGGGTGAACCGGAAAAGACGCACCACTCAACGGTGCCTTCAAGGAACCTAAAGAGGATACCGCGGGGGCTAATTGTTCTGACACTGGAAGTTTAAAAGCAGTGCGAACCATATCCGTCAGAGACTGGATCCACAGACTCTCTGCTTGAGAAGCTGAAAAAATTTCATCTATAGTGGAACCTTCAATGTCTGAACCGTCGGGACTCAGGTCCGCTTGATCCCCCTGTGGGTCCAATTCCTCCGAAGAGAGGACCTCTGCATCTGAACACACCGCTTTAGGTGATGGGGATCTAGCCCGTTTGCCACCCGGCAAAGAGCGGGCAATTAAAGCAGTTAACCTTTTCTCTAGCCCACCCAGGGTGGTCGCTAGCATTTCTTCCGTAACATAAACGGGAATGGGTTGATTGGGGGCCGCCTCTGCCCCTAGCACCCTCAATGGCTCCTGCAACATGCTGTTCGGTGGTCTATCTGGTGAGGGTGGGACCGCTGGAGCCTGGCCCAAATCCTCTGACCCCGATGGAGACCCCTTTAGTTTTTTGGTACCTTTTGCAGCCTTAGCTGGTCCTGATCCCTTGGGAGCCATTGAACAACCTTGAGACACCCCTAAAGCCAACACCCAACTGTTGTAGCTAGAAGTGAACCATTAATAAGAACAGGCTATGGTAAAAAAATTCTAAATTTTCATACGCCAGAGAAGGCGGCAATACCGAGGAAATTCCTGTGAGTATTGCCACACCAATGCCCGTTAGCTAGAGCCCAAGGTTGCACCGACTCAGATACTGCCAGATCTAAGGCTGAGTCCCTTTAAGAAAAAAACTTTTTTTTTTTTTTTTCTCTGGTCAGTGTGGACTAAGTCCAGACCTGAAGATCCACAAACCACCACTGGGTGTCACTGTTAGCCAGAAATAGCTCAGCTGCGCGCTCTGTGTCCTCAGCCTCCTCTGCTCTCAGGAGGGAATGACCAGCCAGGAAATGCTTTGCTGCTTTAATTGAGACCTGACGCTGCTGGCTGGCTGCTGGCCCCCCCACGCACGCTGACGCTGTAAAACAGACACCAGGCAAGACACTAATCTTTATTGTAGTGCACACATAGAGGAAGCTGTCCCCATAGGCTTCCTAGGAAACAGGAGTTTTGTCAGCATTTCCTCCCTATAACACGTGGGGCTGCAGTATCATGCTAACAGGCAAGTCTGGGGGGAGTAGCAAAATACATATCTTTAAAAGCATACATATACCTACATGTTATCTGGGTAAACATTAGTACATCCCATCCTGCCTCAAAAGACATAGTGGAGATAGTGGCTGATGCATAAGCATACCATTAGCCGACCCAGAACCCCCAGGGGGATACCTACTGTCGAACCAAGTCCCGCAGGTTCCCTCTTACCTGCTCCACGCCGCAGGGTATTGCAAAATGCAAGAGGCCCAGCCTTCCCCCATCTCCGTGGGTATTGTCTTGGACCTTCAGGGACCGGGGTCCTGTGTTAAGGAACCCACACCCCTGGACCTATATAGCATCCTGGCATCAGTAGCGTTTAGTTCTTGGGAGAGACTAAGGCACTGGAGCCCAGAATCCAGCCCTCCTAGGAGAGGCATTATAGGCAAAACCCCACTCCAGCAGGGCCCGGGTACCGTACAACTTGGCTTTGAAGCACTTCGGACGGATCCGGCTAGCTATCCTGGGTCCCGAGACCTCTGAGGGACAGCTAGACGTGACCAACACCTAAGACACTGGCAAAAAAACTGAAGCACTCCCAGTGGGAGAGGGTTATATAGGGAGGAAACTTCCTGTGAAATTGATTACACCAGTGTCCACACCTGAAGGTACCCATATAACCCAAGTGTAATGGCTATGCGCTCTGTGTCCCGTGATGTACGATAAAGAAAAGACCGTAAAAAACGAAGAAACCCTGTAACTAAACATTTCATTTTCCTTTGGGATAAATTTAAAACAAATAATTCACTTCAATCACTACACAACCCTTTATTGGAATTTTATAAAAATCCAGCTTTCTATCCTGCATGGATATCTCCTAAATCCTTTAAAGAATGGGCATCCAGGGGTGTCTTATATATGTACAAATTTGTGCATGCCTCGTCACTTATCATCTTCCCATCCCTATGTGAAAAATATGGTCTTCCGCAATCAGAGTTGTTTAGATATTTACAAATTAAAAACTTTTTTACACCTCTATTAAACACTACAACTTCAGTGACACAACTGTCCAGTTTTGAAGACATATGTCAAAAAGACCCCCATGCCAGTGGTGCAATATCCACTATATATTTGCATATGTTGATCCATTCCTGTAGAGATAAACCATATTATGTTGGGAAGTGGGAGGAGGACTTGGAACGTACACTAGAGATTTCAGAATGGAACCAATTATGGTCAACAACTAAAACAGCTTCCCCCAACATAATGGCTAGTGAAGCCAACTACAAGGTACTGACTAGGTGGCACCTGGTACGAGCCAGGGTAGCCAAAATAACTATTCGCCACAATGTTTGAGGGTGTACAGATTTAGGCACATATCTTCATATTTGGTGGTCATGTCCTAAAGCACAAACATTTTGGAAAGGTATATTTAAAATTGTAACCAAATTACAAGGGAAAACAATCCTGATCCTGCAAAGGCACTACTCAACCTAAAACCAGACTATTTCACATACTCAATTCAAATTGCTGGTGCAACTCTTCACAGCAGCCAAACAGACACTAGCAAAATCTTGGAAATCACCTAAATTAGGCTTACATGAAGCTATAGCCAAGATGAAATATACCATGACCCAAGCCAAGATGGCTGCTATTGAATTGGACATGATCCCCAAGTTTTAAGGAATGTGGCAGCCCTGGATTGCATATATTATGCCAAACTTGGACAATAGAGTACTAGTGTCATGGTAGCTGAATCAGTGTGTTATATATGCCATTGTTCAACATCTCTTGGATTGGAGCGGTGGCTCCTGGCTTGACCACGCGGACCCCCCCTTATGGTTCCAGTACTCTTTTTTTTCTCCAACTTATGTTCTTTTAGTTATCGTTATTCATTTTTTTTTAGTTTTTCTCTGTTATTTGCTATTTTACGATTATGATTTTGAAGCTCCCTTTGTATTGTTAATAACTCTTTGCTTCACAGAGGACAATGTATATGTCAGTAGTTACTAATAATGACATAAAACCTCTAAACTTAATAATCTTAATGGTGACTAAATAGTATACCATACTTTGTCCACAAATATTTACTTTGTATATTTACATATTGGAATAAGAATATTTGAGCTTCTCTATTTTCGTTTCCAATATTTTATTGAATTTCAAAAGAAAAGGAATACAATAGAAAGACAGGCATTATCTGTCAATGCGAGCTTCTCTATTTTCAATGTATTTAATGTATTCACTGTACTCAAAATATTTTTGACAAGGAAAATTACCACCAATCTTTTCCTTCCACAGAGGATGCCCCCAGACAATATGAAACAAACATTTTAACCTTTTAGGAAGCCTGACAGCTCCATATAACTGAAGGTAATGTCTATTGATACCTGTATGCCACAAGGTAAGACAACTGTTCCTCTTACCTCGGGAGCAATATAATCTGGGGTCCCACAGAAAGTGCTTGCTTTATTTTCTCCATAAACGTTCTCCTTGCACATACCAAAGTCTGCAATTTTGATGTGTCCATCCCGATCCAACATCACATTGTCCAATTTCAGATCCCTAAAGGCAAATACGGTACTTTAAGTTTTGCACAGTCTCAAAACTCCATAGGCCTAGTACAGTGATGGCAAACCTTGGCATCCCAGATGTTTTGGAACTACATTTCCCATTATGCTCCAATACACTGCATAAAGCATGTGCATCATGGGAAATGTAGTTCCAGAAATCTGGGGTGCCGAGGTTCGCCATCACTGGCCTAGTAGATATTCATGGCATCATTTGATATCCCCTTACATTTTGCCAATATACAGACATGTAAACCAATTAATACATCTGTAAGTATTCATATTTTTATTTTATATATTTCAAATTTTTCAGTACCCTGAAAATGTACATTTAGTCTTCAATGCCGCCAAAAAAATAAGTGTACTTCCTGATTTGTATAGGTCCCTGGACACTTCCGTGCCTACAGCAGGTAAATCTGCAGTGTAAAAGCTACGGCACTGCTGCCTTCGACTGTTAGTCTATGGTGATTTGGAGCGATCACCTATATTCTGCTCATTGTTATTGCTGGAGGTTATTAAATAAAGGGGCAAAGTCTGCCTCTGACAAGATGACCGTCTCCAAAGAGACACAAACTGCGGAACAAGGACCAGCAAGTCAGACCTGGGGAAAAGCTCAGCTGTAGGAGATCACAGACAATACTGGTGACTTTTAATTTTACCCTCTGCCTGATGCTTTTGGGCATAGCTTCCATTGTTCCTCTTTGAATGGCAGATATGAATAATAATAGTAATAATAATTATAAAAGTGATCAGCGTTCTCAAACTTCAAGATAACAAGTTCAATAATGTCTCTGCATAACCGAAGATCAGGTGACATATGTCCATCAGCTTCTGTTATTTCTCTCTTTATCCTTTCTCTGAATCAAATCTTCCATTACAGTGATCGCAAAAAAAAAAAAAAAAATATAGTGTAGTATGCTCAACCCACCATGCCTCAAATCTTATCCTATGTGCTCACTTTATCAATATAATTCTGTGCCAATAAATAACTATACGTGTATTTGTTCTCCAGTGTTGTTCTTTACAGTGGGGAAAATTATTTGATTCCCTGCAGATTCTCAAAGTTTGTCCACTTTGAAGTAGTAAAAAGTATTTTAAATGATAGACAGAATATCCACCATAAATGCGTCAATTTACTATTACGCTTCATATACAGGTGAAACTCCAAAAATTTGAATATTGTGCAAAAGTTAATTTCACTAATGCAACCTAAAAGGTGAAACTAATATACGAGATAGACTCATTACATACAAAGCAAGATAGTTCAAGCTGTGATTTGTCATAATCGTAATGATTATGGCTTACAGCTCATGAAAATCCCAAGTCCACAATCTCAGAACATTTGAATATTGTGAAAAGGTGCAATATTCTAGGCTCAAAGTGTCCCACTCTAATCAGCTAATTAAGCCATAACCTGCAAAGGGTTCCTGAGCCATTAAATGGTCTCTCACTCTGGTTCAGTAGGAATCACAATCATGGGGAAGACTGCTGACCTGACAGTTGTGCAGAAAACCATCATTGACACCCTCCATAAGGAGGAAAGCCTCAAAAGGAAATTGCAAAAGAAGCTGCATGTTCCCAAAGTGCTGTATCAAAGCACATTAATAGAAAGTTATGTGGAAGGGAAAAGTGTGGAAGAAAAAGGTGCACAAGCAGCAGGGATGACCTCAGCCTGGAGAGGATTGTCAGGAAAAGGCCCTTCAAAAGTGTTGGGGACTTTCACGAGTGGACCGAGGCTGGAGTCAGCGCATCAAGAGCCACCACACACAGACGGATCCTGGACATGGGCTTCAAATTTCGTATTCCTCCTGTCAAGTCACTCCTGAACAACAAACAACGTCAGAAGCATCTTACCTGGGCTAAAGAAAAACAGACCTGGTCTGTTGCTCAGTGGTCTAAAGTCCTCTTTTCTGATCAAATTTTGCATCTCATTTGGAAACCAAGGACCCAGAGTATGGAGGAAGAATGGAAAGGCACACACTGCAAGATGCTTGAAGTCCAGTGTGAAGTTTCCACAGTCTGTGTTGAATTGGGGAGCCATGTCACCCACTGACGAGCTCTATGGGGATGCCGACTTCATTTTCCAGCAGGACTTGGCACCTGCCCACACTGCCAAAAGCACCAAAACCTGGTTCAATGACTGTGGGATTACTGTGCTTGATTGGCCAGCAAACTAGCCTAACCTGAATCCCATAGAGAATCTATGGGGCATTGCCAAGATGAGATACATGAGACCGAACAATGCAGAAGAGCTGAAGGCCGCTATTGAAGCATCCTGGTCTTCAATAACACCTCAGCAGTGCCACAGGCTGATAGCTTCGATGCCACGTGGCATTAAGGCAGTAATTGCTGCAAAAAGGGCCCAAACCAAGTACAGAGTACATATGCATGCTTAAACTTTTCAGAGGTCAGATATTGCTCTATGTACAATCCTTGTTTTATTAATTGCATGTAATATTCTAATTTTCGGAGATTGTGGATTTGGGGTTTTCATGAGCTGTAAGCCATAATCATCACAATTATGACAAATCACGGCTTGAACTGTCCTGCTTTGCATGTAATGAGTTTATCTAATATTGGTTTTACCTTTTAAGTTTAAGTTTCGCCTGTACTTGGTGTATGTCATTAACCAAACATATGAAGGGTAAGGGTATATAAAGAAGAACACTGGAGGAGAACAAATGCAATTATGGTTATTTACGGACACAGAATTTAATTGATAAAGTGAGCATAAAGGCATGGTGGGTTGAGCATACTACACTATATTTCTTTTTTTGAAATCACTGTAAATGAAGATTGGATGCAGAGGAAGGATTAAGAGAGGATTAACAGAAGTCGATGGACGCCTGATCTTCGGTTATACAGAGAAATACCTGAACTTGTCATCTTGGAGTTGGAGAGCACTGGTCACTGTTGTTATTGATATCTTTCTGTAAAGAGAACAGATTGATTCCAGCTGCTAAGGGAAGAAACATTGATTATTACACTTTGTTTACAGTAGAAGTGGGGTTCCAGTGAGCAGTTTAGGAATATTTATCAAGATATGAATAATAGTTTTGAGTATGAACAATGGTTATATTGGGATTGGTGATGCTAAACAATGTTTATTAGAGCCAGAAAAATACTTTAAGAAGAAATACCTCCACAAGTTTAGGATAGGTGGAGGAAAGTTGTCCAGTATGTACTGTATGTGTATCTTCTGTCCCAGGTGGTTGTGATCTGCGTTTCATCTCTAAGTTGCACAGCCTATGTGCTAAATATCAGAAGAATTCCTCACTGACTTTAATAGGGATAAGCAATTCAGTCTGAAGGTAGAAGATCTTTGAGCAGGATCTTCACCTTTATCAACTATTGAAACTGTGAAACCAGTATAAGTAGAATTACATACTACACTTCGATATAATGGTAGAATTTTGTCTTACCTATAAATAATGCCCTTTGTGTGAAGGAATTGTAATCCACAGATTATTTCAGCGCCATAGAACCTGAAGACAGATAGAAGCACAAGGTAACAATTTGTAGTGAAATATGCTTATAGCAGACAGACTATTTCAATTCAGCTACGAAATATAGACTTACGTAGCCCTGAAAAGATCAAAACGGCCCTTGTCCTGTATGTGGAACATCAAATCTCCACCATTCAGAAACTCCATAACAAAGAAGAGATGCTCCTGTTTTGGGGCACAGAAAAAGGCACTTGCATGAGACTCTTTACTAGTTTAGACCTGTTCACGCACTGAGAATTGTTTGATTATATTGAGGTCTGTCTCCTTTTTGAGAGATTTTATCCCCCAGTGAGGGACAAATGCGATGGGCTACTGTGGAAATATCCAATGAACCATGTTGTGCTTTTGAATTCATTGAAGACTAGCCACTATGGCCCGGATTCACGTAGATCGGCGCATCTTTATGCCGTCGTAGCGTATCTTCTTTATGCCACGCCACCTAAGGGACTTCTTAACATGCCTGATTCTTACTACTTAATTGTAAGTGGATGCTGCACCTATGTATAATTAAAGCTACAATGTTTGTCTAATCTGGAGGCGCCTTCTTTCTTTACATATATTGGAGTCCTGCTCTCGTCTCCCCTGTTTGTGAAGGCTTTGCCCTGGATTACAGACCAATACCATCTGCTTTGCATTGGACTGCATTTTCCCCTTACTCTACGTTCCAGTTTACTCCCAGGTTTCTTTTATCATTTTATTTATACTTTTATGTTTCCCTAGGAGTTTTTATGTAGAACGATCCTTTTTTAGCATTTTTTTTACCTCTATGATTTTTAGCGCCACTATTCCATTTTTTTCCATGCAAATGATGGGCTGAGCGTCATCCAAGTACTTAAAGCGAACGGCGCATGCGTCATATCTTGGACATATCCCTGTGCGCATGCGTACAACCACGTGGAAATAACTGTCTAAGATACGTCGAATCACTGCCTACGACGTGAACTTAACCTACACCCAGCCCTATTCACGTAGTACGATGTACAATACGACGGCTGTTCCCTCGTTCATACCTTTGCATGACTTACACCTGCTTTATGTGGGGTAAGTTTACGCCGGACGTACGACTTTCGTAAACCGCGTATATTAATGCGCCGGGCGCCCCTTGCGACCAGCGTAAATATGCGACCACGATACAACGGCGTATGAAACTTACGTCGGTCGTAAGAAGCCGATTTTCAGGCGTATCTTGCTTTCTGAGTCAGGCGAATAGATATGACGGCGCATATGTCGAGATACGTCGGCGTAAGTGCTACGTGAATCCGGGCCTATGCGAGTATGTTCAAATCGTATCCATTTATATAATGCCATGCTGTTATCCATCACTCATGCACTACTTGTTATCATTTTTTAAATTGTACACTTATGTTGATATTTTGTTACTATACCATCAGAAAATACAGTCTGATCTGATCATTCCCTGAAGACGAAATGTATTATATTCCAAAACATATTGGGATCTTCTATATAAAATTGTTTACGGTTTGGCCTCCCTTCTCGAGATCAACCGTGTGTTCATAACTACAGTCCCGTATTGTATACATTATGACTACTATTCTTTGATTTTATTCAAATTTGTGTTATTCATGTTTACATCTAGATATTTTATATTTAATAACATTTTGAACTTCTTACCCTCTTATTTCTTTATCTGGCTCTGACCTGCCTATAAAGTCCCAGGGCCATTCTTTGTTTTTCTTTCCATATTTTTGGAAGTGGCACTAGGTCTCCAGCATTTTGATAAGCAGTTGGCTCTTCTTCTATATACCCATTTCCGGGTAGTGATTACCCAATACCAGTCCCCCTCAAGCCAACTCTGTTGTCTTCACATTTGGGTGGGGTTTCTTCAACAAGGGCAGCATATCAGGGACAGGCATGGGATGACTGTGACCAACCTCTAAAAGGAGTATTGTCAGAAGGAGTCAATGTGAATCTGAATTATCCTTCATATTCTTTAGCCTAACCAAATGGCTAGAAAATAAATCACTTATGTATTGCCACATAAAAACAAAGGAGGATTTAAACTCTCTGGCACTTTGAATACAGATGTTTCCCTCTTTTGAGGACATTGACCCAGGATTTAGGAATGCCTGGGAAAATAACCTCAAACAATGTTCAAACAAGATGATGAATCTCCTAATTGAGGAATATCAGAAGCGCATGTGCATGTGTCTGTGCATTTGGACCACCACCGGTAAATATGCAGCTGCTATCAATAAAGTGAACCAAATCCACTTTCAAACGAAATAAACAATATGACAGCACTACTGAATATGTGTATACTGTAACTCCAAAAAAGTTAAAAAATAATATTAATATTAAATGGGCATAAAACAAAGAAAGTCAATTAATCGTGTCATCAGAAGCATACGTGTGTATGGTGACCTTCTTTACTGATATTACCTTAGTTTGGAAGGAACAGTAGATGTGAGTAAGAAATGGATTTTCCCATGCTAATGCCAGGACACGTTTCTCCACCATGGTGCACTCCACATCATCATCAATCAGCACAACATCTTTCTTTAGAGCTTTAATAGCAAAATACTCATTCTTGCCCTTTACCTCAGCTAAAAGGACCTGGAATAAAAGGCAAGCAAGCATGAAACCAGTGCTTAGAGGACAACAGGGCAAGAATAAAACTGTCACAGGGGTTTACCTTCCCAAAGCTGCCTTTCCCAAGAACCTTGTGAAATGTAAAATTCTCCACTGACACACGGCTGCTGATACTAGACACTCTCATAGGCTGAGGACTGCTCCCCTCCCACAGCTTATCATACTGGTTGTCTGCTGAGAGAAAGATTAAAATTACAGTAAAAAAAAGACGAAACATTTTGGGTTCCTGCCACTGAAAATATTTTTTTCTGATTAGTGAGCTACCTATAAAATATACTTGCCTGTTGCATCTAAACCTTTTGTAAACGGAGCAGTCGGCGGTACACCTTGGTAAATGGCAACGCTATCCAAAGACGAATCTGATTTTCTGCTTGACTTCTAAAATACAAAGAATGCCATTTTGTATCCATATATCAATATAACTGATTGCTTAATTCTCAAAAAGTAGATAAAGTATCATTAAACAGAAAACTTTTGGATAGATTGGAGAGGGATTAGAACAAAAATAATACAATTAGGTCTTATGGCTGCCTGACCCCTATTAGTGAGAATCACTCTCTCTAATAGTTCGGTTTACCATTATTATAAATCAAAAAGCCTCAAAAGTACATCTCCTGAGATCCATAAAGCTAAAGCAGTGCTCTTGAGTGTGTTACGCCCAAAATGTACCACTGTTTATGATGGTGCACTCTGCGACAAGCGAGTCCAACTGAAACCATGCTCTGCTGAATGTTTGTTGGGGCTTTTGTGTAGTAATATACCTTCCCCACATCATGCGATTCCACTCCCCTCAGAGTTTACACTCACCAGATCACAAAAGGGTAAATGCTTGTTAGGTATGTCGTTCCCATTTAGTCAAAATCCAGGTAACACCAACGATATTTCAAACTTGTGACCCGAGCTGGTCATTTAGACTCTGGTACCGCCGCCAATCGTAAATGGCTCCTAACAAACAAAAACAGTCCACATAGCGTGAACCTGTTTAAGTATTTATTCCCATAAAATTTCACTCCTTTCCATATTGCACTTACAAGAACAAAAATAAAATAAGCATTAAATGGTTTAACCACAAAACTGTACAGCATGACACGATTCTCGCTCACTGATCTTAGGATTCTCATCACAACCCATATGGGCACGCCGATTCATTATATCATTATTGATAGGCTTCTATTGAGAAGTAATGATGAAACGCGTCTAGGCGTGCCCATATGGCTTGTGTATGGGTCAGCTGCCCCGATCTCTAACCGTATCACTGTCGACCAGATACCTAGGATCGGTGCTGTACAGTTGTGGTTATACCATTGAATGCTTATTTTTGTTCTTGTAGGTGCAATATGGAAAGGGGTGCATTTTTATGTGAATAAATACTTAAATAGGTTCACGCTAGGAGGACAGTTTTTTCTCCCTATGTTAGATTGGCGGCGGTACCAGAGTCTGAATTAACAGCTGAATTTAAGGGAATGAATCAACTGGTCAGGTCACCGGATTGAAATATCAATGGTGTTACCTCTCTGGATTTTGACTGCTAAACGGGAAAGACATACCCAACAAGCGTTTACCCTTTTGTGATCTTGTAAGTGTAAACTCTGAGGGGAGTGGAATCACGTGGTGTGCTGAAGGTAGATTACTACACAAAAGCCCCAAGGAACATTCGGCAGAGCATGGTTTCAGTTGGACTCACTTGTCACAGAGTGCGCCATCATAAACAGTGGTAAATTTAGGGTATAATACAAGAGTGCTGCTTTAGCTTTATGGATCACAGGAGATGAACTTTTAAGGCTTTTTGATTTATATTTGTTGTTATAAAAGCAGCCTATTCCTTAATAATTTACCTAAGCTTTGGACAAGTAATAGTGTTTGCTTTTATGCTAGTGTTTACCATTATCACAAGAGCGAAAACACATTTTGGGTTGTCGCCAGAACAGGAATAGCCCTCTAATCTTCCAGTGAGGGCACTACTTCTGGTAATGACCAGGGATTCCATCACTTTAGAGGGATTTCCTCACTTTGTCTTGACTATGGGACCGGAAGTGAAGGGAAATCACCCTACTGGGATGCAGATGGCCATGGTTATAACCCTCCAATAAAACCATGACAATGTTATGTTTGCAATTCCCATATATGCATGCATACATACTGTATGTTTTGTAATAGTCATCCCATCGGCTCCGTGTATGCACTAAAGATAATAAAGCCTTTTTTTTTTTTACTTTGGACTGATGGTTGTGAAATGTTTCAGGAGATCCTTTGTGTATCTCCACATCACACCTATATGATTTTTGTATAAACTTAAACAATCCAAAGTTTCAATGGTTATGCAGGCATTTGTGGACCATTTTCACACCATGAATTCAAAAGTAGACCTCATATTTCAGTGTCCTTTTAAATGTCATGTTCATAATGTACAAAAAGTCTTTCACATGTGAAATAATTTTCTTGCTTGTAGAAACCAGTTCATTGTGGAGCCAAAAGAAGCTGACTGCTTGCTAAAGGCAACAAACTCTCCACTTAATGACACTTGTGTCCACAATACCCTTTGTTCTTTGCATGACAAGGGACTGTCAAGAGCCAGTTTATGATAGTTCTTTAACATAACTTAAAGTGTTACTAAGCCCAGGACCCTGTATTCACTATATCTGGTATCAAACAGTACACAGAACATGGAAATTGAAATATTTTAGCAAATATAAAGAGCTAAATACATTTTCTCATCAGCAGTATATAGCAGTCTTGTGACTTCTATCGTGTTTAGCCGATCATTGGTTAAAGCTTGTAGGAGGAGATTTAAATCTCCCCCGATTGTCCTATGAGGCTGCAGGACCCGACCTTCTGTCTGGACAGTGCCGATTGACCCTGTGCTGATTAAATGCACTCCCAAGGAAAAAAAAAACTCTAGCAATACACACAAAATTAAGCATGGCAGAGTGCCTCCTAGGGTGTAGTATCAGGAGTTGGACTGGGGACTGTAGAAGAAGGGGAGGATCAGAGAAGAAAAGATCAAACAGCCTTTTTACATAATGTGCAAGATTAACCCCTTAGGTTCCACAGTGAATATAACAAGCATGCTTTACTGCAAATACAGATTGATTTTACAGTTGTGCGATTAGTAACACTTTAAAGGCAATGAGCCCCATTTGGATTGAGCTTTTGATACATACAAGAGTTAGAACTGAACTTTTCCATAATCACTGAGCCAGTATCTAGCTAGCCAGAGGACTTCAGTTTGATTCATAGTAGGCTAGGGTTTTTATATTGAGAAAAAAAAAAAAAAGAAAGAGAAATACATTTTTTTTCCCCCATTAGGATCCTTTGCAACCAGATTGTTTTTTAACATAACGTTAAACATTTAAGCATTCCATTTCCAATTTCATACGATGCAACGTCTTCAAATCATTTAGTAGATGAACCAAAGAGTTCCTGTAGCTCTCCCTGGGCAAGATGCAATAGCATAACTTTAGGTTTGTTTAAAAAAACAGTACTTGAGCAGTTGTGTGGTGGGCGACTTGCCCGGACACCCCAGTGCTTTAAGTTGGTGTTCTCATCTGTTTTACGTTTGTTTTTCTGTTCTTATTTTCGTTGTTATTTCTGTATTCATTTGTATTAGATCTAGCATTATGCAAAGTGTTACATGTCAGCTTATGCAGGGGGTGGTGGGAATTGTCAGGGATGTTGTATTATGTATTTTTGCTGTGCCTCCGCTATGCCTCTATTATCCATTGTGGCCCCCTGGCCTGGCTGGGCTGGGCTCGTCGTGCGGTACTC
Source organism: Rana kukunoris (assembly GCA_029574335.1). Taxonomy (NCBI): domain Eukaryota; kingdom Metazoa; phylum Chordata; class Amphibia; order Anura; family Ranidae; genus Rana; species Rana kukunoris. Next base: position 59,720,067 of record CM056055.1, on the reverse strand, counting down.
GCGGCTCCCCCCCCCTCTTTTTCTGGGGAGACCGTGGGTGTCCGTGCGCGACCCTGGTACGGACGAGACATTGCTGATGCTTGTTTGTCATGCCTGGGGTGAAATTTTTGACATGGAATGTACGGGGCCTTAGGGCCCGCCCGAAACGCACTGCTGTTCTCTCCTATCTGAAAGCCCAGCGTGCAGACATTATGGTACTGGTCGAGACCCACTTAACAGGCCAACTCCTAGTGTCTCTAAAGAAGCCTTGGGTGGGGTGGGTGTATCAGGCTCCCCACACCGCGAATTCCAGGGGTGTGGCTGTGCTGGTCGCCAAATCCACCCAATTTGCATTGCTCACACTCCAATCTGACCCACATGGTAGGTATATATTCCTGCACGCCAAGGTGAATGGGTTGGAAGTCCTTATCCTAGCTATCTACATACCTCCTCCCTTCCAGTTCTCTATTTTGACTGAGGGCCTGGGGTTTATGTCACAATACCCAAATGTACCTGCAATCTGGCTAGGGGATTTCAATAATGTCCCTAATATTGACCTAGATAGACTGTCCCTCGCACACCCGAACTGCCCCGCTCACTCTCAAACTAGATTTGGTAGACTCCTCCTCGACTTGGAGCTTGTGGACACGTGGAGGCACTGTCATCCTACGGATAGGACATATTCGTGCTTCTCGTCGACACACAGCTCCATGTCGCGGATCGATCTTATACTGGTCTCTCGTACCCTTCTTCCCATTCTGGGTGGTGTAGGATTCAACCCCCGGGTCCTCTCCGACCATTCTCCCTATTGGATCGAGCTCCGCATCGGACCTCCCCCTCCTCTTACAATTGGAGACTCAATCCCTTTTGGCTGTCGGTCGTCCCCGACTTAGAGGAGGCCGGCGCTGAGTGGGATTCCTTTTTCCTAGACAATAGGGACTCGGCGCCCTTTGGGGTGGTTTGGGACTCCTTTAAATCTCATGCCCGCATGGTGCTATCGCAACGCATATCCCAATACCGGAGGGCCTCGACTCGGGTGGTTGACCAGGCGGAGCACTCCCTGACTGAGGCAGAGAGGGCATTTGTTTCGGATCCCTCTTCAGCCACAGCAGATACCTTAAAATTGCAGTCCCGGGTGGTGACGGGTCTTCTGTTTGAACGGGCTGAAAGGAAGATCTTTTACGGTAGACAGAGGACATACGAGTGTGGGGAACGGGCGGGACGCCTACTGGCTTACCTGGCCCACCTGGATCACAAGCCTCCCACGGTGTTATCTCTGCGAGATGCTAGTGGGACATTGCTTACTGACCCGGACTCGGTGGCTGGGGAGTTCCGCTCTTACTTCACCTCTTTGTACTCCTCTAACACTACAGCCCGCAGGGAGGAGACGGCCGCAATGCTGGCTGGTATAGACTTGCCCACTCTCTCGACTTCCCAATTGGAATGTCTAGAGGCCCCTATCACCATGGAGGAAATCTCAAATGCGATCTCCCTGCTTAATGTTAACAAGGCGCCGGGCTCGGATGGTCTTCCCATCGAGTTTTTTAAAGCGTACGGCGAGTCACTGGTGCCTAGGCTCCATGAACTTTTTTCTTATATTTTTTCGTCGGGCTCCCTACCAGCTTCTATGTCCGAGGCTTGCATTGTACTCATACCCAAACCCGGCAAAAACCTAGAATTTCCTGAATCTTATCGCCCAATATCCCTTCTCCAGTTGGACATTAAGATCCTTGCTAAGATCCTGGCACTGCGTCTTAACTCGGTGATCCTCACACTGATTCATCCGGATCAGGTTGGGTTCATGCCTGCCAAGAATGCGGCCTATAATCTGCGTAGACTCCACATGAATTTGCAGGCTCGGCATGACCAGATGGGCTCCAGAGTCGTGGTGTCCTTGGATGCTGCCAAGGCCTTCGACTCCGTTGAGTGGGTCTACCTCTGGGAGTGCTTGTCGCGCTTTGGCTTTGGGCCCAACTTCATTAAATGGATTCACCTTCTATACCAAAGCCCAAGTGCCAGGATCTTGGTCAATGGTCAAGTCTCGGCCCCCTTCCCCCTCTCTAGGGGCACCAGACAGGGGTGTCCCTTGTCCCCGTTACTATATGCCTTGGCGGTGGAGCCTCTGGCCGCCTCCCTCAGAGCACATCCGGGCGTTGAAGGTCTCAGCCGGGGAGATCTGGTGGAAAAGATCAGTCTCTACGCAGATGATATGCTGCTGTACCTGGCTGACTCTGGTCAATCCCTGCAAACTGCCCTCATGGTTATTGAAACCTTTGGGCACCACTCTGGCCTAAGGATCAATTGGGACAAATCCCAGATCCTTCCCATTGATGTGAGCGCTCCCTCGAGTCTACAAGCCTCTTCCCCTCTCCTTAGGGTCAGTTCCCTGAAATACCTCGGGATCCATGTTTCCAGGTCCCCTGAGGATTTTGTTCGCCTTAATATAGAACCTCTAATGTTACTCCTAAAATCCAAAACACAAATATGGGCCAAACTGCCACTGGGGGTAATGGGCCGTATAAACCTAATAAAAATGATTCTCCTCCCCAAAATCCTATATGTCCTATGGCACTCCCCTGTATACCTCCCTTTAAAAACATTTAAGGCCATTGAAGCAATCCTTAACTCGTTTGTGTGGGGCTCTGCTCGCCACAAACTGTCCTGGCAGGCGCTGAAGAATCCGACCGAACTGGGCGGAGCGGCAGTGCCTGACTTTAATCTTTACTACCTAGCAGCGCAGTTATCCCACTTTTTTTATTTTGATAAACTTGACAGGGACCGTTTTCTTGAATGTTTGTGCTCCCCCGGTACTCCCGGGCTCACCCACCCTTTTCAGGTCCTCTTCAAGGGCCTGGGAGGAGCCTGGGTGCAGGGGGATCATTACTGTAGGGTATGGGATGTAGTGAGCCGTAGACTAAAGGCACCTGCTACTCATTTCTATACCCCTCTCTGGGACAACCCGGGTCTGGGAGAGCTGTTGTCCGTCCCTGGACGGACCCTCTGGCTGGACCGGGGAATACGGTATTTGTCTGACATGTATCAGGGAACTATTTTAAAATCATTCCAGCAGCTTAAGGACACCTTCGCCCTCCCTAATTCTATGCATTTCCGTTACCTCCAGCTTAGACATGCTCTCCGGGCTCAGTTTGGTGACACATCCCCTGGTGTAGACAAGCTTGATGTGCTCCGCACCATAACAGATCAGGACTCCCGCAAATTGATATCAGTGCTATACTACTCCCTTCTTCGACCTCCCGCTGTGATCTTGGCCTATGGGCTCAGGGATCGCTGGTCCCGGGACGTGGGGGAGTTTGTGGATGATGAATGGGAGGATGCACTGGATACCACTAAGAAGGTTTCCCCCAGGTTGTCAGACCGCCTCACACACCTGTACATTTTGCATAGGTCCTATCTTACCCCCCTTCGCTTGGCTAAATACAAACCTGATCAGAGCCCGTTATGCCCCAGGTGTGATAGCCCCTCCAGCAACTTCTTCCACCTCCTCTGGTCCTGTCCTGCGATACAAGACTACTGGTCACACTTGGTAAAGTTCATCCATGATGAGATGGGGTCTCCCCTTACCCTCTGCCCTAAACAGTGTTTATTAGGAATATTCCCCGACCCAGACTCTGACAAGCACCACAAAACTTTTCTTCAAGAATCGCTGTTTGTAGCCAGACTGCTAATAGCGAGAAAATGGCTTCAAGCCCTCCCCCCGACCCTTCCGGAGTGGATAGTTGCAGTTAATGCTGTATTACCTTACAAGAAGGAAATTTATGCCCACAGGGGCTGTCCAGCTAAATTCGACAAAGTGTGGGGAGGTTGGGTGGGAACTGCAAATACGTGTGATGCCCTGCCCGATCAGCCTTAGTGTACCCCCCCTCGGTTCAAGGTGTACCTTCTGGGTGTGGGAACGGCTGGCCCCCCTTTTTTTTTTTGGGTCCTAGACTCCCTGATGTTGTACTGATATTTACACTATGTACCCTGCCTTCACTTTCTGCATTAATGTTGGTATTATACTTGTTTGCCCTATATGATCTGTAACTCTCTGCATGGTTTGTATGTAACCCCTTTACTTTGACAAATAAAACATTACCTTTTGTAAAAAAAAAAAACAGTACTAAAAAGGAGGATTGGGAGACATTCCCAGAAAATATGTAATAGAGTACCTTTATCTGATTTACAGTGATCTTACTTGGGAAGATTTTGCTTAGTACATAGTATCACTTTTTTGCCAACTGTTACAGAGTTTTTACCTTGTGCAAAATTAATACATTTTATATTTCTGTTTTTGGGTTAAAATTGAACTTCAGGGTTGAAAAACCTTTACCCATGCAGTAGTTCCCTTACCTGCAAATGGTTAACTGCTTGTTTTGTCTATGTAATGATGAATAAGTTGATATACTTAACATATATTTCTTGCTTCCCTGACAGCTAGCCTTCTTGTTCATTGTGCGACACTCTTTAGTGTGCAACATTTAGGCAGACCCTCTGCTTACTTTGAGGACATCGGAGGGCTGAGATGGGTCGCACGGAAAGGAAAGTGGCTGTGGAGAACCGGTCGCACAAAAGAGGAGGAAGCCTTTGGTATAAGGCAAGCATATCACCTTGATAATCCCCCAGCAAAATGAACAGTTAACTCCTATGGTGGTGAGGGAGTAGTGTAGGTGCCTTGTAGTGTAGGGTGGTCTATAGCAGTGGTCATCAACTCTGTGCTTAGGGCCCACTAACAGGCCAGGTTTGCAGGATAACTGAAATACATCACAGATGATAGCATTTGCTGCTCAGTGATTGCAGTATTCTAGTCTGCATCTCCCCAAGGCACTACATAAAATCTGACCTGTTAGTGGGCCCTGAGGACAGGCTTGAAGACCACCGGTCTATTGGATATAGAAAGATAATTTTTTTATTGCATTTTAGTTCAACCACAAATTTATTCCTTTGGTTTCTTGGGTTATATAAAACAATGGTTTGCACTTCTTATCAACATGGATCTTTGTTTCAAATGAATATATTCTATCATTACTTAACACTGGAGCTTGTTTTTTTAAACTATTCTTACCATGCTGACTTGGTTCAGAGCCTCTGCTAGAAGTTTCTGGTTGATTCCACACAAATTAGCCACTTTTTTCTGACACTTGTGATGAACGTTCATATCACATTCTATGGAATTAATGACACGGTATTACTAAAAAATACAGAGAGAACTATCACCACTTGTTTATAACAAAGCCTGGGAAATAGGCAGAACCTTTGAGCTAAAATATAAGTTGGTTGATTTACTAAACCTGGAGAGTGCAAAATCTGGTGCAGCCCTGCAAAGAAACCAATCAGCTTCCAGGATGTTAAAAGCTGATTGGCTACCATGCAGAGCTACACCTGATTTTGCACTCTCCAGTTTTAGTAATTCAACCCCACGGTCTGAAAATAAATAAATAAAAAATCTCATAAAAAACATGGGGAAACTCTGAATCAGAGTACACAAATTCTTTATAGTACTATCACTATTAAGAAATAATGGGAAAGAAGCACAATGTGCTTTTAATGTTTAATGAACAAGAAGACGATACATATGTACAGTACACGTATAATTACAAACTGTACCATATATGTATTTTTAATGTACTCTATAATTAAAGTGGATGTAAACCAGATTCATGAATTTTGAGATGCAGTGTTTTGTTATCTAGCTTCAAAGCACTATGTCCCGTAGCTGTCTCCTGCTCCGGTCTTCTGTTATCATCCTGATTATTTCTGACAAATTCTCTGACAATATGATAAAAGCAGCCTGATGTGTGCTCCTTTCCTCCAATCAGCTGCCTTGGCTGAATGCCCAGACTTCACACTTGGTGTTAAACAGGAAAAGAAAATCTCCTAACACAAAGAGCACTATTTAAAAACAGTATATAAAGATGAAGACAGCAGATATACATGCAAAACGTATAGGGAGATTTGTTTCATCCCTGTGTATCATCTGAGGCTGTTCACTCCACTGGGTATATACGCAAGGGTTTACACCTACTAACCTCCTGGAACTCAAATTTAAAGATGTATAAATCTTTAAAAACTAAGATCCCCTCCCATATCGTTATTGGATTCTGACCTTAACCACTTCAGATCCGCCCCATCGTCAAAATACGTAATTTTTTATCCGAGATATCCATCTCTTCATGGGGCGGATCTCTACACGATAATGGCGGTCTCCGCGGCGGATTCGCCGTGGCGGGAGAGGGTGCTCCCGCCGCTCTCCCGCGCCCTCCGCCGCTTACCGTTGCCGTCGGTAGCGGCGGAGGCGATCGGGTCTGCTCGTCGTCTGTCCGGGGATGCGACTGAGGGAAAAAATGTCCCTCAGCCGTCCCCATACCTCTGCTGGGCGGAAGTGACGTCAAAACGTCAGTCCCGCACAGCGTCTTAAAGAGACATATTTTTTATTTACTTTTTGTCTTTTTTTTTCTTTTGCATTGAAGTCTAAATATGAGGTGTGAGGTCTTTTTGACCCCAGATCTCATATTTAAGAGGACCTGTCATGCTTTTTTCTATTACAAGGGATGTTTACATTCCTTGTAATAGGAATAAAAGTGATCAAATTTTTTTTATTTTTATTTCAGTGTAAAAAAAACGTAAAAATAAATTAAAACAAATAAGAAAACAAAAAAAACATTTTTTTAAAACGCCCCGTCCCGACGAGCTCGCGTGCAGAAGCGAACGCATATGCGAGTATCGCCCGGATATGAAAACGGTGTTCAATCCGCACAAGTGAGGTATCGCCGCGATCGTTAGAGCGAGAGCAATAATTCTAGCCCTAGACCTCCTATGTATCTAAAAAAATGCAACCTGTAGAATTTTTTAAACATCGCCTATCGAGATTTTTAAGGGTAAAAGTTTGATGCCATGCCACGAGCGGGCGCAATTTTTAAGCGTGACATGTTGGGTATCATTTTACTCGGCGTAACATTATCTTTCACAATATATAAAAAAATTGGGCCAAATTTATTGTTGTCTTATTTTTTAATTCAAGAAAGTGATTTTTTTCCAAAAAAAGTGCGCTTGTAAGACCGCTGCGCAAATACGGTGTGAAAAAAAGTATTGCAATGACTGCCATTTTATTCTCTAGGGTGTTAGAAAAAAAAATATATAATGTTTGGGGGTTTTAAGTAATTTTCTAGCAAAAAAAAAAACTGTTTTAGTCTCGTAAACACCGAATCTGAAAAACAGGCTCGGGTCTCAAGTGGTTAAGATACTTACCAAGGTGCTAGCAAATAGGATTATGCAGGCGCTACCGTCAACATAGACCAGAACGGCTTTATGCCGGGCAAATCTACGGACATAAATCTTAGACGAGTCTTTACCCATCTCCAGCTCCCGGCCGAGGAAATGCCTCTTGGGTCTTGGTAACTCTCAACATTGAGAAGGCCTTTGACACAGTCCGATGGTCATATATGATGCAGGTTCTTGAGTGTTTTGGTTTTGGCCCAACCTTCAGGAAATGGATTGGTGTACTCTACAAATCCCCGATGGCCTATATTACATTGAAGGCAAAGTTTTGCCATCCTTTCCAATTAGGAGGGGATGAGGCAGGGATGTCCTCTCTCTCCCCCCTGCACTGTTCGTCCTGGTGATGGAGCTTTCGGCGGAAACCCTGCGGAAGTCAGACGAGGTATCTGGGACCCGGTCAGCTCAATAGTTGAGAAACTAGCACTATACCACGATCTCGTCCTCTTTCTGTGGCACGCCAGATCCTGGATCGCTTTGCAACTCTTTCTGTTCTCCACACCAACTGGAGCAAATCCCTCATTCTTCCCATAGATCCAGGGGAGAAGCAGCTGAGTAATCCTAATTTACCTCTGCAATGGGCAAGTACCATTAGATACTTAGGGATCAATATCTCTCCTAACACTCAGGACTTCAGTAAACGTAATTTGTCCCCGGTACTGCAGTGGTGAAAATCCAAGTTAAAGGCCTGGTCCAATCTCCAAAAATATATTGTCTGATGGCGCAAGGGGAGGTGGATAATAGAACTACCTTGGCAAGTGGTCTAGATATCAGAATGAGTATTCATGAAAAACAAAATATATGATAAGTTCATAAGTCCACAGGAAATCCAAGTTAGCACTTTAGCGGCAGCAATCCCTGAAGAGCAGAAGCATACTCTGTACATAGGTAGACAAAAAGAAACAAGGATGCGCCCAATCTAAGTGCAGTAACGTATTTAATCGATAAAATAAGGTACAAAAGGAGAACGGCCAAATGGCTACTCACACATTAAAAGTGGATAATAGGCATATATGAGACCGTGGATGTAGTCATCGTCCGGTGTTTCACAGCCCAGCTGCTTCTTCAGATCTGAAGCAGCTGGGCTGTGAAACGCGTCATCCTATTGGTTCCCTCGTTTTAGCCACGCCACGTCACGTCACTTCCGGTGAGACCGACCTGTGCTTGCCTTCCATCGTGAGACGCACGCCGCCGTACACGGCGCTCCCAACAAGCTCCTCCAGGCTGTTCCACTTGCTGTCTTCCATCTACAGCACCTCACCACCATGTGCGGACACCCCTCATACACCGGACGATGACTACATCCACGGTCTCATATATGCCTATTATCCACTTTTAATGTGTGAGTAGCCATTTGGCCGTTCTCCTTTTGTACCTTATTTTATCGATTAAATACGTTACTGCACTTAGATTGGGCGCATCCTTGTTTCTTTTTGTCTGGTCCAATCTCCCCCTAACTCTTATAGGAAAAATGTATTTATTTAAAACTGCTTCCAATTGTATATTTTAAAGGCATTCCCCGGTCTGGATACCTAAAACCCTCTTTCATCAACTAGATTCCCTAGTAGCTTCCTTCTTGTGGCAATCACATCCAGACAGATTTAGTAAGAAAATTCTGCACAGGCCCTGGACGCAGGGGGGACTTGCCTGCCCTGACTTTCACACGTACTATTTGGTGGATTTGCTTACTCACGCCTATAATTGGCTGGTCTCGGATGATGCCAGTGCATCAGTAATCCTTGAGGCAGCTCATTTGGGATCTTACGAGGCCCTTTGGAATGCCCTTTATAGGGGAATGGGGGGGTTCTCCGATACCTTTAACTCAGGCTATGAAATCAGTCATTAAGGCTTGGCATACAGTAGTGATAAAACCGAACCTGGTCAAAGCAATATGGTCCCCTAGTACACCGCTCTGGTGTAATCCCATATTGAAGGAATTTCCATCTTTACAAGACCCCGGACTATATGCCAAGAGGGGCATCAAATACTTGAAGGATATCTGCAATGGTTCCGAGTTGTTCACTTTTGACAGACTGAAAAACAAAATTTCAACTTCCGAATTCTTCCTTCTTCAGGTTTCTGCAGCTTTGTCACGCCTTTGAATCGCAGTTTAAATTGGTCCAGCTCCGGATGGAGCATGACTACTTCGAAGCCCTACTGAACGATACTGAACTCTAAAAGCCATTGTCTCATATATACCGAGCACTGCTGCCATCCATTCAGCTTGGATTGGATGGGTTGCGTGATCTGTGGAGAGCGGAGGTGCAGGATCTGGACAGTGAAGACTGGGAGGACATGTGGGATTACCTGCTTCAATTATTAATTGCAACTAGGGACAAGTTAATCCAATTCAAAATCCTGCACAGAATATACTATACACCCCAACGCCTTAACCGCATATACCCAACCTCGTCGACCGCTTGCTGGAGTCGCTCTGGTACCCCTACGGCCTTTCTACATATATTTTGTGATTTACTGCAGGGCCAAGAGTATTGGAGGGGGGGTGACTCACTTTATCCAGGAATTAACTACCATACCTATACCTCCAACAAGCAATGTCTGTCTCCTCGGCCTTGTGGAGCAACTAGCGTTAGAAAAAGCAATCCGCACTCTAATAGGTATCCTTTTATTTTACGCAAGGAAAGCTATAGTACTAAAATGGAAGTCAGCTGTCCCCCACACCCTGTCTTCATGGAAAAAAATAATCAATACAATGATATAAAGCAACATATTTGTCCCAAGGATGCCTCCAAAAATATGAAAACATTTGGCACCTGTGGACGGATTCTGAGTCTACGACGGATGATCAGCCCATTGGGGATCGCCCTGGTTAGATACCCTCCATACTTACCTGGCCCTGTTGAGTGCTGAGGTCTATGCCCTAGAGTGGTGGTGTTAGCCCAGAGGTCACATGTTAACACTTAATCCTAACTGTTTTCATAACGTCCAGCTCAGACAAAAGAGAAGAAGAAGTAGTCCTGTAGGAACAGATATCTCTTGCCATCATCCTACCATGCGAGTACCAAATGTATTATTTTTTTGTTAACTATGTTTAGTATACAGATGCACAGTGAGTTGTACACTGTTATGCACAATTGAGATCCCCCTCAAACATACACCTGTTTAGAAAGAAATATAGATGATGTCATTGATGACTTCCTTCACAAAATACTAGTTGTCTGGTTTTGTTCATTTAATACTTTCATGCTACAGACCCATGGCTGGCCCTACCATTGGACACAGGCGGCACTCAGAGGGGCCGCAAATTGATGCCCACGTTTTTTTTTAAAAGCATTTTTCTGTGTCCTTCAGGGGCAACTACCATGGGCCACTCCCCTGCCCTCAACACACAAAATGATGCACTTGTAGGCTTAAAATAGACATGCGTTATACATTCTAGGGAGAATACAAATAAGGAAGATCACAGACTAAAAAACAGAAAACTAGCTTAAGCTGCAGCTTCTAAAGTGAGATAGATAAGGTATAGACAAGAAGCCCTACCTGTTAATCTGAATCAACAAACCCTGGAGACACTCTGTTCTGCATATTGCTTCTCCTAGAACTCCCACAATAATTGATGCCTTGGTATTAATCTTATGGCCTCACTGCACATGTTATATGAAGCTAACTACCCTCATCTCTTTTGCAAATGCTGACAACTTTTGCATTAATGGTCACCACATCATATTTCATAGATGGAAAAAAAAGTCACCTCAGTTAAAATTACCATTCTACTTAAAATGACTAAACACTTTCCCTGTAAAAGTTACCCTGTCACATCTTGTCAAAATTTCAGCAAGGAAATATAAAAGAAAAAAAAAGTGCTTATTTTTGATGTCCTGGGGGTCAACGGCTCAAGCTTATTCTTGCTTTAGTACATAGAAATAATGGCCTGGAATAAGCATACGCATTAGACATGCTTATTTCAAAACTGACTCACCACTAATTTTATTCTAAAAAATAAGAGAAGAAAGGAAAAAATTATATTTGTGAGACATGCTAGTCTCTACCTCTATTACTGAGAAGGGTGCCGGTACGCAAAATAGATTCCTAAACGAAACAGGAAAAATAATTATCCCATCTTTGCTTGAGGATCATTACGAGGCGCTTTCTGTGTCAGTACGTGCCACCTCCACTGATGTATAGGACATGCTGAGAAGTTTTTTTACATTATTGAGACTGTTAGAGGCAAGGAGCCGCTATAAACAAAAGGCTTTTGATTTTAAGACTCTAGATTGGGTTTGTCTGGTTAGATCCAACAGTACTAGGACAAATCCTTTTTTTTTTTTTTTTTTTTTTTAAACAAGTTAATATGGTGGGGGATCTTAAAAAGCTATGGTGGTATGTATACTGCAGGCACCCTGTTCTAAATTTAGTCAGCCCAGAATGATTTATAGTACATTTGCTATTTGGGTTTTTTCCCTACTCAGTGTAGCTGTGGTTTCTTTCTGCTGCCAGTAGGGGTCACTGGTACCTCTGTAATAGTGTGAGATGCCACAGTAAAAATGTTATGAATATTTGTTTACTCTAGCGCAGCCATTCTCAACCAGGATTCCGTGGAACCCTGGGGTTCCTCCAGAGGTTGCTAGGGGTTTCTTGAGCTGTGGCTGATGAACCACCTTTTTTGATGGTGCCCCTACAGAGTTCAAGGTTCAGCATCCCTTAGCAAAGCCAGCAGTATGACACCAAATATATTTTTGGCTGCCTTTAAGGGGGGCATTCTGAGCACCACTTTAAGGGGGGCATTCTTTCCATTGGCCACCAGTATAAGGGGCATTGTTCCGATTGACACATGACGAATTGGTTTTCGTAAGGGTTCCTCGAGACCTGAAAATTATTTATGGGGTTCCTCTAGGGTTAAAAGGTTGAAAAAGACTGCTCTAAAGGGAGGTTTATTGCCACTGGCACATTTTGGGGTAGAGCATAAATATTTGGGGCAGACCAGATGAGCTCTCTTGGCCCCTTCCCCCGGCTGCGGTCTGCATGTTGAGCCATTGTGGAGGCCATTGCATGTGCTTGGAGCAAACGCCTGAAAGTGGTAGGAGCCTGCCTGTCCAGTCCTACTGCTTGAAACCCTGGGCTCAGGGTGCCTAGCAGAAGAAGACATAGTGTCTGGGGTGAAGTACAAGACCTGACACTGCTGCTCAAGGTTCTATGGAGAGGAACTCATGAAAAGCATCAGGAGAATCAATATGGAGGCTGTTGCTAGAGGACAGTAATGCTTTTTCTCTAAAAGGTACAGGTTGCTAAATTTGGCTTAAAGGATAAGTTCACCTTTACCAAAAAAATATAAAATGCGCATTTTATTTACAGGTTAAAAAATATGCATTTATTTTTATTGTAATGGACCTGTAAAGCATTGCACCCAGGATAAGCAGATCGTGGGTGTAATGGACCGGTCGTGCAGACTGTCTGCATTTGTCTGGCCGTACTTCCAATACGGCCAGGCAGTTACACTGTGACAGGAAGACTTATTAAACTACCCCAACGCGCAACAGCGCCATGGTGGTTCATTGGAAACTACAAGCCGACAGCCGCAAAGAATGGCAGACCTTGTCGTTTTCTGATTCATAGAATACTGTTAATGGATGACACGGCCTATCAGATTGTGACAGCTAGCGGGAGGGAGAAGATCCCTCCCTGGCTGTCAGACCGGGTTTGGGGGCGAGCAGAGGCTGGTAAACCCTGAATATGGGTGTAACATGTAACAAAAATGTGAACGTATCCGTTAAAGGCCCTCTTTGCTTGTAGAGAGGGCTAAAGATGGAGTGTAAATCTGCTAGGGTGCTCAGAGTTTCCAGCCCCTATCTCCCATTTGATGTATAAAAAATAAAAGTCCTTTAAAAAACCCTTAAGGTGACGACACCCAACTCTTATACATCCTTTACTTTTCAGCATGGATTCAGCTTTGGGAAAGTGCTAGCTCACCCCAACTCTGGGAGTACCCCATCTGTCTCCAGGATCAGTAGAGATTCTCTAACATTCTAATCTATAGAAAGAGATGCTGGTAGAAGCAGCTTTTCCCTACAACAAGGCATATTATCATCTACTGACACCTTACTTCCTCGCAGCATTCAATGGCATTTTGGATGGACACAGTGTACCAGGCGATATGCTGTGTGCCTCTACCGTATTACAGTTCTACCCAAGCCAGGCAAGTTATAGGCCTATCTCCCTCCTGAATTGTGATGTCAAGGTTTTCACCAAAATTTTAGCTTCTAGATTGAATAGTTTGCTGCAACGCGTGAATATCATAGCAAAAGCAAATAGATCCCGCATTCCCCTTCTACTTTTGTCGACCAACGCCGAGAAGGCATTCGACAGGGTGGACTGGGTGTTTCTCTGGGGAAACTCTTAAATTTGTTGGAATGCCTGATGCCATCCTGTCCTGGATAGCAGCTCTGTACAAAAATCCCACAGCAGCGGTACGCGTAAATGGACACAATTCCACCCCTTTCTCAATCTCAAACGGCACTAGACAGGGCTGCCCCCTGTCCCCTTTGCGGTTTGTTCTTTCCCTGGAGCCTTTCCTACACCACATAAGAGGTAACCTGTCTATTAGAGGCATTCAAGCCGACCCGCACCAACATAAAGTGGCAGTCTATGCCGATGATCTCTTATTCTACATCACTGAACCACTCATCTCCTTCCCCTCTTTGCTACAGGAGTTGAGAAGGTATGGCACACCAAGTTTAAGGTTAATCTACAAAAATCAGAGGCCCTGAATGTCTCCCTGTCAGACTCTATGGTGGCGAGATTACGCCCCTTTTTCCCCATTCAAATGGGCGGCGCGCTTGATCCAATACTTGGGGGAAAAAGATTCCCGCAAACCTGAGCGGCATTTTCTCTCTCAACTACCAGCCTTTCTTATCGACGTCATCTGCAGATTTTAAAAAGTGGGACTCTCTGGCCCTGTCCTGGTTCGGTCTATGTAATGTCCTTAAGATGAACGCGATGTCCAGACTCATGTACCTTTTACAAACACTATCAATCAAAATACCCCAGTCTTCTTTTCACACAGCCCGATCGGCATTTATTAAATTCATATGATGAGGCAAACACCCACGTCTCGGCAAAACGTTATTGCCAAGACCCAAGCTCAGAGGCAGTCTCCGATTCCCGGATCCTCCTCTTTATTACACTGCGACATACTTGGCCAGGGTTGTTGACTGGTGCCGGCATGAGGGCACAAAATTGTGGGTAGCATTAGAACAGGAGGCCGCCAGTACCCCACTCGCTGGCTTACCGTGGGTAGAAAAAATCCACACCACCCATCTGACTGCTCATAATTTGATTAGCCCTACTTTTGCAGAAATGAACAGGTTTTCTCGTATATCTTCACTGTGCAATTGACAATGACACCCCTTGTTGGACATCCAGGGTTCACACCCAGCCTCACTGACCCCACTTTCCATACGCAAGCCCCAAGGGGGCTCCTGAGGGCTTCCTAGTTCTTGCAATCCTCTGGCTGGTTCCCTGCAGAGATTGTGCTCTCTGGGCTAGCCCCTCTAAAGTTAGATTACTGGAGGACTATTCAGCTCTCACATTTTCTTGGCTCATTGCCTAAGCCAGCACTATTTATCCGTAAACTTCATTCTTTTGAGGAACTTTGTTGTTTGGGAGAAGGCCCGATCCGGTGTTCTCTTTCTACCTCCTACAAATCTTTGTTGGAACTCCATGCTGCTAAGGATCCCCCTTACCTGTCAAAATGGGAGAGGGACCTGGGAGTTACATTCTCCGAGACACAAAAAAAAACGCATACTCTTCTTTGCACAGAAGTCTTCATTATGCAGAAAATATCAGGAGCCACCACATCACATTACCACATATAAAATAATTACACGCTGGTATAGGACCCCATCAGTCTTGGCAAAGATGTTCCCCTGGACAAACGGATAGCTGCTGGCGCTGTGGCCTTCACCAGGGAACCATCTTGCACATCTTCTGGGAATGCCCTGTGCTCAAAACTTTCTGGGAACCAGTCCCCAAACTTATACAAAAATTCACTCACATTGCCCTACAGGGCAACCCGGCCGCAATTCTACTAAACCTTACCCCTTTATCTAGGAAACTTTATCATAAATCCCTTCTCATAAATCCCTTCTCAAACACCTTCTTAATGCTGCATGGGCATGCATCCCGCCCCTATGGAAACAACAATCTGCGCCGACGGTGGCGCACTGGTTCACAAGGGTGAAAGATATAGAGCAAATGGAAGACTTCACCTCGGTTCTGCGAGATAAGATGAAGGAACACAAGACCAGATGGTTTTATTGGGTTCAATTCCGCTTCTCCGATGAATTCCTCAAATATGCCTAGCCAAGGCTGTTGCCAGTGAGTCCTACTGTCCGATCGGTCCTGACGACCCTGGCTCCCATGAGATGATACAGCTCCGGCTACCTTGTTACCCCACTTCCCGCCCTGAAGAACCCCTCCCCACCCCCCCTTTTTTTCTCTCTCTCTCGCTTTACAAAAAATAACATAAGAGAGTGGTGTGCGCAGAACCTAGTAATACTCACCGTTATAGACTTCCCCCAATGATCTGGCTGATCTCTCTTGTGCTTTAGAAAGGAAAGACTGCCTTTAACGTAGACTGGTTGGAAGGGTCATGGCACTCTTTTATTAGCATTATTTCTTTCTTTTTTTTGTTATCGCATGTAAGTACTCTACCCTTCCACAGTATACCCTGGTGTATTAGTAATGCTAATGATGTTGTTTACTGATTATATGTTTTGATAAAGTTACCCTTTTATTGTATCTGCTGTATACCATTCAATAAAAATGTAAATTGAAAAAAAAAAAAAGCAGCTTTTATGGTGGACATTGTGAATCTTCAGGAAACATTATTTCACTCAAGTCACATTGTTACAACAGTAACTGCAAGGTAAATTGTATGAAGCCTGACATTTGAAGAATCCAAGGATGGTCACATTTCCAAACAAATAAATAACTAAGGCCCCTTTCACATGGAATCCACTTGCTCAGCGGGGGACAGATACAGTCCCACTCTCCTCTATGGGAAAATTGGGTGAAAATGTAACGCCTGCCCGTTTTCATCCGATCCGATAGGCAGATGGAAAAGAAAACCACCATATGTCTGGATTTTGCAAACAGAATTGGATCGGATAGCGGCGGATGCTAGCGCATATGTCACTGCTGACATCGCTGCTCCATAGGGGAGACTGGAGGGTCCGATCAGGTCAGCCCGTGTGAAAGGGCCCCAACTAAAACAAAAAACTTTGTTTACACTCACCTTCACATTTTAACCCCTGCTTCACCAAGCCCCAGAGCAGACTGCCACAGTGATCGCAGAAAGTGGGGCTTTTGTAATTGTAAACCCTGAATCGATGGGGCATGTCAATGTTAAACCGCTCCTTCTGGAACTGTAAAGGAAAGGCACCAATAAATATCACACAGCAAATGTACAGATCTGGTAAATGTTAAAGTGGTCCTAAATGTTAAACTTTTTACCTTACTGCATGCCCTGCATTAAGGTAAAAAATGTTCTGTACAAACTTCCCCCTCTCACCTCCCAGTCTCATAGGCTTTGCTGAGGCAGCAGGAACTATTGGCTGCTGTCACTAAAGTCTTGTGAAAAGGGGGCAGGGCGTAGCCGCTCTGTCAGTTTATGAACACAGGCAGCATGGCATGGGATCGCGCCCATAAGTATGCTACCTCCTGGCCCTCGCTAATCTTTTTTGTGTAAAATAATTGAGATAGATCTATAGATATCTATCTCTATAGAAATATATAGAGCTATATGTGTCTCTCTCTCTATGTACATACAGACATTCACTCTCCCTCTCTCTCAATCTCACTTTAATGCAGAAGCCTTTTTACATTGCCCAGCAAGTCAGCAATCAGGGTCCCATAGCAATGAGAGTGCCAATATGTCCTCTTCAGCATGGCACATGCACCTTACAGCTTCATATTATTTGAATTGATTACAGTCTATGAAACTACAAGGCACATTCACCAAATTGAAGAGGACATCTTAGCGCAAGCGATCCTATGGAAATGCAATCAACTTTACATGAGCTTCTGCATAGAAACATATTTTTCATAGTTTTAATAGGGAGGGATGGGTGGGAACGTGTTTATTTGTTATGTCTGATACATGTATGCTTAAAACCTTTTGTGAACCTTTCTATTCCCCAAGAATGTTAGCACAGTGGTACATTTCAGTATATTACAATCCTTTCCATGGTCTGTTTTAAATCCATTTCAGCATTTGCAGTCTACAGAAAACGAATTAGATTTTTCTGTAAAAGCCAACTAACCAGCTTTCTCCTTCTCTAACCACTGCTGTTGGGTGTCGGTATATTCAGAGAGTAATAGCACATGACCATTACAGGAGAGGTAAAGGTGTATTTTACATGTGGGCTGTATATAACATCCTGGCTTCCCCTTCTCTGACTTGTGCAAGAGGCAAGATGGCAGCAAGCAGTAAAAAGGAGGGACAAACTAAAGAAAATGCGTTGTTCACGAATTATGAACCAGTGAGTTGTTTATATGCTGAATAGTTTGTATTTTGTAATGGCTTCTGTAATAATGGCAAAGTAAAGGGTCACTTTAAGGATCATGTCAGATGGGTGGTTATGCTTTTGATAACAGATCGCCAGTAGAAGAATCACAGGCAATCAGAGGTTTTAAACGTACCCAATCACACTCTTAATGGTCCAAAACACTGCAAAATATTCTCTACCACCAATGTGCAGGGAGGGAGCTACTTCAATCTGTTTCGGCTAGTGAGGGAGACACTCCATAACAAAAAGTTAAGTGGTCCTTTAGTGATCCTGTTACTGGCAAGTTGTCACCAGTGACAAGATCACCTGTGTAAATGGAAAACAAGCCATTTAAAGCAAAACTAAAGTTTTACTTTTTGTCCCCCTCTGAGTTGTTCCAGTTGGATTCTCATTCATTTTAGCTACATATGCGCGCGTAGCTAAATTGTTTTCAAATTAGCAGAATCTGATTTTATTGAGATCAAATATTTTGAGTATAAATTAACCTCACCATGATGTCAAAAGAACACACACCTAAAGCGCTGAGCAGGTAATACAAATGAAAACACAAATCCCTGAGCAGTATTTGAGTTTCACTTCTCATCTACAACGTGATCAGCTTTTGCTAAATGCGCATGCATTAAAATCTATTTCCATTTTTTGTTCAAATACTAAAATTGGAAATCCATAACCACCCTAGGTCACAAGAGATAGAAAAAGCAGATAAGTACTTACCATGGTGTCCCGGCTGTTGGTCGCTGTGCCTGTACACCTGCCAATGATCTTGTCAATGCATTTTTTATGTATTGCAGCATTGCACTCTGTAAGCAATAGAAACAATTTGTACCCATTTTCAAGAGATGACTAGTCACAGACTACAGAGGCAGGACAGCTTGTAACAGAGAGAAACAAATTATACATATTGGAAAAAAGCAAAGTAATGGTGAGGTAAATAAAGGACCAAGGGGCCACCCAAATGGTAACATGGTAAAGAGAGAAACTTAAAGCGGTATAAATTAAAAAACAATCTATTTCAGCTTACCAATCATTAGATGTAGAGGTTGTATTAGGTTTCTTTAGGCTTTTCCCCCCCCACTATATTCCCTTGGGGACATGGCCAGTAACACAGCTCCTGTATTACACAGACACCTCTCTGGACCAATAAACGCAGGGGACAGATTTGGACAGCAGTATTGTCAGTCCAGGAGGAGGGGAGTGTTAGAAATACTAGCAGATTTAAATGCAGTAACAAATTGAAGCCAAACGTCAGCTCACACTTTATAATCAGTTACAGCAACAGTTTTTTCCTTTTTGAATAAAGGTTTTACATAAATAAAAACTTATCATTTTAAGCACAACTGCCAGTGTTAAATGGACCATTTCATCTTCGTTACTGCAATAGAGATTTTCTGTTGAAAAACAACAAACTTGGTAGCTGGATCACCAGATGAAATGGGAGAAGAAAGCAAGCCTTAAAAAGGAACCCAAACAAGCCAACACATTTAATAATTGGTAAGCTGCAATATAATAAAGATTTGATTTTGGGTGCAATACGGCTTTAAATGATCTTTCTTCAAATTGAAGGGAAATCAAGACAGATAAAATAGAACCAAATCAGACTAATAGAGATATCCATACAAATGTCATCTGATGTCTATAATAATAAGAAGAACTGTAAAAGATTGCCTTAAAAGAGAAGTATGGGCTTGTCTTTTTTGATTTATACTTGCCTAGGTGGATGTGGCGTCGGAGCAATGCTGCATTTGTCCCCGCCGGCGGATTTCCACTAAGAACTGAGCGATCGAACACCGCCGATCGCTTGGTTCTGACAGCTCCCCGAGCAGAGAGCTGCTGATTAAACCTCCAGAAATATAACATTAAACCGCGTTGCCTTCCAACACTGTCAGTCAGTGGCTCTCTGCTCCCTCCTCGCTCACTGGAGCACTGAGCTATGGACGGGGCGGAGCGGCTCCCTGAGAGCCTGAGCTGGGCGTTGGTCCAACTGGACCGACTTCAGCCTGCTCTCTGCTGAAAACGGGTCACATGCAAAACGAGCCGCACTCCTATGATCCATAGAAGTACTGCCAAAACAAGCTTTGGCTATACTCCACCTTTAAAAACAACAAACATACAAAATCTGACTACAGGAACAATCAACTAAAAATGTATCAGTCACGAAAAACACCCATCCAAAAAAAGATCTACTTATATGCTTTGCAAACATCCGTAACCCCAAATAGATTTTGGGGTAACCAAGTGTCTACTGGCAATTCAATTCCAACAACCAAATGATAAAGTAACTGCTAAAATTATTGAGCTGTGCTGATAAACAGCTGCTGCGAGGTTTCAGCCACAGCTGTAGTGCAAATGGTTTTTAATGAGGTACCATTAAAGTGGTTGTAAACCCCAAAAAATAAAAACCTGCAAGACAAAGGCATAATAAACTAGTATGACTAGCATACTAGCTCATTATGAATTACTTACCTTAGATTGAAGCCCCCGCAGTGACCCTCGTTCCTCTCCTCCGCCATGATACCCAGAATGACTTCCGGGTATCGCCGCTCCGGCGCTGTGACTGGCCGGAGCGGCGACGGCGTCACTCCCGCACGATCCCCATGTTTCCGGCACTTTCCTATTCAAGACCCGGTGCGCCCCCTGCGCCTGCGCCATTGTCTACGGCACGCATGCGCCATAGACATTGGTGCCTGATTTTCTGCAAATATCTCCTTAACCATGTAGGTTAACCACTTAAGACCCGGACCAAAATGCAGGTAAAGGACCTTGCCCCTTTTTGCGATTGGGCACTGCGTTGTTTTAACTGACAATTGCGCGGTCGTGCGACGTGGCTCCTAAACAAAATTGGCGTCCTTTTTTCCCCACAAATAGAGCTTTTGGTGGTATTTGATCACCTCTGCGATTTTTATTTTTTGCGCTATAAACAAAAATAGAGCGACAATTTTGAAAAAAATGCAACATTTTTTACTTTTTGCTATAATAAATATCCCCCTAAAATATATATAACATATTTTTTTTCCTCAGTTTAGGCCGATACGTATTCTTCTACCTATTTTTGGTAAAAAATAAATAAAAATCGCAATAAGCGTTTATCGGTTGTTTTCGCAAAGGGATAGTTTTATTGCATTTTTATAAAAAAAAATTCTACTACTAATGGCGGCGATCAGCAATTTTTTTTCGTGACTGCGACATTATGGCGGACACTTCAGACAATTTTGACACATTTTTGGGACAATTGATTTTTTTACAGCAAAAAATGCATTTAAATTGCATTGTTTACTGTGAAAATGACAGTTGCAGTTTGGGAGTTAACCACAAGGGGGCACTGTAGGGGTTATGTGTTCCCTGTGTGTATTTACAACTGTAGAGGGGTGTGGCTGTAGGTGCAACGTCATCGATCGCGTCCCCCTATAACAGGGATGACGCGATCGATGCTGCCGCCACAGTGAAGCACGGGGAAGCCGTGTTTACACACGGCTCTCCCCGTTCTTCAGCTCCGGGGACCGAAAGCCGCACTCCAGCGGCGATCGGGTCCGCGAGTCCCGTGGTCCCGGTAACGGAGTTTCGGACCGTGACCCACGGCTGGGTACTAGAACCAACGTAAATATACGTGGATGTGCCCAGCCGTGCCATTCTGCCGACGTATATGTGCAGGAGGCGGTCCTTAAGAAGTTAAGAAAATATTAAAAGCACCTACAGGTAAGCCTTATTGTAGGCTTACCTGTAGGTGCAAGTAGTATCAGAGGGTATACAACCACTTTAACCACTTCCATACCAGGCACTTACGCACCTTCCCGCCCAAGCCAATTTTCAGCTTTCAGCACTGTCGCAATTTGAATGACAATTGCGCGGTCATGCTACACTGCACCCAAACAAAATTGGCGTCCTTTTTTCCCCACAAATAGAGCTTTCTTTTGGTGGTATTTGATCACCTCTGCGGGTTTTTTTTTTTGCGCAACAACTAAAAATAGAGCGAAGATTTTGAAAAAAAAAAAAGTTTTTATTTTTTTCTGTTAATTTTTTTGTAAATGAGTATGTTTTCTCTTTCAATTACGGGCACTGATATGGTGGCACTGATGGGCACCGATGAGGTGGCACTGATGGGCACCGATGAGGTAGTTCTGATGGGCACCGATTAGGTAGCACTGATGGGCACTGATAGGCGGCGCTGGTATGGGGCACTCATGGGCGGCACTGATGGGCACTCATGGGCGGCACTGATGGGCACTCATAGGCGGCACAGGTGGGCACTCATAGGCGGCACAGGTGGGCACTCATAGGCGGCACAGGTGGGCACTCATAGGCGGCACAGGTGGGCACTCATAGGCGGCACAGGTGGGCACTCATAGGCGGCACAGGTGGGCACTGATAGGCGGCACAGGTGGGCACTGATAGGCGGCACAGGTGGGCACTGATAGGCGGCACAGGTGGGCACTGATAGGTGGGCACTGGGCATGGATTGGCACTGTGGGGTGGCACTGACAGACACTGGGGTGGCACTGATGATCACTGAGGGGTGGCACTGATGGATCAATGTTGCCAATCAGTGCCCATGTGTGGGCACTGATTGGCATCTTTTTTTTTACTGCCCCCTTTTTTTTTTTTTTTGCTGACTTATTTTTTTTTTGACATTTTTTTTTTTTTTTTGACATTTTTTTTGTATTTTTTTAGTTCCCTGGTGGTCTAGTGTGGCGATCCGAGGGGGGGCTGCGCTGATAAACAATCAGCGCGAACCCCCCCTGTCAGGAGAGCCGCTGATCGGCTCTCCTCTACACGCGTCTGTCAGACGCGAGTGAGGAAGAGCCGTCGGCGGCTCTTCCTGTTTACATCGTGATCAGCCGTGATTGGACACGGCTGATCACGTGGTAACGAGGCTCCACCGGAGACTCGTTACCGAGATCGGAGGTGCAGGGTGTCAGACTGACACCCCGCATCACCGATCGCCGCGCTGCGCGCCCGCACGGGCGCGTGCGGCATGAAATCGTGCAGGCCGTTTGAGAACGGCCTGTCACGATTTCATAACCACTTCCCGGACGTAAATCGGCTATTGGCCGGGCGGGAAGTGGTTAAGCCCTCTTTTTTTAACACAGATTTTAATGGGAGTGCTAAATGTCACTTTAACCTCTTCATCAATACAGGGCATTTTCACCCCCTTCCTGCCCAGACCAATTTTTAGTTTTTAGCGCTGTCACACTTTGAATAACAATTGCGCAGTCATGCAACACTGTACCCAAATTAAATTTTTATGTTTTCTTTTTCCCCACAAATAGAGCTTTCACTTGGTGGTATTTGATTGCGGTTTTTATTTTTTTGCGCAAAAAAATAAAGACAGAAAAAAAAAAAAAAAGTTTCCATTATATATTTTTTGTAAATAAGTATGTTTTCTACTTCAATAATGGGCACTGATATGGCTGCACTGACGGGCACTGATAAGGCGGCACTGATGGACACTGATAGGTGGCACTGGTATGTGGCACCAATAGGCAGCACTGATGGGTACTTATGGTGGCACTGATAGGTGGCATGGATGGTCACTGATCGGTGGGCACAGATGGGCACTGATGAATGGCATTTATGGGCATCACAGATTTAAGGTGTTTCACAATGGTGCCAATCGGTGCCCATTTGTGGGCACTGATTGGCACATATTTGGCATAAATTTGCATATGTGGATAGCCATGGGGGATGTACCTGGCCATCCACATGCTTGGGGCTTCCCTGGTGGTCCTGATGGCTTCCCTGGTGGTCCAGTGTGGGCATCCGTGGGGGGGCTTCGCTGATAAACAATCAGCGCAAACCCCCAGTGTCAGGAGAGCCACCGATCAGCTCTCCTCTACTGTCTGTCAGATGCAAGTGAGGAAGAGCCGATCCTGTTTACACCGTGATGAGCCATGATGCTCTTTACCGAGTTTGGAGATGCAGTTATACAGGTTGTGATTTTTTAGTGTTATATGTAATATTAACTATATAATTTTTTTTTTTTTTTTTTAAGTATTGTATTGTTGTATTGTTTTTCCAGAGATGGCACCAAGCGAATCAGTAATTAATTGTTTTGGGCGGTAATTTTGGAATTTGTCCACAAGATGGCGATATTTATTACCTCTTAGCCGCCGTACACACGGCCGAGGTTCTCGCTGAAAACCAGCGAGAACCTCGCTGGAATGCACATTCCAGCGAGGAACTCGGCCGTGTGTACGGTCTCGGCGAGCTTCCCGTCGGGAAGCCCGTCGAGCCGAAATAGAGAGCACGCTCTCTATTTCCTCGACGGCCCGCCCGGAAGAATGGCTGGTTGCCATTCCCGACGGGCGGGTCGCCGAATTCGACGGCCGGGAGAGAACCTCGACGGGCGGAACGATGTGTTCTGCCCGTCGAGGATCTCTGCCGTGTGTACACGGCCTTAAGAGCATTGTTTTATTATTATTATACACAAATTTTTAGATTAATTAGTAGAAATACCGATGATTCCTATGAATATTTGGTGGGGGGAGTATTACCGCGCTTACCACAAGAGTGGGGAAGGGGGAAGAGAGAAGGGGTACAGCTGCTGCACTGAATGGTGTCTCAAGCCAGGAACAAATAAATAAGGGGGTAGTGCTGCGCTGTGGGAGGGGTAACGTGCAAAGGAAGTGTGGCAAATCATAATATATGGAAAAATAAACTTTAACTAATGATCATAGGTAACAGTAATAAAAAATGGCAGTGGTAAATTCTAGCAGGTAGATAGCATCAAAATAAACGTGCTACAGTGCAGCCAAGGCTAGCTGCCAAAATGAATATTTGTTTATATTATTATTATTTTTTGGTTTGTCTTTGGTAATCTGAAAATCGTCGTTTGTGTCTAAATTGTGAACAATAAAGTTGTCCGCATTTGACTAACGTTGGATGTCCTTGTTGGCGTAATCGCGTCGTTTTGTGGGTTTCCTTAGATGACAGAACGTTTTTGTCATTCAAAACGTGACAGTGCTGAAAGCTGAAAATTGGTCTGGGCAGGAAGAGGGGTGAAAGTGCCCTGTAGGCAAGTGGTTAACATATCCAAAATTAAAGCTACAGAGTGCGTTAAAGGCTTCAAAAAAGCTGCTTGAAGCTTGCTCCAAGGCCTAGTTTCACTTGTGCTGAAATAGAGCGGTTAAGGGGCATTTTTTAAAACGCTCTTACAGCCCAACGCCACACCTTTCACATAGTTTAATGGTGACCTGAAATCCCTGTACACACAGGGGTGGTCGCAGCAAATATTTGTAGCGCTACTCCCATAGGAGCCACTAGTATTTTTCACAGAACTTCCCTAGTTTCAGCCCCGCAGCCAGGCACACAGAATTTGTTGCAGTCAGGTGCACACAACTTCAGCTCGTTACTCCAATGACCAGTCTAGGGGTTGTGGTGTTTTTGTTGTTATTTTAGTTTAGGAACTGGGATAGGAGAAGGGAATAGTAGGACACTCCAAATTAAGGACAGCTTTCCTAATGAAACTGTGTAGCAGACTGTACAGGATTGAGCAAAGTCCCTTGCAAAGAGAATGAATTGAATGGACCTTGCTCTTCAGGACACCAGCCGGTGTCCTCTTTAACCACTTGCTTACTGGGCACATATACCCCCCTCCCGCCCAGGTGAAATTTCAGCTTCCGGCACTGCGTCGCTTTAACTGACAATTGCGCGGTCGTGCGACGTGGCTCCCAAACAAAATTGACATCCCTTTTTTCCCACATATAGAGCTTTCTTTTGGTGGTATTTGATCACCTCTGCGGTTTTTATTTTTTGCACTATAAACAAAAAAAGCAACAATTTGGAAAAAAAATCAAAATGTTTTACTTGTTGCTATAATAAATAGCCCAATTTATTTTTTTTTTTTTTTAAATAGATTTTTTTTCTCAGTTTAGGTCGATACGTATTCTTCTACATATTTTTGGTAAAAAAAGCGACTGGTTTGCGCAAAAGTTATAGCACTTACAAAATATGGGACCTAATTATTATTATTTTTTATTATTATTTTTTTTTTACTAGTAATGGTGGCGATCTGCGATTTTTATTGGGACTACGACATTATGGCGGACACATCGGACACTTTTGACACATTTTTGGCGCCATTCACATTTATACAGCGATCAATGCTATAAATATGCACCAATTACTGTATAAATGTGACTGGCATTGAAGGGGTTAACAGCAGGGGTGAGGAAGGGGTTAAATGTGTACCTGTATTGTGTTCTAACTGTGGGGCGACAGGGGAAGGTGACCGATGCTGTGTCCCTATGTACAAGGGACACAGATCGGTCTCCTCTCTCCCTGACAGGACGTGGAGCTCTACGAGCTCCACGTCCCTGCTCTGTCATTGCTGATCGCGGGGTACCTGGCGGATATCGCGACCGCCAGGCACGCGCATCGGCAGCTCGTGCCCCCCCCAGTGGCCGGAGGAATCGAGGACGTCATATGACGTCCTGTTGGATTTCCAGAGCCACCGTGAGGCCATCTTTTGACAATGGCCCGGGGCTCAAGTGGTTAATTTACACCCAGCAGCTGACTTCTAGTACCCAGAGGGGGAATCAGAAGCACAAGTCACTAGGATCCCTTTAGTGGGTCTGTACTCACAAGGCACTGGTCGCAGGTCACCTTCCTACGATACCAGACAGGATCTGTGGACATCCCCCCTTAGTCGGCTCTCAAGAGAACCCTGGGTTTAAGCATTCTGGGCCTCAGGTTGTCCTCCTAATGACTATATTCATGCTTTTCATATAAATGGTTTCCAGCTACAATCCAGAAACTTCCTAGGTTGTTTGGATACAGGGAAACTCCAGACAGCATGAGCTGCATCAAAGCACCCTAAACAGCAAGAACTAAATGATCACAGCTCCTGTTAAGCAGACAGCCCAATTCAATTTACCTGCTACTCCTCTGTTTAGCAGAGGGGCCAATAACTATTCTAACTACTTTAGCACCTAGCTAGGAGGGTACTACATATTCTACTTCTTAACAAACACAACCAATTCAAGCAAAAGGGGACACACCCCAACTGTGGGCCAAATGCTAAGCTCAGCTGTGCAGTGTTCCTATGCAAAAACACAGTTCAGCTGAAAAGCATTCAAGAGGTGGCAGTATAATCTCCTTGATGCTTGTCATCCACTCCAGTACTGCAAGTGTTAACAAGCAGGGGCGGACTGACCATTGGGACTCTCGGGCACTGCCCGAGGGCCCCATGCCACTAGGGGGCCCCATCAGGGTTGCCAGGCTCAATAATACCAAGGACAGTATGTAAAAATCTGTGTTTTTCTTACATCTGTCCATCAAATGTCCAAAACCGACATGCTTTTGATGTGAAAATCCTCAGATTTTAGCTGCCCTGCCTCTGCACTGCCTCCGAGCGTGGTGGCCATCAGTAAGCCGAGGAGCAATATCTTCTTTTATTGCCCCGGGGGCCCCATGAGTTGTCAGTCCACCCCTGTTAACAAGGACTTATACAAGCTTAAGCGCATGTGAACCAGTTGTCAGAATTTTATTTGGTCATAAAATGTAAACGATGTAACAAGAGGCATACTAAGACAGTGGAAAGAAACAACTGCCACAGTACACTAAATGCACCTGCAAAAGGCATACAGACCAGCAGCAGAAATCACTTTTTGTTTAGCAAACACAAGAGCAGCCAATAGCCAAAAGCACCACCTTGGGCTTAAGACAGGAGGGTCAATAACAGATTACTATTTATTTACTCACTGAAAACTATCGACTTGCCTCTGAGGTGACAGTTAATGAAAACGACTAAAAGACGACAACCAAGCTGTTTAAAGTGGTTGTAAAGCCATTTTGTTTACATAATAGAAACCCCTATGTTCCATTAAGTTATGTGCTCCAGAGTATGTTTTATATAAAAAATATGTAGCTGCTTATCTTATTTCAGAGCACCCCTCTGCACTCACATGACTGCCTGCCACTACCTTTCCCTGGTCTGATAACTACATCGGGAGGAGTCCAGAATCCCCAGTTGACGTCAGCCGGGAGAGGAGTAGAGTGGCGGGCACACAAGTCCCAAGCGGCAGTCTAAATAATAGGGGATTCTATTAATAAAGCAGCCGGGGGGGGGGGGCAGACTGGCACCAACACTAGCTGATAGGCAGGAAGGGAGGGGGAGAAAGGACAGCGGGATGATGGAGGCATAAACTGACCAAGGTGTCAGGGCTCAGCAGCCATGATAAACAGTCAGTTTACAGAGGGGAGGGCAGCACCAGGCAGGATCAGACAGGTATTTTAGATGATGCAAAAGGGACAAATTATATAGCACAAGCACTGTGCTGTTATTAATGCTTTACCACCTTCCCATCTGGCCTATAGCAACATGGCGGGCGGTGGCTCTCCCGTTCTGACAGGACATCATGATGTCCCTTCAGAACAAGCCACTCGCGCGTGCCCCTGGGGGTTCGCAACAAGACAATCCGTAGTGCAGTGTTACACTCCGACACAATGCATCTCCGATCAAGGTAAAGAGCATATGACTGTTCTTTACCATCATCAGCTGTGTCCAATCACAGCATAACTAGGAAGTGTCCATTATGGACATTCCTCTATTCACGCTGACAGAGCGTGAGTAGAGGAGAGTTGATAAGCAGCTCACCTGACGGAGGATCTGCAGTGATACTCACCGATACTCACCAGTGATGACGTTTATCAGTGCCCATCAGTGCGCATCTATGCTGCCCATCAGTGCCACCTATCAAGGCCGCATATTAGTGCCGCCTCATCAATATCCACCAGTGCAGTTTCAGGAGTGGACATCAGTGAAGTAGAAAAACATATTTACAACTAGAGGTCGACCGATATATCGGCTGGCCGATATATCGGCCGATATTTTGCGTTTTTTAATTAATCGGCATCGGCCGATTTGTGCTGTAAGAAAGCCGATTTTTTTTTTTTTTTTTTTTTTAACTTCAGCAGCGCGACTTGCAAAAAGCTTCTATAATAGAAGTCAATGCAAGTTGCCTGAAGTTTCCCGTGGAGGAGACTCTGGGCAGCCTGCCAAGTTTTGAGAAAAGATATACAATGTTGCTACTTATCAATTAACTGAACTCCGTGAAGGAGAGTTCTCAGTTTAACCATTTAAAGGCTAAATCTTTTTTGACACTTGGTGCTTACAAGTAAAAAACCTGTATTTTCTGCTGGAAAATCACTTGGAACCCCCAAACATTATATATTTTTTTTAGCAGAGAACCTAAGAAATAAAATAGCGATTGCTGCAATATTTAATGTTACACGGTATTTGCGCAGCGGTCTTTCAAACGCATTTTGTTTGGGAGAAAATATGCTTTAACAAAGAAAAAAAAAAAACTAAACAAGTAAAAGTTAGCCTATTTTTTTTTTGTCCAAAAGTTTTCATTACCTGTTTTTGTGTATTGGATATTATATATATATATATATATATATATATATATATATATATATATATATATATATATATATATATATATATATATATATATATATAAAAAAATATATATTATTTATAATATATATATCTAAATTACACCTACAAGTGCACTGATTGGAGGCTTGTTGTGTTTAAATGTAAGAAATGTTCTGTATTACTTAGCAGGGCAATAATGGAACTTCCGCTTTTCCGAATCCCCCCCCCCCCTCTGGTGTCACATTTGGTACCTTTTTAGGGGGAAGGGTGGGCAGATACCTGCGTAATCCCAGGTATTTGCTCCCTCTTCCGCGCATAGATCACTGTGGTGACCTACACCACATCTGGTGCTTAATCCGCCCCCAGCTTTCTTCTGGGAGACGCACAGGTCCCAGAAGACAGCAGGGACCAGTGGGATTGCGCAGCGCGTCTTGCGCATGCACAGTAGGGAACCAGGAAGTGAAGCCACAAGGCTTCACTTCCTGATTCCCTTACGGAAGATGGTGGCCGAAGGATCCGAGGGAGAGATCGGCTTCAGGTGCCAGCATTGTGGCCACCCACGACAGGTAAGTGTCCATATATTAAAAGTCAACAGCTGCAGTATTTGTAGCTGCTGACTTTTATTAATTTTTTCCACAGAACTCCGCTGCCTAAACACTGGACCATCATTCTAGCAGCGCTATTTGGCTGCTAGCGGGGTGCTTATATCCCAGCTAGCGGCTGATTAAGAGGGTTAATGCTCCCATGTAGCACCACTGCAGAAGCGTTTTGCAGATGTTCATCTCAATGAGCAGGAGTGGTGGAGGAGCCGCTCCGAAGATGCTGCCAGCGCACCGCCTCAATGTGAAAGCATTTGGGCTTTCAGACTGAGACTGCAGGGGAGCAGTTTTGCAGGCACTTTACAAGTGCTATTTTTAGCCCAAAAGTGCCTGAAAATGCCCCAGTGTGAAAGGGGTCTAACTGTTAGATTTTATGAGATGAAGGGGGGGGGGGGAACGGCTTAACATATCGGCCCAAAAAAAATCGGCATCATAAATCGGCTATCGGCCGCCACGATTTCTGAATATCGGCATCGGCATCGGCCAGAGAAAAACCCATATCGGTCGACCTCTATTTACAACATTTTGTAACAAAAACAAAGGAATTTCCGATCTTTTTGACATTTGTTTAGCAAAATAAAAAAATAAAAAACAGGTGGTGATTAAATATCACCAAAAATAAGCTCTACAACCACTAACTGCTTAAGGACTGCCCACTGCATATATACTATGGCAAAGCGGCCCTATTGCAGGAAACAACGTACCCGTGCGTCATTTTGTGCACAAGACACTGCGGGCACGCATGCGCTGCATGGTGGGGGAGCTCACATGCGGGTCCAGCTTCCCTGCTTCTCCACAGAGAGGCAAAACAGGGATCTGCCTATGTAAACAAAGCAGATCCCCGTTGACAGGGGAGTACATAGAGAAAAAAAAAAGTGTCCGACCTGTCTGTCGCTTTGAAAAAAAAGCTGATCACGCCATTACTAGTAAAGAAAAAAATTAAGTAAAAATGCCATAAATCTATCCCCTATTTTGTAGACGCTATAACATTTGTGCAAGCCAATCAATATACGCTTATTGCGATTTTTTTACCAACATTTTTTGGAATACATATTGGTCCAAACCGATGAATGAATTTTTTTACATGTTTTTATTGGATATGTATTATAGCAAAAAAGTAAAAAAATATATTTTTTTCAGATTGACAGCCTTTTTTTTATAGCGCAAGGAATAAAAACCGCAAAAGGGGATCAAATACCACAAAAATAAAGCTCTGTGTGTAAAAAAAAAATGGCCTGGTCATTAAGGGGGTAAATCCTTCCTGGGCTGCAGTGGTTAAGCAAAGATAATTTTGCCACCATGCTCAGATCCTCAAAATACTAACAGCTTGTCTGGAACCACTGAAGCAAATCAAAAATGTCCATTTCGTTATGCAGTAGTGAAGGATACATTATAGTCTATAAAAAAAGGAAAAGGATGGGATTGTAGAATTCTATTGGAAATGTATTATTTCTGAAAGGTAAATGTTGAGGAAAGCCCAAGAGAGATCTGCTGTAGTAAAGTCTAAAATCATTTTTTTAAGCAAAACAAAAAGCTTGGGTTTGTATATATCTAAGTAATAAACTTACGTCTGCATTTGTAACCTTGTTTGTTCAAGCCCCTGTAAAATACAAAACACAGTGAGTAGTCAGTGGCACTTCCCATGCGGAACAAATAGGCAATGCTTTAACCCCCAAAATGTATTCTTATGACCAGCAGAAATCTTCACCGTTGAATGATCTTACCTAATAATCTTACATATGCACGGGTCCGCGCACACTAGGCAGCTGAAAAAATGCCAAAACCTCTTGCAGAAAACGCAGTATAAAAATGCTTATAGCGGCTCCTATTGCACAAGCGTTTATAGTTTATGGGCATTAGCTTTTATAAGCTTTTTTCCCCCCAAAACATTCCCTTCTGCTCATTTTGCACTATAATCAATGTACAGTTGAAATGCTGAATGCTCCTAAACACTGCGTTTATGCACATTTATGAGCGTTTATGCGTGTCAAGCTGTTTTTTTTTTCTGCCTGAAAGCTCCTCTCAAAAACACGATTCTGATGGGGAGTTTATTCCTGCCTGAAAACGCTTCTCTGTAAATATGCCTGTAACCTCCCTAATGTGCATGGGCAAAATCTAGCATAGAGACACTTCTACAGGCTGAAAAAAAAAAAAAAAAAGCCAAAAGCCTGTATAAGCAGCATTTGTTATGACCAGTGTGCATAGGCCCTAATAGTTCTCAACTGCTCCCGGGGCATCAATTGAGGACAGTAAGCACTGAAAAGGGGGGTGCCAG
Source organism: Rana kukunoris (assembly GCA_029574335.1). Taxonomy (NCBI): domain Eukaryota; kingdom Metazoa; phylum Chordata; class Amphibia; order Anura; family Ranidae; genus Rana; species Rana kukunoris. The sequence continues at coordinate 59,688,039 of CM056055.1, read as the reverse complement.
CATGAAGCAATCAAAAGATCTCTACAGCAGTTTCCATAACAAAATATTTAAATATTTGTATAGTACATGCTGAAAATTACACTGCTGCCATCTCACAGCCCACCTAAAAGCTACTGATCACATCACCAATTACCAAACAGCAATATATTAAAAGTTAAGACACTTTTTAAACAATGTTGTTAGTTAACAAAAGCAGTTTGCAAATTCACAGCTACGTGCTGTTAGGATTGGCTAAGTCCTCCTTACCACACAAACTCTTTGCACACAGAGCAAAATGTTGGCTGACCAAAAAATGTGGCAATGAATTCATGGTTCTTAATGTAGTGTATTTTCGCCTGTTTGATGGCTCCTCTCCTCCTGTTTATAGTCACCAAGCCCTCGTCTTCACGTATGGACTGCTTGCAATCTGTTAGGACAGAACAGGCGACAAAATGAAAGAATGCTACAGATGTACGAGTAATGCTAGACAACAATGAAGCTTGAGACAACAAACAACAGGTAGAGTAGCTATTAGTTTAGGAAATCAATAAAAATTAAATAAGACTAAAATATATATAGTAATGTCAATAAACATTTTGCTTTGCATCAACAAGGCAATATTTAAAATTCTGGATAGCAATGATAAAAATACATGCAAATGAACTGTAGCTGCGAATATCAGTGAAAATTAAAAAAAACTATTTACAAGACAACAATCTTTTCAGCAGATGGTGCAGAACAATGAAAATGAGCAAACTACTGCTGTTCATGCACTTTGAACAACAAAAGTGTACAATAATTCAAGATATTACCAAAATATTTGCAACATTTGATTTAACCTATAAAAAAAACATTATATATATATATATATATATATATATGCAATGAAGTATAAAAAGAATGTATTTGTAATTGTTGAAAAGTGATGTAATTATGAATTCTCTACCACCCTTCATATAAAGAAAGAATAAAAAAAACAAACAAAAACATTAAATTTAGCAATAAACTACACGTAGCCAAAAGACAAAACAGACACATTAAAACAACCAGCAGGACTTCCTCATTGTGGAACACATAGCTTGCTCCACAGCAAAGACATCCAGGTAGGCAGTGCAATAACCCATCCAACGAACAGACACAGCACCTTGCATGGTAAGAGATAGAGCTCCAACACGGTTATCCTGGACTGTACTCAGCATAAACACAACAAAGACTAAAGACCTGCTCTGTGTAACTCTGAAACTCAATGATGTACATGGGAGGGGGAAAGAGGCAGAGGGAGTGAGCCAGTATAGTGCTTTAAGGGAAATACAAAAACTGAATAGTGAACTAAAGATAGAATTTCACTAGACTCACACTAGTGCTGCTGCATAATCATGTATTTTCTGTATGATGTTGCATGATTTTTATGTTTTAATTTTTCCTGCATTTTTTCTTGTAGAAGGGAGAGACTGGTTACCAAGCACAAAACCCTGACAAAATGCATCAAAAAAGGCTGTGAGGTCAAAAATGAACTATGCTGCACAAAGAAAAAGAAAAAAGCACCTGGACCTTTTCAAAAATCCCACTGCACAATGTTGAACTGATGTGAAAGGGCACCACAGAGGAGTGTTATGTACTTCCAGCAATTCCATGCCATGGAGTAGCCTACAAATGCAACAGTTTATGATAAACTCTAGTTCCATTAAATTCAAGAGCTTCATCTAATTTCATTAGAACCACGTGGCATATAGGGACTTGGCAATGGTTACATACCAAGGTGGATAAAAATCAATGATTTTTTTGATTTTTTCAAATTTATATTAATCAAAATCCTTTTGAAGTTAAAATGTATCTAAAGATAGTTTTCTATTTATGATACATTCATAATTTACTTCATTCAGCATGAATGGAGCTTAGTTATGTAGCATGAGGCTGTATATTCTGCAATATTTACATTTTTGCCAAACGTATTCAATGAATCCAAGCTCTGCAAGCTGAGATAAACATGTACTACGATTCATGTACACAATGTCACAGTAACCACAAGATAAATTGAAGTTCAGGAATATTCCTTTATCCCATTGTTTTGCAAATCTATGTAAATTGCAAACTGTATGATTGAAATCGGTTCTGATATCGCTCTTTTACTAACCTGATAGCTTATTATTCTAAACGGGAAACATTAATTTTAAATAATCAAACATTAAAGATTCTAAATACCAACAAGAATAAGTTCTTACATTTAAAAAGCGCACCCGTCATTTCAGATATATCATGGCAGCGCCTGGTAGCAGACATCCAATCAGCTACTGACGCCACATCCCGCTCCTTGTTGCGTTACTTCCGCATCACCAGCTGTCCCATTAAAGTGAATGGGACTGTCGGTGAGTCAACAGCGGGTCAGAGAAGGAGCCACTGCTGTGGGACAGAGATGACAATTGCTCTTTAAAAATGATGGTTTAAATGGAGTTGATTTAGTGCCAGTTCACACCAGACGCAGTTCCGTACAGTTTTGTGTGTATTTTTCTGCACTAAAAATGCATGCACAGTGTTTTGCTTGTATTCCAATGGCTCTAGTTGGCTCTAGTTCACACCATGCAGTCAGTCTCCAGTGCAGAAACATGACTGGAAACTGACTGCATGGTGTGAACTAGAGCCAACTAGTGCCATTGGAATACAGGCAAAACACTGTGCATGCATTTTGTGCAGAAAAAAAGCACACGGAACTGAACGAACTGCGTCTGGTGTGAACTGGCCTTTTTACCAGTGATTTAAATCAAATGCACCCCGTTATACACACATACAAATTTTAGCCAAAAGTACGATCTAACAGTTTCGAGTTATTGTGCATTTTTAAGGGTATTATCTTTTGTAAGTTCTATGTAGTCATATTTAGATATCCTGCATTGCACTTGAATTGCACAATACAAATTATGGAGGTTGCTATAGCTGACTCCTGAAAATACTAGTTGCCTTGTGTCAAAACTCTTGATAAAATGGCAAGTAAACAGATCCGGAATTTCCGACTATACTTACTTGCTAATCTGCATACTTTTCCAAGGTTATAGATTCAGAAAGTATTAAAAGTATGGCCGAAGCTCTTTTGGCTATACTCCTCCTGTAGGTCAAAGAAGTGCACTTAGTTCTGCAATCCTGTGGTACAGATTCGGCCAACAATGGGCAGAAAACAGCTATCAACTGACATGGTAGAACCAGTGCAGGCTCTTCAAGGATCCCGACGATTATATTGGGATCCACCCAGATGCCCGACTTGTAGATGGCTCAGCCTCTCAGTGGTGACAGTCATCGGCTCTCTGCTCACTAAAGACCAAGAACTGAGTGATCAGCAGTCATGTGGTCTCTCAGTCTTAAAGCTGGTGGGGGACAGCTGCAGAATCAGATCAATCCTGCAGCCACATAGGTGAATATTAATGATTTTTTTTTTTCCGCACCTCTCTTTTAATACGCTAAAATAAAACCTCTACAAGAGTGCTATGAATACTGTCAATAGTTCTGAAAATCCTTGCTGCCTGGCTGTCCCTATATTTTACAGTTACCTGTTATTGTTAAGAATGTAACAACAAAGGGAAGCTATACCATATCTGGGGAATCCAGGTATGTTGCAATACATGCGGTCTGGCTATAACCCCTGCCAAAGTTATTTTAACCTGCTCTGTGACTATTTGAGAAAAAGGAAAAGTACCCCTAGGGGCTTTGAGTTGCAGAAACTAATGTCAAGAGATTACAATGAAAAAATAGAAAAATAATTGTATGATTTATTCAGAAGGAAATAAGTTACAAAGTAAAAAAGAACCCTCTAATAAAGAATCCAAGCATGAACTCCAAGAAGTGATATAAAAACATTTGTATACATTCACAAGAAGTATAATTGATCAATAACTTATGCGCAAAGTCCCCGAAGTGTTTCGACTCTTTAGTTGATGTGGGTCATCTTCAGGGGAAAATAAGTTTGCAGGCATAGGTTATCGATTCAGGGGTGTGCAGCACTGTAATCCACAGCTTGTATCGCCTTTCTTTGCTCTGTGACTATTGTCACTTCTTTTCACGTTGGGGCAACCAAGATTCACAGGCTCCTGGTGTATTGTTTTCTGGCATTTTATGTGATGACTTGACTTATTTGTGTGGTCCAAAAGCTGTACAAATAAGGCAACGGCTGAAGTAGGAACAGAACTGGGAGCTTTAGAAGAGGGATAGGTAAATCACAGATTTTAAATATACTTGTATCTCCCCAACAGGGAAATAGGTTTTGGACAGACAGACTTCCACCTCCGATTTTTCTAGCCTTGTATACAAATAATAACAAAGCTACATTAACCGTTTTTTGGGATGGATAAATAAAGGCTAACATTTTCTTGACTCCTCCTGTACTTTGATACAGACACATATAGCCAATACTAATGATACCAAAAGCAACGTAAGCAAATATAGCAACACAACCGTTGTAAAAGCTAACACTGGCTATAAATGACAAGTCCTTCACAGGCCAAGCATAACAGGACCTTTATTTACATGCAAAAGGCTGGTTAAGTGTCAATGGTTAGACTGGGGGTGCACTACCTACTGTTCCAGAAAATAAATGGTTAAATCAGTATGTATGTCATGTGCTCTGACAACTTCACACCCAGCATTCCGCTATGTGCGAGATTCTCTGCTGAGAGAACACTGTGCTTATCTCAGAGGAGAAAGAATTGAGAGTTCAATACCATACAACACATGGATAGTAAACATGGATAGTAAACATCAACAGAACATACACTGAAATATGTTTTATACTGAGTACTTTAGCATAAATTACCTGTGTCCTCCAGAAAAAACTGCACGGACATTAGCACTTTTGCTTGGGGCTGCAGGTCCAGCTGTAAATGAAAATGATATATGTGGAAAAAAAAAATGTATATGAAAATTTAGAATGAATATACAGTTGTGCTCATAAATTTACATACCCTGGCAGAATTTATGATTTCTTGGCCATTTTTTAGAGATTATGAATAACACAAAAAATAGGATTACCATATAACCATATGGCAAAAGATATAGCGCATACAAAATAGGGGACAGAATTATTATTAATTTTTATAAAAAATTTTACTGTATAAATGTGACTGGCAGTGAAGGGGTTAACACTAGGGGGGGGCATGGAAGGGGTTAAATGTATTCTGGGTGTGTTCTAACTGTGTGGGGGGAGGGGGGGTGACTGGGGGAGGTGACTGATGCTGTGTCCCTATGTACAAGAGACAGATCGGTCCCCTCACTCCCTGACAGGACGTTTACACACAGAGATCCATGTCTTGTCCCTGTAACCGCCGATTGCGAGTGCCTGGCGGACATCGCGGCCGCCGGGCACGCGCATCGGCATCTCTGGAATGCAGCGGCCACGCGCGCGCCCTCTAGTGGCCATTAGAAGCACAGGGCGCATATATGCGCCCTGTCAGAGATTCAGGACAGCCCGACGGCCGCATATATTCATACGGCCGTCGGGAAGTGGTTAAGCTAGTGCATTGTTGGTTCACTTACCTTTTCCTTCAATTTCCCTTCTAAATGTTTTTTTTCTTTGAATTTCTCACTTCCTGCATCTCCTCAGTAAGCTTGCCCCCATCATCTGAGCTGTTCTGGCTGGGGGTTAGTCAGCCAGAACAGCTTACTGAGGAGGAACAGGAAGTGAGAAGTTTAGACAAAAAAAAAAAACATTTAGAAGGGAAAATCTAAGGAAAAGGTTAGTGAACCAACAATGCACTAGATTAACCACTTAAAACCCGGACCAAAATGCAGGTAAATGACCAGGCCCCTTTTTGCGATTCGGCGACGTAGCTCCCAAACAAAATTTGCGTCCTTTTCTTCCCACAAATAGAGCTTTTTTTGGTGGTATTTGATCGCCTCTGCGATTTTTATTTTTTGCGCTATATACAAAAATAGAGCAACATTTTTGAAAAAAAAAACAATATTTTTTACTTTTTGTTATAAGAAAAATCAAATAAACTAAATTTTTGTCAAACATTTAAGCCAAAATTTATTTAGCCACATGTCTTTAGTAAAAAATAATAATAAAATAAATAAATAAATAAATAAATCGCAATAAAAAAATAAAAAATTTGCTACCTAGCAGGAACAGCGACACTAATACAGCGATCAGAAAAATGATCGCTTAGTGACGCTGGCAATAGGAAGTGAAAGGGTTAACTAGGGCGGTGATCAAGGGGTTAAAAACTTTATTAGGGGGGGTACGGGGGCTACCCTGAACCCAACACTGACTGCCTGTCACACTGACACTAACTGCAGTGATCATACATATAATCACTGCATTCAGCGACACTGTGACAGGGGGGGGGTGATCGCAAGGGGTTAATGTGCCTACATGTCCTGGTGTCAGTGTAGTGTTGTGTACACTGAGGGCCTTGTACACACGAGTGAATAAATTCGCTGAACATGGTCCGACGTACCATTTCAGCCGAAAAAAAAAAGGATTTTTAATAACAGCTTACCTGTAAAATCTTTTTCTTGAAGTACATCACGGGACACAGAGCGCATAGTCATTACATATGGGTTATATGGGTACCTTCAGGTGTGGACACTGGTGTAATCAACTTCACAGGAAGTTCCTCCCTAAATAACCCCCTCCCACTGAGAGTGCTTTAGTTTTGTAGCAAGCAATTTCTCTGAGGTTACACAATGTTCCCCAAAAGAGGGGGTGGGAGCTCTGTGTCCCGTGATGTACTTCAAGAAAAGGATTTTACAGGTAAGCTGTTATTAAAAATCCTTTTTTCTTTATCGTACATCACGGGACACAGAGCGCATAGTCATTACATATGGGATGTCCCAAAGCAATGCTCCATGAAGGGAGGGAGACCGTAAGGCAAAAATAGCCAAACAAAAACATTATCAGGAGGTAAAATAGCTCCACCAACAGAAAAAAAGGGGGGCGTGAACCGGGCCAGAGGATTCTATACTGCTGCCCGTAGGACCGCCTGCCCAAATGCTGCATCCGTAGCCTTTGCGACGTCCAACTTATAAAATTTAGTAAACGTATGTACGGAAGACCAGGTTGCCGCTTTGCAAACCTGTGCCATAGAGATCTGATGGTGTGCCGCCCAAGAGGCACTCATGGCCCTCGTAGAATGGGCTTTAACTGATAAGGGAGGTGGAACGCTTCAGGAGGGGCAGAGGGCGCTTCAGACCATAGGCCTGAAAAATCAGCTGCTTAATCCACCTAGCCAAGGAAGACTTGGCAGCCGGCTGACCCTTCTTGGGGCCATCCGGAAGAACGAAAAGCACATCTGTTTTCCGAATCTTCTCTGTAGCCTTGAGATAAACCCTCATGGCTCGAACCACGTCCAAAGTATGAAGCAGTCTTTCCTCTCTGGACTGGGGAGTAGGAAAGAAGGATGGTAGGACTAGGTCCTGATTCAAGTGAAAACTGGATATGACCTTAGGAAGGAAAGAAGGTTGAGGCCGCAGAACCACTCTGTCCTTATGCAGAATAAGGTATGGTTCCCTGCAAGACAAGGCTGCCAGCTCGGAGACCCTTCTGGCCGAAGCCATAGCCACCAAGAAAACCAACTTTCGGGTTAGCAGCACAAGAGGGATTTCTGTCAGAGGTTCAAACGGCTGCTTTTGTAAAGCTGACAAGACCCGATTTAAATTCCAGGGGCCGAGGGGAGCTCTAATAGGGGGATTCACATGCAAGACCCCCTGTAAGAAGGTTTTCACAAGCGAATGCGTGGCCAAAGGCCTTTGAAACCATATCGATAAGGCAGACACCTGCCCCTTTAGAGTACTAAGAGCCAACCCCTTGTCAACGCCAACCTGGAGGAATCGCAAGATCCTGTCAATAAAAACTTGCGAGGATGCCCTCCTTGAGACTCGCACACTCCACATAGGTCCTCCAGACTCTGTAATAGATATTTCTAGAGACTGGCTTTCTAGCCTGAATTAACGTAGATACGACCTGGGCTGAGAGGCCTCTGCCCTTAAGCATTAGGGATTCAGCCGCCAAGCCATCAAATTTAGCTGCTGTGAAGCAGGGTGGTAGATCGGGCCCTGAGACAGCAGATCTGGGCGCAGGGGGAGTGGCCACGGTGCCCCTACTGACATCCTCACGATGAGTGCGTACCAAGCCCTTCTGGGCCAGGCTGGGGCCACCAGGATCACCGGCCTGCGCTCCACCCTGATCCTTCGTAGAAGGCGGGGAATCATCTGTAGTGGGGGGAGGGAACGCATACAGGAGAGAAAACTGGTGCCAGGGGCAAACCAACGCATCGGTCCCGTAGGCCGAGGGGTCCCTGGCTCGGGATACGAATTTGTCCAATTTCTTGTTGAATCTTGTTGCCATGATGTCCACCTCGGGAACTCCGAATCTTTGGCAAATCTCTTGGAATACCTGGGGGTGAAGAGACCACTCTCCCGGGAGTAACTGTTGACGACTCAAAAAATCTGCTTGAGAATTGTCTATCCCTGGGATGAACACTGCTGAGATGCAGGGTACATGGGCTTCGGCCCATGAGAAAATCAGGTTTACTTCCCTTTGAGCCGCTAGGCTCCTTGTGCCCCCCTGGTGGTTTATGTATGCCACCGCTGTGGCATTGTCGGACTGTATCCTTACTGGCAGACCCTGCAGGGGGAGAGTCCAGGCGACCAGGGCCAACCGAGCAGCTCTGATCTCTAGGACATTGATGGGAAGCAGACTTTCTGCCTCTGACCACTGTCCCTGCTGGGTCCGTTTTCCTAAGATTGCCCCCCAACCTGTTAGGCTGGTATCTGTGGTTACTATTTTCCACGTGATGGGGCAAAAGGTTTTCCCTTTTGACAATTTTTGAGGGACCAGCCACCAGTACAGGCTGCGCCTGACTCCTGGGGAAAGACCTAATGGACGGTCTAATGCCTGTATGGACCTGTTCCAAGCAGAGAGAATAGCTGCCTGGAGAACTCTGGTATGGATCTGGGCATAGGGCACTGCTTCGAAGGCGGCTACCATCTTTTCCAGCAGTCGCATGCATAGGCGAATAGTCGGCCTCTTTTTGCCTAGGACTATTTGAATTGTTTGAGTCAATGACCTGATCTTTTCTTGAGGTAAAAATATCCTCTGGCATTCTGTATCTAACCGAAAGCCTAGATATTCCAACTGTCTTGTGGGTTGCAACCTCGATTTTCCTTGGTTCACAACCCACCCGAATTCTTGTAGATGCCGAACTGTGCGGACTACTGCATGATTGAGGTTGGAAGCTGATCTGTCGATAACCAGGAGATCGTCCAGGTATGCCAGGACCAAAATGCCTTCTGTCCTTAGGACGGCTAGCACCGGGGCTAACACCTTTGTGAATACCCGCGGAGCTGTTGCCAACCCGAAAGGGAGGGCTACGAACTGGAAATGACTTTGATCTATCATAAAACGAAGAAACCTGTGATGTGCTGGGTAGATCGGCACATGCAGATATGCATCCTTTATGTCTATAGATGCTAGAAAGTCGCCTTGATGCAGGCTGGCTGTCACTGAACGTATGGAATCCATACGAAAGGTCTGAATCTTTAGAAAGCGATTTAGTCGTTTGAGGTCTAGGATAGGGCCTGACGTCGTCATTGGGTTTTGGTATAATAAAAAGGTTGGAGTAGAATCCCAGACCCCTTTCTTGGGTTGGTACTACAATTACTCCTTGGAGCCAGAGGCGATCCAACGCCTTTACGAGAGAGGCCCTCTTTAACGGGTCGCTTGGAAGACTTGACCCCTGAAAATGAGGAGGGGGGATTTCTCGAAACTCTAGTTTGTAGCCTGTGGCTACCACGGACCGAACCGAAGAGTCGGGAATTCTGGCCTTCCAGACTTCTGAGAAAAACTGAAGTCTTCCCCCCACCCAAGAGAGTGGGGGGCGCCCCTTCATGAATCTGACTTGATGACTGGTTTAGCCGGCTTGCGAGACCAGGGCCTCTTGTTTGCCGCGGCTTGTCCCTGTGGGCGGCTATTAACTGCTGAACGCCCGGGAGGCCGTCGATACTGACAGGAAGTCGAAGGGGCCGAGCCTGGAAAGGCCTGTCGTTTAAACGCGGGCCCACGTGGTCTTTCCTTGACCGGTAAGGAAGAACTTTTACCACTTGATATGGTTTGGATATATTTATCTAGGTCTTCACCGAATAGTCTTCCCCCATGAAAGGGAAACCCTGCTAAAAGCTTTTTGCAGGGTGCCTCTGCTGACCAGTTCTTTAGCCACGAAGACGACGCATGTGAACCACCAGCAGAGATAACCGGGATGCCTGTTGGATGGAGTCCTTAATAGCATCTACTGCAAAGCAGAGAGCCCTAGGGAAATCTGCTAATTCACGAGTTTGCTGAGCCGGCATGTCCTTTAACATCTGTTTTGCCTGATCCTTTAAGGCCTGACCAACGCCAATGGCTGCCACCACTGGCTGAACCATGGCACCTACTGTGGTGAAAGAAGCCTTCAGTAGGGTCTCTAATTTTTTGTCGACCGGATCCTTGAACAACTGGACATTTTCAACCGGACAGGTCAGGGATTTATTCACGCAGGAAATGGCCGCGTCCACTGTGGGGAGTGCCCATTTCTTTCAAAATTCCTCTTCCATAGGATAGAGAATAGAGAACCTCTTAGGAGGGATAAAGATCCTATCAGGTCGAGCCCACTCCTGGTAAATCACGCTCCGCAGAAGGGGGTGAATCGGAAAAGACACACAAGTTAATGGAGCCTTTAAAGAACCCAATGAGGATACCACAGGGGCTACTAGTTCTAGCACTGGAAGTTTAAAAGCAGTGCGAACTATATCGGTCAAAGACTGGATCCACAGGCTCTCCGCTTGAGAGGCCGAAAAATATTCATCTACAGTGGACCCTCCATGTCTGAACCTTCGGGACTTGGGTCTGCTTGATCCCCTTGTGGGTCCCGTTCCTCCGAAGAGGAGACCTCCGCATCTGAAAACACCAAACTAGGTGAGGGGGATCTAGCCCGTTTGCTACTTGGCAAAGGGCGGGCAAACAAAGCAGTTAACCTTTTCTCTAGCCCACCCAGGGTGGTCGCTAGCATTTCTTCCGTTACGTAAACGGGAATGGGTGGATCGGGGCCGCCTCTGCCCCCAGCATCCCCAATGGCTCTTGTACTATGCTACTCGGTGGTCTAACTGGTGAGGGTGGGGCCGTTGAAGCCTGGCCCAAATCCTCTGACCCCGATGGAGACCCCTTTTGTTTCTTGGCACCTTTTGCAGCCTTGGCTGGTCCTGATGCCTTTGGAGCCATTGCACAACCTTGAGTCACCCCTCTAGCCAACACCTGACTGTTGTAGCTAGGAGTAATTAATATGAGAACAGGCTGAGGAAAACGAAAAAAATTTTTTTTTTTTTATCCGCCTGGGAGGTGGCAATACTGAGGAAAACCTGTGAGTATTGCAACACCAATGCCCGTTAGCCGGAGTCCAAGGTTGACTCAGATACTGCTGGATCTAAGGCTGAGTCCCTTTAAGCAAAAAAACTTTTTTTTTTTTTTTTTCTCTGGTCAATAGTGGAACTAAGTCCTAGACCTGAAGATACACAAACCGCCACTGGGTGTCACTGTGGCCAAAAGACCCAGCTGCACGCTCTGTATCCTTCTTCCTCTGCCTCCAGGAGGGAAAGACCAGCCAGAGAAAAAGTTTTTCCTTTAAACAGACCCTGACGCTGCTGGCCCGCCCCCCCGACGCACGCTGACGCTATAAAAGGCGGCGGCGTGCACGGCGCGCGCACACGCGCGCGCACCCCCCACGCTGAAAACCACATGGAGGAAGCAGAGCAGAGGAAACGACATGGACCAGCGCCAGGCAGCACCAACAGACACCAGGTAAGCACTAATCTTATTGTAGTGCACACACAGAGAGGAAGCTGTCCCCATGGGCTTCCTAAGAAACAGGAGTTTTCACCAGCAATTTCCTCTTTAAAACATGTGGGGTTGCAGTATCAATGCTAACAGGCAGACCTGGGGTGAGTAGCAAATATATATCTTACACAAGTATACATATATCTACATGTTATCTGGGTAAACATTAGTATCCCATCTGCCCACACAGACATAGTGGAGATAGTGGCTGATGCACAAGCATACTGTTAGCCCAAACCCAGAAACCCCCAGGGGGATACCTACTGTCGAACCAAGTCCCGCAGGTTCCCTCTTACCTGCTCCACGCCGCAGGGTATTGCAAACTGCAAGAGGCCAATCTTCCCCATCTCGTGGGTATTGTCTCGGACCTTCAGGGACCGGGGTCCTGTGTTTAAGGAACCCACACCCTGGACCTATATAGCATCCTGGCATCAGTAGCGTTTAGTCCTGGAAGAGACCAAGGCACTGGAGCCCAGAATCCAGCCCTCCAAGGAGAGGCATTATAGGCAAAACCCCACTCCAGCAGGGCCGGGTAGTACACCTTGGCTTTGAAGCACTTTCGGACGGATCCGGCTAGCTATCCTGGGTCCTGAGACCTCCGAGGGACAGCTAGACGTGACCAACACCTAAGACACTGGCGAAAAAACTAAAGCACTCTCAGTGGGGGGGGGGTTATATAGGGAGGGAACTTCCTGTGAAGTTGATTACACCAGTGTCCACACCTGAAGGTACATATAACCCATATGTAATGACTATGCGCTCTGTGTCCCGTGATGTACGATAAAGAAAAA